>CM038485.1:184071-365684 GCA_021464305.1 Kandelia obovata | reverse complement strand
TAAATTTTTTTCAAATTGGGGTCCCAAAAAAAACCTTTAATTTGGGGGGGGTGAAAAAAAAAAATTTGGAAGTAGTTTTCTTTCTTTTTTTATTTTCTTTTTGATAATCAGAGAGAGTAATTATTAAATAAATTCAACATAAAATTTGGTAATAGGTCAAGTTATACTTGTGTGTTATGTGTAATTTTAAGTTTTATAATTTTTTTTTCTTTCAATTAACTTCTTCTCGTTATATGGAATATTTAATTTTATTTTTTTTTAATTTATAAGAATTTTAAAAAATAATAATAATTTAAATTGCTTATTTCCGATCAAGTGAGATTTGATGTTCCAGAATTGAACCACTCCAAAGATGCAAGTTTTTATTTTATTTTTTATTTTGAACCAAAAAAATACTAATAAATCTATAAAGTATTTCTTTTTGTACCCAAAAAAAAATTCTTTTTGATGTATTAACTCTAATAATTAAATATTAATTAATATCTAAATACTTAATTTTAAATCTAATATTAAACTTTAGTTACTATAAATTATAATAATAATAATAATAAAGTAAAAGAGTCGACTCATTTGTTGAAAGGGGGGGTCTTCTCGATCTATTAAGAGTGAATAACAACAAGCATCAAATGAATGGATGGAACATTTTCCCAAATTAATTGAAAACTTTAACTCAAGCAGAGAATACAAGTTTCACATGCTTCTGGAGGAGCATGTTTGATCTCTCTTAACAACATAGAGTCTAATGATTATTAAATATAAATAATAATCCAGTGCACATGGTTGTGCTTATCCTCTGTTTCTTTTTGAATGGGATCCTAATCATTGTCTGCTATTGCTGCATTATGGTTCATTTTGCTGTGGCAGTACTCTTCTCCTTCTCCCCCTCCTCTCTCTTTCATTTCTCTTCTTAATGGTTTGATTGATGACTTAATGCAGATATTGGATCCAATTGATGGTACCAGAGGGTTTTTAAAAGTAAGTGAGGCCCTATATGTGGTATGCTTTATGTTTTATTATCATTCATTTGATCACTTATAGAATGCAGTGTTGAATGTTCACTAGACATAGACTTGGGAAGTGTGTCCATATGCTTTGCAATTGACTTTAGGTTAACCAATCTGATGTGTTTACCTCTAGGTTATATAGATTAACTTTCAGTTAGAAGGTCATTTAGTTCCATAGTTGTGCTTCAAGTGTTGGTTATGTTTGATGCCATTGCAATGATGTTTTATATTCTGTGCGTAATGATGTAATTAAAATTACAATTTTAATTAGTCTGAGCTCTAACTAGTAGGACAGATAGAAGCAGTTTTGTTTAGTCTTACAATGCTAGACATATTCTTGAATTTAATAGGCTTCTAATTCAAGAAGATAATCCAAGGTAGTGTATCTTTCTGTTTTCTAAATGTTCAGTTTGTGTTTGATCTGTTCCCTTGGTTTCCTCCTAGGGCTAAACACTCTTCCTGATTTTCAGGTAGGTCTAGCTCTTGTGGTTGAAGGAGAGATTGTTTTCGGTGTCATGGGCTGCCCTAACTGGGAAGAAATTGTTTCTGACAATCCAATGATGTCAAGGGACTGAGTATGTGCTATCCAGATCTGGGATGATAATGGTTGCTCATATTGGTTGTGGAACATGGATAAAAAGGATACCCAATATGCTGGGTATATCAGCCAAAGTTTCAAGCAGTTGGACCAGATGCTTTGTTGACGAATGTTGCTTAGTACCTGAAGCACGCTATTGTATTCCTGACAGTCAAACATGGGGCTCCTTGCCACTATCTGCTTTATTCAGGGCATCAAATGATCCTTTTGCTGTTGGAGATGCAGAAATCCTTATTTTTTCCGACATGTTGTGGAAGGTTTTATCTTCCTCAATTGACTAGCAAAATCCATCTATCCATAAATTGAGCAAGAAATGTTTTCTTATGGATGAATAATTTTTCTCTTAATTTTTCTAGCTTGTCATATTTATAGTGTTCATTGTGGATCTTAGTGACAACATAATAACGTAACACTTTAATTATGCATTGAAGTAGTTTCACCACATATGTGTGACAAAATTCTGTTTTTATGCAGTTTATGCAAGTATATGATGGTGGCTTCAGGTAGGGCTTCAGTCTTCCTTCTTCAAGCAAGAGCTCAGAAAATTATCAAGGTATAATATCAATTTTGAGAACAAACCTAATGCAACATTTTTCTTGGCATTATTTGATTCTTCTGCTCATTTGCAAATATAGGCATGGATCATGCTGTTGGCATAATATGTGTACGGAATCTGGGGGAAGGTATGTGATTCTTCACTATCATCGTTAGCATGGTGTAGAGTGACTGGGGAGAAAACAAGAAGTGAAAGTCAACAATGTTCTTGCATTTGATTTGTATTTTTGTATACATAACCTAAACTCTCTGACAATCAGAATGACAATGAAAGCAATCGATCCAAAGTTGATATCATATGTACATAATACAAACATCATTTTAAGAAGTGCACAAAAGAGTGGGAAAATGCTAAGGAACACCAAACTGGAAACTTAACTTCTATGCCTGAGTGGGAGATTGTGATCATAATCAAATAGTCTTCTTGGGACCCTTGATATGAAGAGGCCCTTCTATTTCTGTTTAGTTTGTCTACTCGGGCTTTTATATTGTTAGCTTAACAGAAGCCTTGGCAAATTATCTGCTAAGTTCTAGTTCATAGAATAAGATTTCAACTCCTTAAACAAATGATGGGAGAAATGCATACTGGATTTTGCAGAGATAATTCATAGCTCAAAATATCACATTTGTTTTGTCTATTAATCTGGCCATGTTTGATCAGGTTACTGACTGGAAAGGGAATCAGCTTAATCTTGCAGCAGATCAAGTTGAACGAAGGATCATTTTCCCTTCTGGAGGTGTTCTTGTGACTAACGGTAACTTGCACCATGAATTGCTGGACCTGCCTTCTTTCAGGTTCCGACTGTTTGATGGCAAATGGTATCCTATCATGGTTTCCCCTGCCTTTTCTCTTCTTCTCTTTAATTTTATGGGAGAAGAGCCCCGGGGAGAAGGTGGGGATTGGGTGTCTGAGTCTTGCTGGCAGAAAGCTGTTTAGGTCATTCTGTGACCTTACAATGGTCTTCAGCTCCATTCAGGAGATTGCATTTCCAGAGCATCCAAGACATTGCCAAACCTCTGAATGGCTTTATCCAGTTAGGCAGTTAACGTCTTAGCTCATTGTGAACCTTGATCCATTACTATCCAATTTACATTTCTTCATTGCGGATAACATTTCTTCATCGTGGATTTCGTGAAAGCCTCTTGGATCGATTGGCACAAGTGGCAACATTTTGCAGCTCTAAGAAACTTGCAGGTTTCGTATTAAAAGTTTGGTGGTTTGTTCGTGGAAAAAATTTACAAGTAATACTTGTATACCTTAAATTGTATTGAAAATGGATCTACCTTTGTCAAAGAAAGAAGGATGTGAAGATTTGATTAGTGACATCCCCTTTTTTATTTTAATTTTAATAATCGTTCCATTACATTGCGAACCAAAATGATGGTCAGTCAGTGAATCTGTACGAAATCCTTCATAAATGAAAGACAGATTTTTTGAACTCTATGTTTTTTCAAGCTTCTTGTTTACTAGAAAATTTACTCACCCATTTTCACTGACATGCATTGTTCACCTCTGCTAAACATGTTAGACATTTATCAGCCACAATTTTTAGTATATCAAAATTGCAAAATTTATTGCTATAAATTAAGAACAGTTGGTGACTTTTGGGCACAATGATTTCATTTGCGGGTGCCTGCTGGCGGTGTCTTGCTTTTAAGTTTGAACCGGCGAGCACCGATGGCGGCAAAAAGATGATGGCGGGGAGTTGTTTTCATGAAGATTTAATCACAAAATTCCTCTGCAAGCTGCCCATCAAATCCATAGCGAAATTCACCTTTGTTTGTAAGGAATGCTGCGCTCTCATCACAAGCCAAACCTTCATTTCCTATCACCTCAACGACAACGTTACAACAACAACAACAACCCAATAAAAAAGCAACGTTAACGATTGTCTAGTCCTTTGCACAAGTCGAATACTACATACACTTTAACATCAGAGATTTCAATGATTACATTGAGCTTCCTCTCGTTTCCAAAGCCTTCTGCCCCACGGTTACTTCCGGAACACCGGGGCGGGTTCTTGCAATGGCTGCTTCTTATGGTCCACTCGCATGATACCGTAGATGTAAGTATTGTATGCTTTTTTGTGAACCCTTCGATTAGAAAAATCGGTGTTTCTGCCATAACCCTTTAAGTTACGGGCGAGGAAGGAAGGATTGGTCTGCAAGGAGTTGTTTGGTTTGGGGTTCGATTCTGCCAACGATGACTATAAGGTTTTATGTATTGTGGAATTTGTCGGATGAGTAGGAGACTTCGAGGATGCGCTCGTTTAGCTTTCAGCTTTACTCTCTTAAGGGTCGTTATTTATTAGTTTTGTCGCTCCTTATGCCTTCCAGCATCGAGTCGTTGTTGGTTGCTATAATTCCCGATTGTTTTCGTTAATGGGTTCCTCCATTATGTTGGTTTTTAAAGAGTTGATGATGATAGCAATAGTGATTCTGATGGTAGTGACAATGATGATGAATACTGAAACTTTGTCGGGACGTATGATGTTGGTAACCGGACATTTATCTTGCTTTCACTGCCCTAGAGTTTAAAGGTACTGATCATATGAGTTTTCGTCGGTGGGCATACAAAGATTCCTCCATTGCAGTTTTGAACACAATTCTTCAACTTATGAATTTAGTTTTGTGGGTGATGGAGAGTAATGGGGGTGGAGGAATCAGGGATCATCTCTCCTTTTTTCAAGATTTTACTGAATTTTTACTTCAATATATGGACAGGGATATGCCATGTGAACAGTTATTATTGTTTTATATATGAGAAATTTTACTTTATTTTTTGGTTTCATTTTTTAGTTGGATTTTAACTTCATCTTCAAACAGTATCCAACACCATTGCAAATCCTCGCTAATCATGCCTCATTATCCAGAACGTTTGTGTCTATATTAATGTATTGTTAATTAGTCAGGATGATTGGCCTTTGATTTCTCCATTTAAATGATATCATGAATGTTATGATGATGAATTAGCATGTGCGTACTGGATTAAGTATGGGAAGCTTTAATCCTTTTTATTTCATAAGTTCTGTGGCACTGCTAAGGCAAATAATTTGGTGGAAAACAAACTATATTATATTACTGTTACTATATAATGTTTAATGAGATTAAATATCTATTCACAAAATTTATTTTTCTAATAATAAGCAATTTTATTTGTTGGGACTCTAAATTATTTATAGTACACAATCTTTCTGTTGGAACTACAGAGATATATGCTCGATATTGTTGGATCATTCAAGAAATAATGGATGAGATGTTTCTTGTCACATTATCCTTAATTCATGCCACCTTAATTGGAAATTGGAGTAGTTTTCTTTCTTTTTTTATTTTCTTTTTGATAATCAGAGAGAGTAATTATTAAATAAATTCAACATAAAATTTGGTAATAGGTCAAGTTATACTTGTGTGTTATGGTAATTTTAAGTTTTATAATTTTTTTTTCTTTCAATTAACTTCTTCTCGTTATATGGAATATTTAATTTTATTTTTTTTTAATTTATAAGAATTTTAAAAAATAATAATAATTTAAATTGCTTATTTCCGATCAAGTGAGATTTGATGTTCCAGAATTGAACCACTCCAAAGATGCAAGTTTTTATTTTATTTTTTATTTTGAACCAAAAAATACTAATAAATCTATAAAGTATTTCTTTTTGTACCCAAAAAAAAATTCTTTTTGATGTATTAACTCTAATAATTAAATATTAATTAATATCTAAATACTTAATTTTAAATCTAATATTAAACTTTAGTTACTATAAATTATAATAATAATAATAATAAAGTAAAAGAGTCGACTCATTTGTTGAAAGGGGGGGGTCTTCTCGATCTATTAAGAGTGAATAACAACAAGCATCAAATGAATGGATGGAACATTTCCCAAATTAATTGAAAACTTTAACTCAAGCAGAGAATACAAGTTTCACATGCTTCTGGAGGAGCATGTTTGATCTCTCTTAACAACATAGAGTCTAATGATTATTAAATATAAATAATAATCCAGTGCACATGGTTGTGCTTATCCTCTGTTTCTTTTTGAATGGGATCCTAATCATTGTCTGCTATTGCTGCATTATGGTTCATTTTGCTGTGGCAGTACTCTTCTCCTTCTCCCCCTCCTCTCTCTTTCATTTCTCTTCTTAATGGTTTGATTGATGACTTAATGCAGATATTGGATCCAATTGATGGTACCAGAGGGTTTTTAAAAGGAAGTGAGGCCCTATATGTGGTATGCTTTATGTTTTATTATCATTCATTTGATCACTTATAGAATGCAGTGTTGAATGTTCACTAGACATAGACTTGGGAAGTGTGTCCATATGCTTTGCAATTGACTTTAGGTTAACCAATCTGATGTGTTTACCTCTAGGTTATATAGATTAACTTTCAGTTAGAAGGTCATTTAGTTCCATAGTTGTGCTCCAAGTGTTGGTTATGTTTGATGCCATTGCAATGATGTTTTATATTCTGTGCGTAATGATGTAATTAAAATTACAATTTTAATTAGTCTGAGCTTCTAACTAGTAGGACAGATAGAAGGCAGTTTTGTTTAGTCTTACAATGCTAGACATATTCTTGAATTTAATAGGCTTCTAATTCAAGAAGATAATCCAAGGTAGTGTATCTTTCTGTTTTCTAAATGTTCAGTTTGTGTTTGATCTGTTCCCTTGGTTTCCTCCTAGGGCTAAACACTCTTCCTGATTTTCAGGTAGGTCTAGCTCTTGTGGTTGAAGGAGAGATTGTTTTCGGTGTCATGGGCTGCCCTAACTGGGAAGAAATTGTTTCTGACAATTCCAATGATGTCAAGGGACCTGAGTATGTGCTATCCAGATCTGGGATGATAATGGTTGCTCATATTGGTTGTGGAACATGGATAAAAAGGATACCCAATATGCTGGGTATATCAGCCAAAGTTCCAAGCAGTTGGACCAGATGCTTTGTTGACGAATGTTGCTTAGTACCTGAAGCACGCTATTGTATTCCTGACAGTCAAACATGGGGCTCCTTGCCACTATCTGCTTTATTCAGGGCATCAAATGATCCTTTTGCTGTTGGAGATGCAGAAATCCTTATTTTTCCGACATGTTGTGGAAGGTTTTATCTTCCTCAATTGACTAGCAAAATCCATCTATCCATAAATTGAGCAAGAAATGTTTTCTTATGGATGAATAATTTTTCTCTTAATTTTTCTAGCTTGTCATATTTATAGTGTTCATTGTGGATTCTAGTGACAACATAATAACGTAACACTTTAATTATGCATTGAAGTAGTTTCACCACATATGTGTGACAAAATTCTGTTTTTATGCAGTTTATGCAAGTATATGATGGTGGCTTCAGGTAGGGCTTCAGTCTTCCTTCTTCAAGCAAGAGCTCAGAAAATTATCAAGGTATAATATCAATTTTGAAACAAACCTAATGCAACATTTTCTTTGGCATTATTTGATTCTTCTGCTCATTTGCAAATATAGGCATGGGATCATGCTGTTGGCATAATATGTGTACGGGAATCTGGGGGAAAGGTATGTGATTCTTCACTATCATCGTTAGCATGGTGTAGAGTGACTGGGGAGAAAACAAGAAGTGAAAGTCAACAATGTTCTTGCATTTGATTTGTATTTTGGTATACATAACCTAAACTCTCTGACAATCAGAATGACAATGAAAGCAATCGATCCAAAGTTGATATCATATGTACATAATACAAACATCATTTTAAGAAGTGCACAAAGAGTGGGAAAATGCTAAGGAACACCAAACTGGAAACTTAACTTCTATGCCTGAGTGGGAGATTGTGATCATAATCAAATAGTCTTCTTGGGACCCTTGATATGAAGAGGCCCCTTCTATTTCTGTTTAGTTTGTCTACTCGGGGCTTTTATATTGTTAGCTTAACAGAAGCCTTGGCAATTATCTGCTAAGTTCTAGTTCATAGAATAAGATTTCAACTCCTTAAACAAATGATGGGAGAAATGCATACTGGATTTTGCAGAGATAATTCATAGCTCAAAATATCACATTTGTTTTGTCTATTAATCTGGCCATGTTTGATCAGGTTACTGACTGGAAAGGGAATCAGCTTAATCTTGCAGCAGATCAAGTTGAACGAAGGATCATTTTCCCTTCTGGAGGTGTTCTTGTGACTAACGGTAACTTGCACCATGAATTGCTGGACCTGCTTTCTTTCAGGTCTCGACTGTTTGATGGCAAATGGTATCCTATCATGGTTTCCCCTGCCTTTTCTCTTCTTCTCTTTAATTTTATGGGAGAAGAGCCCCGGGAGAAGGTGGGGATTGGGTGTCTGAGTCTTGCTGGCAGAAAGCTGTTTAGGTCATTCTGTGACCTTACAATGGTCTTCAGCTCCATTCAGGAGATTGCATTTCCAGAGCATCCAAGACATTGCCAAACCTCTGAATGGCTTTATCCAGTTAGGCAGTTAACGTCTTCAGCTCATTGTGAACCTTGATCCATTACTATCCAATTTACATTTCTTCATTGCGGATAACATTTCTTCATCGTGGATTTCGTGAAAGCCTCTTGGATCGATTGGCACAAGTGGCAACATTTTGCAGCTCTAAGAAACTTGCAGGTTTCGTATTAAAAGTTTGGTGGTTTGTTCGTGGAAAAAATTTACAAGTAATACTGTATACCTTAAATTGTATTGAAAATGGATCTACCTTTGTCAAAGAAAGAAGGATGTGAAGATTTGATTAGTGACATCCCCTTTTTTATTTTAATTTTAATAATCGTTCCATTACATTGCGAACCAAAATGATGGTCAGTCAGTGAATCTGTACGAAATCCTTCATAAATGAAAGACAGATTTTTTGAACTCTATGTTTTTTCAAGCTTCTTGTTTACTAGAAAATTTACTCACCCATTTTCACTGACATGCATTGTTCACCTCTGCTAAACATGTTAGACATTTATCAGCCACAATTTTTAGTATCAAAATTGCAAAATTTATTGCTATAAATTAAGAACAGTTGGTGACTTTTGGGCACAATGATTTCATTTGCGGGTGCCTGCTGGCGGTGTCTTGCTTTTAAGTTTGAACCGGCGAGCACCGATGGCGGCAAAAAGATGATGGCGGGGAGTTGTTTTCATGAAGATTTAATCACAAAATTCCTCTGCAAGCTGCCCATCAAATCCATAGCGAAATTCACCTTTGTTTGTAAGGAATGCTGCGCTCTCATCACAAGCCAAACCTTCATTTCCTATCACCTCAACGACAACGTTAACAACAACAACAACAACCCAATAAAAAAGCAACGTTAACGATTGTCTAGTCCTTTGCACAAGTCGAATACTACATACACTTTAACATCAGAGATTTCAATGATTACATTGAGCTTCCTCTCGTTTCCAAAGCCTTCTGCCGCCACGGTTACTTCCGGAACACCGGGGCGGGTTCTTGCAATGGCCTGCTTCTTATGGTCCACTCGCATGATACCGTAGATGTAAGTATTGTATGCTTTTTGTGGAACCCTTCGATTAGAAAAATCGGTGTTTCTGCCATAACCCTTTAAGTTACGGGCGAGGAAGGAAGGATTGGTCTGCAAGGAGTTGTTTGGTTTGGGGTTCGATTCTGCCAACGATGACTATAAGGTTTTATGTATTGTGGAATTGTCGGATGAGTAGGAGACTTCGAGGATGCGCTCGTTTAGCTTTCAGCTTTACTCTCTTAAGGGTCGTTATTGGAGTTTTGTCGCTCCTTATGCCTTCCAGCATCGAGTCGTTGTTGGTTGCTATAATTCCCCGATTGTTTTCGTTAATGGGTTCCTCCATTATGTTGGTTTTCAAAGAGTTGATGATGATAGCAATAGTGATTCTGATGGTAGTGACAATGATGATGAATACTGAAACTTTGTCGGGACGTATGATGTTGGTAACCGGACATTTATCTTGCTTTCACTGCCCTAGAGTTTAGAAGGTACTGATGCATATGAGTTTTCCGTGTGGGCATACAAAGATTCCTCCATTGCAGTTTTTGAACACAATTCTTCAACTTATGAATTTAGTTTGTGGGTGATGGGAGAGTAATGGGGTGGAGGATTCAGGGACTAACCTGCTGACCGTGAGAGAATATTCTAATAATCTGATACAGAAGGTTTATGCTTTTGCAGCATTTAGGGAGAATGGAGAATTAGTGCTGAAAGCCGCTCAACCTGGAGATGAAGATCTTGGAACAGATGTAGTCCTGTATGACCCAGAGACAGAGCAATTTAGAGAACTATGTTCTTGGTTGAATTGGCCTGGTGTGAGAATTTTTCCTTATTTGCAATCCTTAGTTTTGCTTGACATGGGAAATGATACAAATGTTGAAAAAAAGTGCAATTGACGGTGTCCCTCAATAGAAAGTAAGGGGAAAAGGCAATATGCAGGCAAGTGAATTTGGTGTACATTTTCACAGCCTCATAGTTCAAGCTTGCGTCATAATTTTGTTTTTGTTTGCTGGTTTGTTTCCTTGGTGTGGTCCAGATAGCTGCTTCATTAATGTTGGTTTTATGCTTCATATTAGCTATTGCTGAGCAAAGGGTAAAATCAAGGTGTTGACATGTAACTTACTTTTCCACTTAAAAGATTTTTGATATGCTATTGATTTGATTTGCAATGTTTGGGATGGTGTTGTTTTATATCCATAAGAAGCTTTTCTTTCTGCATTTTACTGCTTTTTTAAATTCTGATATCCCAGTTATTGATGTATATAGCTATATGAGATATGAACCTAGGATGAATGCAACGTATTGCATTCATTGGTTTTATGTGGAAAGCATATTATTGCTCAAACTTAGGAAATAAAGTGAGAAACAAATGGACGCACTGTATACTAATTCCCACTAAAGAAACTCTTTCCTCAATATTTACTGTCTTCATAAGATTGTAGGGACATTTTATTCTCTGTACATGTGTTTTATGTTGATTGTTTCATCAGGGTTTGTATATATTTTAGTCATTCCAAGGGCTTGGTTTTTAAGAAACTAAGTCAGTGGTGTTATGGTTGGTGTATCAAGTCATGTAGGTGAGCTAGTGGCAAAGAAAGGGGATCATGTGTGTGTAGACATGTTTATGTGTGCTTTTAATAGTTTAGTTCTTATGGTCCTCGTGCCATTCGTTGATTTGCTGAAATTTTTTCCTCAACACCTCAGAAATTGTGTCTTATAATGGCATCTATGTGCTCTTTTTATGATGAAAAAAGAGAAAAGCATGTGGGCTTTGCAATGTTTTATTGCCTATTTTCTAGTTGCTTATCACTTCCATTTGAGTTCAATGTTTTAATTGAATCACAGCAATGTCTTAGTTTACAGTTTTTTGGTAATGGTTGATGGTATGTTGTCGATGAGTTTCTCTACTCTTTCTTCTCCAGTTACTTCTCTGCATATTAGGCAGCAAGACATCTGCTGGCAGTGGGCAGGGTTACCTTCTGGAGTCATCTTTCAGCCTTTGGATGCACCCTTTTTTTTTTTTCTCTGCGGTTTGCTTTTAGGCATTTATGACAATCTCCTGCGTGACATTGCCTCTTAATTTAGTTAACACTTTGGTTTCTGCCCTTTTTAAAACACTTGCAGGCCTCTAATGAACTGCACGTGATTACGAGCTGTAGTTGTATAACCTGACAATCTCTGCTTCCGTTGTGACTGGCAAGATTTCATTGTTCCTTTGTCTGTTGTTACTATAATTTGTTCCATGTCAGATCAAAACCTTCTATGGATGTTGAATTAGCACAGAGAACTGGGTGGTTTGCTATCGAATGTGTCTGGAAATGCCTTTGTTTTTCACCTTACCTTTTAATTAGCAAATTTTCTTCCCCTTCCTTATTGCAGGCAAGCACTTCAACATAAGTTGAAAGTTCTGAGAGTAGTATACTGAAAACTGTACCATGAAGAAGTCTTTTTTGGCAATGAAAAACCCATTTGCTTAAATGCTCAGGACTCTAAAGTCAATCTGAATACCACATCTCAAAACAAGACCTGAAAGTAGTTTGATTGCTTTTACCATAATCACGCGTCACCTGCCAAAGAAGTTCACAATTCCCAATTAAAACGTTCACAAAGCGTTGAGACCCATTCCGTGGTCCGTTGGTTACGGCAGTGCTTTGTTGCGGATGGTTGTTGAATGTGTGACACTTTAATTTGTTTTGCCAATTATTGTGAACATTTGAAATTATATGGGCATTACGTGTGTATCAATGCTTACATATATATATGGAAGATAAAAGAGAGAGAGAGGAACCAAAATATATGCGAAATTGATGCAAATGCACAAAAAAGTGTATAAATAATTGTTAAATTGTATAATTATAGTCTTATTTTTGTGCAATGAACAATTTTGATTGCACTTTTTATAAATCATCAATTAACTCTTTGTGTAAGTCTATACAATAAAGCCCTTCATTTAATATTTACATATTTAATCTTCACCACATATATGGGCTCAAAAACACAAGTAAAGACACCGATTAAAAAACAAACCAAGGGTTCAACATTTGTGCATGGATGGCTTAATACCAGTAACTGTGGCACACCAGCCATGACATGCCTTGGATATCGTATCTAAAAATAGCCTTAAAATATGGGAACTTTTTACTTTTTTATTTTTTTTGTTTAAAGAAATGTTCTTGAGACACGTAAACAAAAAACCCCAATTCAATATTCGAAGTTTTGTTGGAGCAATCCAACGGCACACAATGGAAATTATTTGAACTAACGATGTCTATAGTGGTATTGTCCGCCAAATTTCTGCACACATATCGTAGTCAACGCTAACGCTTAGGCTACTTGTCTAGGTAACCCACAATCTAGAAAAATAATAAGAAATTTCAGTACCATGCACGAGGAAGTAAGAGACTCTAAGGTTTAATCATATAAAAATTGGATTTGTATTATAGTAAGTATGCCACAAATTTGCTGATTTATGCTACTTTGATAGTTTGATTACGTACCAAACACAACAAGGAGTGTCTACTTGACAATGGACATGGAGAGAATAGTATAAAATTATTGTTATACTTATCTTAATTATAATATATTTTACTAACTTTAACTTTTGAATGTTCTTTTTTCTTTCTAATCTTAGTTACTATCATAAATTAAAAAATTAAAATTTATAAGAATATAATATGTAAACTCATATCTACAATGCGTCATTGACTAAATTTGTGTAACTTTTCCACGATATACATATATCAATTGAGCTAAGTGTGGACCCCACTTTCTTCTTTAAGAGACACGATTAAGGCTAATTTTCCCCCACTTAATGAATTAATCGATTGACCACATCTTGTGCGTGCAAATACTACATTGTATTTGTGCCCATATCTTCTGTCAAAAACTCTTGGACCCCCTTTTCTGTTGTGGATAATTATATTTAAATTACTCATCAAAGCAACTTTAATGTACTTAAAATCAAGCCGATGCCTTTGATCTGAATCTTCTTGGAATTCACTAGGACTAGCTTGCAGTTTTACTGGAATCCAACGAGAGGAAGCTCAGGGAGGAAAAAAATGTTAAGCCATTTAGGACCCATCAAAAGTTGGGAATCACTGGTCTTATAATGAACTTAGACTAAGATCAAATTAAGATTCATAAAAATCTATGTTCTGTCTCTTTCCGACTCTGTTTGCTTCTCTTTGTATGCCCCATTTGAACACAGGGAAACATCATGCTGCCTTCTGCTGTACCCTTGGGCCTTTTCTTTTCGTTTCAGAATTGCCATCCCAGTGTAAAAGTTGACATTTGGCTTTCTATTTTCAAAACAAAAAAGGCGTTGTTCAACATGTCAAATATAACTCCTATATATATATATAAAGATATTGTTCCTTTATTTTAATTTCTAGCACAAAACAATTCAACAACCGAAGATAAGCTGTAAAACTGGTTTGTGGGGATCCGGTTATGAAATTCATTGTCAAGAAGATAGCCCAACAGAAAGCTTAGACTACAGCGAGTGTGAATTGCGACAGCATAAATTATGTTAGAATTTTAAATTTGAGTGTGTTAAGTAAGTATTAAAATTTTTATATTGTAAAAAAAAAGAGAGATAGAGAGAGAGAGAAAAGTAAGTAATATAAAAGTAAAAATAATTTATAAATTTAATATCTTGAAGCTTTAAGTTAAGATATAATATTTTATAAGTATAGATTTATTATTTATTTAAATTTTTTTATACTAAAAGAAGATTAAGTAAGTTTCAAATAAAATAATAAGAAGTGACTGCCAAAGAAAGTCACCCAAGGGCGACTCTTATAACATAGCAATAATTACTTGGTTCAAAGTCAATGAAGAGAGGGGTTTGCATGGGTTGAGACAAGACAATCGGGAAAAAAAAATCCTCAGTTGTTTGTACCAATTCTAACTGAATTGAAGAGATAGGTTAAGGCATGTGGGAAGTCTATAACCTCATGTAATTATAGTACTTATATAAAAAAAATAAAAATACAAAACAAGAGAGAGAGAGAGAGAGAGAGAGAGAGAGACTTTTTGGTAGGAATTACAATCTCTTAACTTAACTAGAGTTCTTGCTTGAAAATTTATCACAGTGATGTTTACGTCTTGGATGAAATTCAGAGGTGTGGTAGACTAAAATATAACTCAATAGAAAGTCATCTTCCGGGGCTAGATAGTCCTCTTATCAAACTCACAGAATCCACAACTTCTTAAGTCTCCCTTGTTTTGTTTGTCTACTGACTAAAAAGCCTTCAGAATCTAAGCCTAACTTTCCATTTCTTTTGTCAATGCCTCATTATTCTTATTGTATATCAAATATATAAGTATGGTAATTTTAAAATGCCATTATTAATTACTCCATATGTCATTGATTGAGAGCATTTTTAATTAGTATTAATCCAGGGTAGGACAATTAGCCAACATGCATATCCTAGAAAAAGTTATTAAAAAAAAAAAAAAAAAGAAGAAGAAGAAAAGAAGAGAACCGTATCTTGAGTTTAACCGGAGGAGAAACACTTTCCTATGACAATAGATCTGAACAATAAATGCTGTTATATAGTTTTTCGCAAGCACCAAACTCTATTATTGCTGTACTCAATTAAATGCACATACAAGGGATCTCAATTAAATTAATTTTTTATTCTTGTTATATCTGGGAAGAGACAAATTATTCTCTCTGTTTTTTTTTTTTTTTAAAAAGGGGGGTTATGCACTATTGATTAGACAGGCCAAATAATAGAGGAGAAGCTGCCTTTTCAAATGGGAAGCCATGCATGAGAGGATCGAGAGACCCTGTAATGGGGGTCATATTAAATCTAGGGTTAACGTGGCACTTTCAAACTGGTGACAGCAAATATGATTCCAGTAAGTATGGAGTGGCCAGAAAATGACTCACGAAATTTTCATTAGATAGAGAAAAGGAGTATATAATATCTTAAAAAGAGGAAAAAATAATAAAAAGAACAGACCCCCCCTTTCTCTCAAGAGTTGTCACAGTCTCCCTAATGAAGCTCACATATAACATTTTTTAATTTGATTCGTACAACTTCTATATTATGTAACCTGAAAAATGATTATATATATTAACTTTATATATTTAAAACATAAATAAAACTGTTGTTTGTTATACTTACACAATCAAACATGGCAGTCTCTCTCTGCATGTCTCTCTCTCTCTGTGTATATATACATATACTCTGAAATTTAAAATTAGATTTTGAATGAAATTTTGTTTGATTAGATTATATTTTTCAAGAAATTAATGGGAAACATGCATGGAGATTGGACTTTCACGATTGGTTCCAGCAAAGGTTAGGGACACGTCGCCAATGAGATCGACGGAGGACGGCACCGAATCCTTTGACTTTCTCTTTCTTTTTTGACTTTCTGTCTGTTTCTTGCTATTTATACACGGAACACCCCCATACGGACCCCATGATTCTCATCTCTCCATTCTCCCCCACCCCCCCCCCCCAAAAGAAAAAACTCATAAGTACTTTGAACAAACGAGTGACAAGCACCTACTAGCTTGCTAGCCTTCTACCACATTAATTAATTTGCCATGGGGAGAGCACCGTGCTGTGACAAGGATGGGCTAAAGAAAGGGCCATGGACCCCGGAGGAGGATCAGAAGCTCATTGATTATATACAAAACCATGGCTGTGGAAACTGGAGAACCTTGCCCAAGAATGCTGGTATTTATGTACACATTATTTTTGCATGCATCGCTTGATTTGATCCCCCCCCCCAAACCTTTTTTTTTCTTTTCTGTTCTGTTGGAAGCATGCATGATTAGGTTGTTGATCTTTTTATGGAGGTTGTGTTAGTGGGGTATTTGATGTTCTGATCATGTCCATATAGGGTTGCAAAGGTGTGGAAAAAGTTGCCGTCTCCGGTGGACAAACTATCTGAGACCAGATATTAAAAGAGGTAGATTTTCTTTTGAAGAGGAGGAGATGATCATTCGGCTGCATAGCATCTTGGGAAACAAGTAAGTTAAAAAATCTCGTGTTCAAGAGTTTCACACTGTTGAGGTTTAGGAAAGAGTCAGACTATCATCTTTTAAACCTGAGCTTTTCAATGGGTCGCTTATTTGTTGTGTTTTTTGTTCTGTTTTGATGTATATAGGTGGTCGGCCATTGCTGCTCGCTTACCAGGAAGAACTGACAATGAAATAAAAAACTATTGGAATACCCACATTAGAAAAAGGCTTCTCCGGATGGGAATTGATCCGGTTACTCATAATCCTAGGCTCGATCTTCTTGATCTTTCCTCAATCCTAGACTCATCTCTCTATAATTCACCTCAAATCAACGTTTCAAGGCTGCTTGGGGTCCAGCAGCAACCCGTAGTTAACCAAGAGCTTCTGCGGCTGGTCACATCACTTTGCAGCCCTCAAGTCCAAACCCACCAAGATCATTATCAACCACTAGTGCAAGACAGCCAATTTCAAAGCCCAGTTGAAGAAATGTCAAATTGTACTGCGTTGACTGGTTCTCCTTGTGTTCCATTTTCTAATGAATCACAATTTATGGACCACAATGTCGAGCAATACCCCACGGATCATTTCTCAAATTTCAGCTCTCAAAATTGTCAATTAAATTGGCAAAAAGGTGGCATGGCTGCTTCAAGTTTGACTGAAGATTATTATGTACCAAGTTACTATGACAACAACTACTATGGTTCTCATCAATCGACTATGATGGACCCTCCATCCGTGACCTCCACTTTCATGTCCAATAACAGCAATCACAGCTTAAGCTTCGCCGCGTCGGTCTTATCAACACCTTCATCGTCGAGTACAGCTCCACTGAACTCCAATTCAACTGCTTACTTCAACGGCAGCAGCAGCACTGAAGATGAGAGAGAAAGCTATTGCAGCAACATACTGAAATTTGAAATCCCGGATATACTGCATGTTAATAATTCCATGTAATGCGGAAAAGGAAACCGACCAAAGAACTCCTTTTTTTTTATTTTATTTGGCTTTTTGGTTTTTCCTACTTTGTTTTCATCCAATGTTTCTGGGGGCGTTGAGTTAGATGTTGATGACACGTGTAAAGCCCTCTAATACTTGAATTATTCAGTTAATTGTCAATTGTGTTTAATTAGCATACTTCATCAGCGAGCTAAAATCCTTTTTCTTCTTATATTTTATGACGAGAATAAGATAACAAATTTTATTACTAATGAAAAGGAGTTTTTTTATTTTTTACCTTTTATTTTTATGGTAAAATTATTAGAATTCTTACAACTCGAATTATGCTATTTATATAGTACGCATGTTCTCCCATTGTCGAAAAACAAAACAATTTTTAGGAAATTGTTTTATTCATATTAAAATGTCTATTATTTTAGTAAGAGTTTAGGGATAGATCTCCTTATATCTCATCTCCAACTCAACATAAATGGATAAAGTTCAGGTCTCCCCACCCAAATCCTTAATTATGTAAAAAAAGAAAGAAAGAAAAAAAAAGGTTGTCTTGCCTTCATTTTATTTATTTAATTAGTCATCAGTCTATACATTATTATGTATGCACGTTGTGTAACATCAACTCTAGAAGAAACTACTCTTGAGTAGACATAAAGTAAACAAGAAATAAGCTTAAAAATGATTCACACCCTCTTGCAATAAATAAATCAAATTAAATGCAACAAGAGTATGCTAGCTGGC
The DNA here is from genome assembly GCA_021464305.1 of Kandelia obovata. Classification (NCBI taxonomy): domain Eukaryota; kingdom Viridiplantae; phylum Streptophyta; class Magnoliopsida; order Malpighiales; family Rhizophoraceae; genus Kandelia; species Kandelia obovata. The sequence continues at coordinate 347,405 of CM038485.1, read as the reverse complement.
TAATTGTCCTACCCTGAATTGGCAAACTGGTCACCTCTAATGGGAAAGATGAAAATCTAAAATCCAGTAAAAAGTCAAGACTAGTGATCGTCAACTTTAATACAATACTATGTTTTACTTGCTTAGGAATCATAAGTACGAAATTAATCTGTTTCAGGGTTACCGACAAGGCAGTCAAATTCCGGCAACGTTTCCGGCCACCGTGTGAGCTGCAAACGTGTCCCTGGCACAGGTAAGGTGACTTTGTCTTAAAAGTGCTACAAACGTGAGACTTTTTAGACAAAGAAACGAGAAGGCGTACGTGTCCTTGAACTATCGGTGACTTTCTTTTTTATTTTTTATATTTTGTGTGTGGGGACCAAAAAATAAATTTATAATTAAAACAAAAAGGGGGGGGGGGAAAGGGTGACTTTTGCTTCTTCTTCTTCTTTTTTTTTTTTTTTTTTTTATTGAAAAGCATAGCGGGGCTCTAGCGCTCGTCTTGTCTGTCTTTATTGGCGTTCCAATTAATGGCGTCCTCCTGGACAAATCAGGGAACTAATGGTCACGTGTTGAGGACACGTGGACCCAATCATAGAGATCTGTGGGTCGCATTTTTCGGTTCTGGTTTGCTGGTTGACCCCGCGACAGCAAAGGGTCTTTTGTCCAGTTCCTGGGAATAGTGAGGCCATGATTAGCTTAATCAGTCACATAATCGTAGAGGTAAGCAATAATTTGATCCTCGATATTTTTTTATTATAATACTAAAAAATTTTATTATTTTCATTTAAATCTTATCATTTAAAATTTTATCTCAATTCAATATGTTTCTAGATTGAAAAAAATAAAAATTATTAACATGTTACATTACATATTTAATGTGTTTTCGTTTTTTTTTTGTTAATAATAAAAAAATTACTGAATTAGGGTAAAATTTTAAATTATAAGATTAAATTAAAAAAATATGATGTTTAAGGCTACATTTTATTAAAGAAAAATCTAAAAAAAATTTAAGAGTAATGGTTCTAATTTATCAAATTTCTGTCGTCTATCTTTTTTCCATTTTCCTTGTAAATTTTGAAGCCAATTAATTTAATTTAATGTGAGACAATCAGATGATTCTAATTTCATCAACTACTTTAGTGCTTTGAGAGGTTTATGGGTTGGCCTCAATTTCATTCAAACCTCTCTTTCTGTGTTTCTGTGGGAAACCGCATTCTTAGGTGATGACAGTAACTTGATCAAAGTCAGCCCATCAATCACAAGGGAACAAAAACACAATCTCAGCCCCAGATCCCAACCTTGCTTTGTATTGCATGCGTGTGCAATTTGCGAATATAGTTCCGTGTTTGGAATGTGTTCTCCACAATCGACATGGCTCTCAATATTTTCTTGGTCAATCCAAGCATGATAAAAAATCATCCCACTTCCCGGCCAGTAGATGAGAAAATTGGGGAAAAGTAAATTTTTGTTCTTTCTTGGAATGGACGAACACTTTTAAGCTGTCTCTCTAGCTTACCTGAATCTTAGAGGGCTATGAATGCTTTCCTTTTGGTCTTCATTGTGTTCACGTATAGTATAATTAACCTATTAGCAAAATGCCATGAGAATCTCATGCAAAATGAAAATCTACAACCAGTATATTAACACATAAAACGCCAATAAAATTGCTCCGAACTGATGGCTTAATGGATTAGAACTATGCAAGCTTTGCGTCATATATGCCTCAAAAATACTTGGTCATGCATACATGTGTATAATTGACAGATATCGGTGCATGTCTAAGTGATAAATACCATAGACCTTGACGTGTGAAGAAATATAACAAAACTTCATGTGGTATAGAAGCTGCTGCTTGTTACGTAATTTTTGACTAAGAGCCAACCTTTGCAGAGAGACATGTGCTTCGTTTTCTCGATCGACCGTCCAAAGAAAAAAAAAAAAAAAGACAAAGCTTTCCTTAATTGTTCTTTGGAACAAGTAAACGTTTAAAGTGCGTTAATGTCTTCGCCTCGCTTTTGTTTTTCTTCATTGGCTGGACATGACCATTTCATTTTCTCGGGGAGAAAAAAAAGAAGAAAAAAAGAAAAAGAAAAAAAGTGCAGAAACGATGTTGGGGGCATGGGACTTTGTCACAAATTTCAATCGTGGGGCTTTGTTCTTATTGACTAAGTTTTCGTCTTTTTAATTTCAATTCAGGAAAGTGTGGATTCCATTCCAATCTACACATTTTGGGTCTCCTGAGAAGTAGAAAACAACATAAGTTGCCATTGCTTATGAGATAGCATTTATTTCACTTGGAAAATAGAAAATGGTCACTCAAGAGGTCATTGTAAAAGCACGCACGCACACACACGCACGCACACACACGCACGCACACACACACACACACACACACACACACACACACACACACACACACACACACATATATATATATATATATATATATATTCACAATTTATAACTCTAATGGTAACTAGGAGGGGGTGGGGTTTTTTTTTCTTCTCTTTTTTTTTTTTAACTTCCTTCATGTAGTAGATTTTATTGTTTGGTAGACGTTGCATTTGTAAAGATTAAAATACCATTTTATCCTAAATGTACTGTTGGAATTGTTAATCATTATAAGTTTTTTTTTTGGGGGGGTTAATTATTAGTTCATGAATTATATAATAAAATAATTTTTTTATATAAGTTATACACTTTCTTTTCAAAGATAAAGCCTAAAATCTTAATAATAAAAATCTGAAATTTTAACCATTAATATGTCCACCAAAGAATTTATAAGTATTTACATCCATAACTATTTTCTAGCATTATAATTTATATAAAGGGATTATTCTTTCTTCTCCAGTTAGGTTTGCTCTTATTTTTACTATTAATTAACTATTATTACGCAAATATATTTTTATGGCCTTTCATTTCCATTAACATCAACGAAATCTAACAATCAACAAGTCTCATCATGTATTTAAGCCTTTGGTGGGGTGATGACAATTTTTTTTTTTTTTCTTCTTCTTCTTCTTCTTTTTTATTGGACCTTCCTTGTCAGGATCGAAACACCATATATCAATGTAACTTGACATATCTTTGATTATAATTAATTAATCCTCGTCAATATCAATGTATATTTTTATCAACGTATTTCTATTATTTCGTCACAGAGTGATATCATCAAGGTATACGATTTCCATTACATCATTGGGTTGGGTTGATAGTAACATTTTTGGTTCAATATATGATCGACCCTATCCTTATTCACTCTTTGCAAGATGAACTTTGTCACTAATTAACATGGTTGGAAAGATCAATCAGCTTGCTGAGAAGCAAACTGGAAAACCCAATTTGACGGAATTTCCCCTGTTTTATTCCAAAAAACTCGTGTTACCTATAATCATGCATGAACAAGGATATAGGACACGAACATAATACATTTCGAAAAAACGTCAACTTTTAAAGATTAAAATTCGATTATAAACTAAGCACCAATGGAATATAAATATGAAATTATTGATGAGATAAAAATATATTTTATATATTTATAATTTTCCGTCAATAAATTGAAACAAAACTATTTGAAAGACCCGTTTCTTGAGATTATGTCTTCAATTTTTGTTTATTTGTTTCTCGCCATCTCTATTTTTTCTCCTCAATAGTAAATATATTACTTTTAATTTATTAATAATAATAAAAAAATCAAATCAAACTCCTCTTTCTTCTCGTGTTTGACACGCATGTCCACAAATTTTAAAAAATAAAATAATTAAAAAAATTATCTGGAAATAGCTGGACATGCGGCTAGCTGCTTGACAAAACATACCCATATAACGTGTGGTGTATGAGATTTCCTGGTTATTATATAGTCCAAAGATTGAAACGTGTTAGATCAAATTGGAAGGGTGCGAGCCCTCGTTGATAAAGGACAGCTTGATCAGGCAAATCCAATTTCAATATCATTAATGATCTTCTCTAATCACCAGCTATTTTCAAACAAATTACTAACCTGTTGCTGATAGTCAAGGTTAATCAATGTCACGTCCTTTAATGGCACTTCTAGAATCCTGCCCCCATCAAGCTCTTTTTCAACCAATTGATTTGTTTAGAATAACATTTTTTTTCTTATCCCTTTTGCTATTAAAATTTTCGGTTTGTTGAATATTAGGGGTTTTCCTTTCTCTGTTTTTTTTTTTTTTTTTTTTTTTCATGGGAATGAGTCACATTTTCAATAAAATGGTCGATACATGACATCCACAACGAAAATTTGCTCCAAATAATAATAATAATAATAATAATAATAATAATAATAATAATAATAATAATAATAATAATAATAATAATAATAATAATAATAAGATATTTACATATGTAGCACCGTCTTTTGAATAAGTTATTTTCTTAATGTATTTTATAGAACTTTGAGAATTTTATTCATAAGAATTGTCAGGTCAAAACTTCAAGCAATGGAACTAACTAACCGCACAAGTTGAAAAAAAAAAAAAAACTGTCACAATAAGAGAGAAATTAACACTTCCATTAAAAAGAAAAAAAAAATATAATTAACAAAAAAAATAAAAAGGAAAAAAATATAAAACTCAATAAATAGGGGGGGGGGGAATGAAGACAGATGGGAGGGGTTATGGCTAAGAAAATGCTTCATTGTATTAAAAACAACCGGAAAAGAAAAAAAAATAATAATAAAACTTTGTCCCAGCCCAGCTTGAATGGCCTGTAACACAACTCCAAGAGGCCCAAAGTGGTCTCCAAGCTGGAGCCATAAATGAAAATTTTCCAGCCTGAGATAAAGTTGGGCCTATCGACTTTGCAGTTTGGGTCACATTAAGCCCAAATTAATGATAATTATTTTTAATTTATATAGACTCGGGATCAAACTCTAAACATTAAATGTTTAAAATTTATTCGGCTGTAAATTATTCTACGCAAGAAAGAAATTATCTACAAACATTGGGTCGACTACCGGCTCGTTATAATTTTCCTCCTCCTGCAAGCCCAAACCGCAATGAAGAAAATGGGTAGTGGGTTGGTTTTGGGCTACCGCTTCTAAATTTCGGCCCATGATGGAGGCATAAAAGATTTACAATGCTACTAATGTAATCATAAACATCATCACATTGTATGGAACAAAAATAAAATAAATATCACATTGTTCTATTATTATTATTATTATTTTGAATTAAAGAGTGGAGAATTAATTGAATAAAATTTGAAATTGAAATTTAAAAATTTGAACAATAAATTTTTATACTAATCGGTTGCGAAATCTCACATAAGAATTTATAAGTGTGGGGGCATGATCATCAGTGTTTACAAAAGGATTGTATTTGTACAATAATATTTGAAAGAAAATTACTATTAGAAATGATATTTTGATAAATAATTCAGTATTATTTTTTTTTGTTAATAAAATTTAAGATTTAGGTAGAAGTGTAATATTAAATTCTTGGAGTGACCCATGGCATTGACATACAGGTGGAATTACCGGTATAATCTCAGTACACTTTATTTATTAATTAATTAAAAAAACATATAATTGGAAGAATTTATTATGAATGGGGTAAAAATGCAAAGCAAAAATTGATGATGACGTGGACAAGGAGGGAACCAAGCAAACAAAAGGGCGATAGCGTAAAGCCCACGAGAATGAGGACCAAGCAGTGAGGAACCCAGTCACCACCGGCAGAGACAGCCACCGACGTGTCGTTGGCCCAGCCGTCCTAATAATAATAATAATAATAATATTATTATTATTATTATTATTATTAATTAATGGCTGATCGCTCGCAGGCCCAAATAGCCAAACCTCCATTCTTTCTTTCTTTGTTTTTTTGAAGCTTTGCGGTGTCTCCTCTTTTCTTGCGCCGTCGTTCAGGTTAGGCTGCCTTTCCTTCTTAATTCTGTCCGTTCGTCCGTTCGTCCGGTCTTCTTGCTTCTCTTTCCGGCAGGCCGCCATTCAAAAACGACGATCGACTAAACCCCAAAACGACAATCAGCCAAAAACCCCTCAAAAAAAAAAAGAAGGCATAGACAAAGAGAGAAATAGCCTCAAGCGAGAGAGAGAGAGAGGGGAATCCATGAGAAAATGCTTGAAGCTAGGACACTTTCAAGTCTTATTCTTCACATCTTGCGCCCGTTAACTTCTTTAAACCTTCGCCCAGCACCTACCACGTCGTCGCCGCCGCCATGTCAAGGTCCTTTTGCTTTCAGCTGCTGGGGCTGCGTTTACTCTTTAAATTTTGCCTTTTGGGTTGTTTTTTGTTTGTGGGTTTTATATTTTTTTGGTGTTCGTATTGAGGTGGGTCGTTCCCGTTTTCCTGGAACGACCCCATTTTCAGGTTTGATGATCCTTTCAATTTTGGGAACTCGAGATGTGTTATTTATATGTTTTTAATGAGAGAAGTTTTTTTTTTTAATATATAGGACTGTTGCGGAAATTTCATTGGCAGTAAGTGCTTGGAATGTGTTATTAAATGGGAATGAAAACTGGGTTTTGTAAGCTAAGATTTGCGTTTTTACTGGAATGGTTTTCTCTGTGTTGTTAACTTTTGGGCCTGTTATTTTGTGTCTAAAAGTTAGCTTTGGTGTTTTGTGTCTTGGAGGATTAGAACTTTGGGGATTGATGTAACTTTTTGAATGCAGGTTTTTGACATTTTCAAATATCAAGAGAGTTGTTCGGTTGGGGTTTGCAAACTGCAGAAGCAGCAGCCAATCGGAATTAAGGAAATATGTTACAGTTGGTGTGCGTTTAGACCAATACAGATATGATGCACGTAATATGTTTCCTAGTAGGGGGCATTCGTCTTTGGCACCACACAATGTCAAGGAGCAGTTGTGCAAGACGTATTTCTCCAGGAAATATTCTGTTGTTTCTGCAAGTACTGTGGTGGCTCAACGTTCCCATTGTGTTTGGAAGAAGCTTTTTGCAAGGGGCTCTGCCAGTGGCCATGCATTCCCACACATAAGCAGGCTTGCACAAGCCGTCAGCTTGGCTTTGGCACGGTCGCACCTGGTTGTCCCTGGTGCTTTTGCATTCACATGTGGTCATGTGGCGTTGGCACAAAGAACATTGGCAGAAACAGACCGCTACCCAACCCCGGCTTCTTTGTACTCACGCGCACAAGATGGTCATGCTTATGTGACATCGGTATTATCTGCTTTTATAGAAGGCTTTGTCTTGCTAGTAAGAGCAATCTATTTAGGCATTTTGTTTACACCCAGCTTATTGATGGCACCATTTGTTGATATCTGTGGAAAGGAATTCAGGAAAATGTGGCTTCAGATTGTCCACCGCACCCTGGAATTGGCAGGTCCAGCATTCATAAAATGGGGTCAATGGGCTGCTACACGGCCAGATCTCTTCCCTAGAGACTTATGTATAAAACTGTCTGAGCTACACAGTAAAGCTCCCGAGCATAGCTTTGCTTACACTAGAAAAACTATTGAAAGAGCATTTGGTCGCAGTCTTTCTGAAATTTTTGAGCGTTTTGAAGAGCTTCCTGTAGCATCTGGAAGTATTGCCCAAGTCCATCGTGCCTCTTTGAAATTTCGATATCCTGGTCAAAAACAGGTCAAGCCTATCGTAGTTGCTGTAAAGGTTAGACATCCTGGTGTGGGTGAATCAATTAGAAGAGATTTTATGATAATCAACCTGGTGGCTAAGATGTCAAGGTACATTCCAGCATTGAATTGGTTGAGATTGGATGAAAGTGTACAACAGTTTGCAGTTTTTATGATGTCTCAAGTCGACCTTGCAAGGGAAGCTGCACATTTGAGCCGCTTTATATATAACTTCCGAAGATGGAAGGATGTCTCTTTCCCTAAACCTGTGTATCCACTTGTGCATCCTGCTGTTTTGGTAGAAACTTATGAGCAAGGGGAAAGTGTCTCACACTTTGTAGATGAACTTGATGGACACAATCAGTTTAAAACTAAGCTTGCTCACATTGGAACTCATGCGCTACTAAAAATGCTTCTGGTAACAGCAGACGTACCACTTTCCTTGTTGTCTATGCATGTCTATTAAATTACAAGCTGATAATTGTCTATGCATGTTTAAGTTTGAAGATGGGTATTTCTTTTTCAGGTGGACAACTTTATTCACGCAGACATGCATCCTGGGAACATCCTTGTCCGAGTGGCTCAGAGCAAGTCTTCTCAGAAGCGGCTCTTCAAATCAAAGCCACATGTTGTTTTCCTTGATGTAGGGATGACTGCTGAACTTTCACAAAGTGATCGAGTAAACTTACTTGAATTTTTTAAGGCTGTTGCCCGCCGAGATGGTCGAACTGCTGCGGAATGTACGCTAAGATTATCAAAGCAACAAAATTGCCCAACCCCAAGGGCTTTTGTTGAGGTAAGATCAAGTTTGTTGTGGGGATTACTATTTATATACAATAAAATGGCTGGATATGCAAGCAAAGTGTTGCTTTTGGTCTCAGAATCATTGCCTTTGCTGTCAAAACTCTCGTCTTGACATGGAACTAGCCTTTCTGTGCATGTAAGAATAGCAATTCCATGCACTTAGGTTTTTTTTAACCATGGAAGAAGGCAATTGAATGATGGTATAATTTTGTATTAGCTGCCCTTGGTGCTGACAAGTCTGATGATCACTGGTGGTTTCTTTGGTTGGAATACCTCGTTTCCTTAATTTGTTCTTGTTAGGATTGGTCTTAGACTTCATTTTCACTTTTTCTGACAAGTAAATATTTGTGTGTGTGTGCATTTTTAAGGAGAGCTAAGGATTTTTAAGGCCATTGGAGAGTTTGTGATGAATATATGCTTCTTTCTGTATTCAGCTAGATTGGTGAAAATTTGGTAGGCATGTACCAAGACCTTTGTTGGGCATGCAATATATTCTTTCAAGTTGCGTGGGTTGATTATGCTGTCACTAGCATTAGAAATGATCTCCCTTAATAGATTATGTGCTACAACTCTTTCATAAATGTTTTACCTGCAAACAATGTCTTGTTCTAACAGGAAGTGGAAGAGGCATTTACTTTCTGGGGCACTCCAGAGGGTGATCTAGTCCATCCTGCTGAGTGCATGCAGCAATTGCTTGAGAAGGTCAGGCGGCACAGAGTCAACATCGATGGCAATGTTTGCACTGTGATGGTCACAACTTTGGTCCTCGAGGTAATTTTTTGCTCTTCTTGCCACATCAACAGCATTGCTAAAAGTTAAACTTGTAATGCTGACAAAACATGGGATTATATTGATACAGATAATTTTAAGTATTTGAGAAACAGTTGATCTGGAACAGTACAATATAAGGGTGACTGAGATTAGGTTTTGGTTTATGAACGGGTTTTCAAACTTATGATCATATGTGGGGAAGAAAAAGAATTGAAATGAATGGTAGAATTGCTAGACATGGTTTAAAATTCTAGTGTTTTCATGGGGATAGAAACTAAATGGCTGTAAAAGTTACTAATTTTTGTTGCCACTGCCAAAAGATGCTTCTAGGTTTACATGTCTTCCCAGTCACATGATCTGCATATTTGTTCTTCATCCAACACCACCACTATGTATAGGTAGCAAAACTTGATTCAACTTGAATAATCCAATTTAATCGCCCAAAGCCTGACTCAAACTAACCCGTATTGATTGTAAAGGTCAATGACCTGTAACTTGAAACCCTTGAAATCCAAAATGACTTAAAACTCGAATAAATTTTGTCAAAAATAATCCAAAATGCCAATAACTTGAGTCTAGAATTCAAAAGACCCAAAAATTAATGTATTCAGAATTCGATAAATTCAAAACTCAATAAACCTAAGACCCAATGAGCCTGAAACTTTGATGACTTAAAACCTGAAATACAACTCAGTAAATCTGATGCTCAATGAACCGGTAACCCAAAATAACTTGAGACCCAGTGAACTGAAACCCAAAACCCAGTAAACCTGTTAAACCTGTAACCCAAAACCTAAATGACCTGACCTGCCCATTTTCTATCACTAATATTATGATACGCCCCAAATTTCTTGAGCACCACCAATAATCTTGCCCTACTGGAGTGCAATTAAAAGTGTGAAGTGGGGTGGCTTTTGTTTCTATGTTAATCTTTTCCAGCTTGTTTTCTTATTTGTAGTCCTATTTGTGTGTGCAATTCATTAACTTTGGTCTCGATGCTCTCCAAATTCAAATTCTGCAGGGCTGGCAACGGAAGCTAGATCCCCAGTACAATGTGATGCACACGTTGCAAACATTGCTTCTACGAGCTGACTGGGCAAAGTCTCTTTCCTACACAATTGACGGGCTTATGGCCCCATAAGAAGGTTTTTTCCTTTTTTAATTTTTTTGCAACTATTTTTGTTTTTGTTTAATTTTTTTGGTAGCATTTCTCATGAGATAATTTTGACAATTCTGAGAAATCAAAATTATACCTGCTCAGAGAAATAACAAGAGAGACTAGGGTTCTGGATCTCCCTGGAATTTTGATCTGCTTATTTTGTTTTTTTTTTTCCTTCACAAAAAATTGGTTCTGTATTGATTATTTTGATTATTCAAATACCATTAGTCTGATGCAAAGTTCATCAATTGGTATACAAATGTGCTAGTTAATCGGAATTGCAATTGCTACCTTTACCATTTTCTGGACGATAGTTTGTTTCCACGGAATTAATCTTCTTTTGTAAAGGAAGGGAGGGGAATATTTGTATGCTCTTTATAATTTGTTCATGGTTAGACATTCAACTTGGGTAGGCTTCTTGTGATTCGTTTTTATATCATTTAACAACGCAAGTTGAATTCATTAGATCGGATATCACTTTCTCAATTGTCTAGAGTTTTTTCCCACATCATCATACAACGTGAGAGAATCATGCACTGAGAGTTTTGCTTCATATATCACAAACAGATGAATCAGTATATATCTTTGTGTTATGTTTTTCTTTTCTTGTTTTTTTTTTTTTTTTAAAGATTTAATAACATTCAAATATAAGTAAAAGTGTAGCTTAAAAATCTTTTTCTTAATATTTGGTGATTGAAATAGAGCTTTCTTTTTTCAATTATAATCTAGTGGTATAGTTTCTTTCCCTCTGCACCAATAAAATAAAATATAATGAAAAAAAAAATAAAAACGAAAGTGAAAAAATATTTCGTCAACAAATCTCAAGGGTGCATAAGCATTTGAATGGTATCTATGTGTAAATTTTTGGGTGCGGTGACACACGTCAAGCATCCAAGCGCAATTGAATGGTATCTATGTGACAAGCCAACAGCCACCACCTGATTTTGCGGTAAGTTTCATTAGCATTACGGTGCATAAAATTTCCAAAGCATCAGTTTCTAATGATGCTAGTTTCAGGATACCGATCAATGATGGAAATTCCACAAAATTACTAAACAATGTCATTTTGATGCCTTATAGAAGCTGTCTGGGGTAGGGGGGTGAAGCACAGGAAATTTTGCAGCGCCCCGGCATTGCCATTATATGAATAAACATGGGGGGCGCCTTTGTGGCGATAATCTTACATTGGTAGGGTTTTCAGGCACAACTTTACCTTCATTTTTGCACATGAATTGTATCCGTAACTTAAAGCTGTGATTTTCATGTTACAATGAAATAATTATTCTTGTTTCATTGCACCAAGCTTGCTCCTCACTATATACAATTGATTAATTGGGCATTATAGACAATTTGTACATAAACAATCTGTACCAGAAATGCCAAATGTTATCAATCTCTATCCGCAAAACAATAACTGCCACTGCTGTTAATGGGATATTTGTAAGCTTCTGCACGCAACATATGCAACTACAGGGACCCAAACATGGCTTCTTCATACATTTGTTAGGAGCTGGAGCTTGAATGACACTAAAACACCATCCTTTCAAGCTAACAGTTATCCTCCAGTTTCCTGATGCCAATTCCGGCATCCATTCAGCACAGGACTATGTGGGGGTACGTGAAGTGCTGAAAAATTAAAAGAACCTTGTTGCCACTCTAGCTACATAAAATGAATGTATAAAACCCAGAGGGCAACACCAATACGAGGAGTATATCGACCATAGGACGACCCGACTGTTACATGTATGCATATATATGTGTGTATGTGTGTGTGTGTGCATGTTAGCATGTAGCGAGGTGCAAGGTACACACATAGGACGTGTATGTTGTGAATGGAAGGAACAACTATGAAACCAGACAATTGAAACTCTTTATCATTGTAAAACAGGGATAGTAGCATGATGGCGTTCCTGGTAAACAGAAATAGATTAGAAGGGAAAGCCTTTGAAATTGGCTTTTGTTCCAAAAAGTGTCTGCAGAAGAATGTCACACTAGTTCACCAGGAGTGTCGGCAATCAGATAGAGCAATTCATATCTGTTGTTTCAGAGTCTCGTTGTTTCGTTTCATCTAGGCAATGATAGAGCTATTCATATCTGTTGTTTAAAACCAGGTCACAGCAAGGAAGCAATCGTGGACATGAAATGGATATCCTCCTGTGTGTGGTAATAAGTACTCGAGCTACACAAGAAAAGAAGCAATGGGACTGGAATATAACAATGTGGGTGTTTACTCTGCACGTGTAAGCCCATGAATTTCATTGCTTGCTCTGCTAATACTGTAGGAGCCATTTTCTATTCACCTAATTTTGAAAGAAAGGTGAAGAATATTCAACACATGTACAAATTCAGAGAACTTTCATGTACAGTTCAAGCGTAAAATTTACCTCTAGACTGTCCAGTCTGGCCTTATGGTTCTCTGGAAGCAGACGGAGTTCATCAATCAAATTGATGCATTCGGTAACATTTTCCGGTGAGACAAACTCCAACACCACATTAACGCATGACTGCAGTTTGCATAACACATCGAGTGAACAAATTGTAAGGCAACATGACATGAATGTCTTAGCATTTGAATTCAGATACAATCAACTTGAAGTGCTAAATTAAGTATATTATAAAATTATCTGCATATCGGTATTTATCCAATTCCTTGTAACGAACTCCTGCCATTGTATCCATAGGACTCAACTATTAGCCATTTTAAATAATCAAAGTCTAGTTAATAAGGCACCATCAATGGTGAATTCCACAGTACAAATAGGATTCTCTCACGTTCCTTATCTACTTCCGGAAAATTTTCAGTTGTTAATTATTAACGTGGAAACTCCAAGGTACCAAATTCTAGAATTAGAATAATTACCTTAAGATTCCTAATTTGGTATGGGCATCCGGCTGGTATGGTGACAGCTTCTCCAACATGCTGCTCAAAAGTTCATGGCACAATTTCTAGAAGCAAGAGAGCATTGGATAGTTACACAAGGCCTTGCATTTATCATAAGCAAAATAGGATAAGAGAAGTCATACTCACTGGATTCCTCCTTAAGCCTCATTTTATGATTTGTGTCAAGAAAGAAATTCTGATCAAGCATTGGATGAACCATCTGCAAGAGAGGCGCAGAAAAATTTAGATTATTTCTGACTTGGGGACAAGGCAAATGACAGTTCATAACTTTCATGCTTTTGTATGTAGAAGTTTAACTCATTGGAGTGTCTCTTTAGGTATTCTACAAGTTTTGGAAAATCCTGTCTGCAAAATACAACCCATTGAGCACCACAAGTCTCAGCAATTTTTTCTCTCCATAATTATTATTAAAGTGCTTCAGGAAAAACTTGATATTTTCTGATGCCCTACAGGTCTTAACTGGTCCAAAGAAAAATTTTGAGACTTAAGTGTTAGAGTCAATGTCAGAATCAGATTCTGTGTCATATTCTCTGTCATAGAGCATGTGTCTATCTCTGGAACTCAAATCATGCGTTTGACAAGAGGCAGCAGAGAACCAAGATACTTGAGCAACACTTTTGTGCAAGTGCATTTTTTTCCTACCATGTCATGCAATGTAACTCCTTCCATACTTTGTGAATCCGGCACTTCTTCACTGAATTTTATGTGTTCCTTGGTGTTTTTCGTTAGTTTTCTTATATAATTGAGCTGCTTTGTAGACACAGGGGCATCACTCGTATGTGCCAAGATATTTACCTGAAACCGGAGAGATAATCAACGGCAAAATATGTTGTATATGTTTACCATACATGCTTAAGGAGGAAGGTTATATATGAGTGGGGAAAAGAAATAAGAAGGAGATGTCAAGACTTGAGTATTCTAGAAGAATGCAAATAACCATGATCTTTGCATAAACTAGATGATGTGAACATCCTGGAGTTTAAATTTTTCAGACCATGCAAGTGTAGATATTTAAACCAGTAGAATGGCAGAATTAAGAACAACATGCTAAGTTTAAATTTTTTTTCACACACAACCTGCACGATTTCAAATGCAAATTAATGCCAAGCATTAAGCATAGTGTCTTGCATGATTGCCAATATATAAAATCACAAAATATTATCTCCATTAGGAAATTTGATATAGACGGAGCAGAACTGCACACCACATCATATGAATCACAGTGCAGTTTTTGATCACAGAATCAGCCTGGACAAGACTTCCTGCAGTAACTCTTCCGCAACATTTAAAATGCCAGATATGGGATCCATGTATTCTGGAAGAGGTAAAGCATGAAGAATTTCAGCATGGTGAGCTGGAAAATGTTCTTGGAATGAATGAGAAGAAAGCCAACCCTTCAATTTTAGCTTCTCATGCCACATGTTGGCTTGTGTTGGGACACAAATGGGACCCATGACTATCTGCCTTACACCAATCTCTACCTGTTCATACAAAACAGAAGCATTATTGTTGAGAATTAAAGATTCACATTGTCTGATGCAATTCATCAAGAAAACCCATCCAGGAAATCAGGATCTTAAAAAGACTTACTTCTCATTAAAAGTACAAGAAAAGGGCAAAACAAGGTCATGAAAAATAAACAGCAACCCCCTTATAGCTAACAGGCAAGTAAAGGTACTGAATAGCACAAGACTGAAGAGTACTGACCTCGAACCAGTCCAAGGAATCAGCAGGCCGCTCATTCTCAGTTTTTGCAGCATTACTCTTCAGATAGGTACAGAACAGTACCGGTGAATCACATGTCAGATCAGACTTACCCCGAAGCACATTACAAATGATTACAGGTTGACCTATGCCCCAGTGATTCTGAAAGTCTTCAAAGTTGTCACTATGAATGTCAGCGATGGTAGGATAGTACAGGTAATTGTCATCACCATCTTCTCTGCTAGTTGTTTCTTGCAACTGCTTATTCTCCTTCGCTTGATGATTCATCCCAGGACATAATGAACAGCATGAGAAAACATCCAGGGTTTCTTGCAACTCATAGCAGCCAACAAACTTTTCTCCAGCTCTTTGGTCCATCTTAAGGGAAAAACACTACTTAAATTGAGGATGCCATCACCACAACCACAGAACTCTGCTGAGGGGCAAGGTATACTACAGTTACCATCTGGAGTTTTCCAACTAGGCATTAATGTACAAGAACAAGGGTATTTTTTGCTTCCATAACTCTTATTACAGTAACATATGGATTTAATTTCTGAAAGTTGTTTTCCACATATATAAGGCTTGCTTCCACTTGGAAATTTGTGAATAAAAATTCTAACACTGCCAGGTAAAATCCCTTGAAAGATATCCTGGCAACAACTTAAACAGATATTGTAGGAAAATTTTGGGCAACTTCTGTGGACATTCCCTATTGAAGTCTTGCAATTGCTGCTGTTCCAGAAGTCAAAAAATGAATCAGAGAATAACAAAATTGGTTTATCTAACTACAGAAATAACAGGAGCTTCTCAGTAGCAGAGAACATACCAACAACATTGCTTATTACAGCTGATGCCAGCTTGTTGGATTGGAACTTCAGAGGGGCGCTCCGTAGGTTATTTTGCAGAAACCTCAGGTATGGATTCTGTTTTCTGGTCTGCAGGGGTGATAGCTTGTGACTTCAGCAACCTTCAGGTTGCAGCAGGAAGGGCGAGAGGAAAGAAAATAGGTGAAAATTGAGGACGGACAACTCTACTTCTTCCATTAATCTGAATCGTCATTATATAAGAGGATTTCAAAATACAAAATTTGAAATTAATACCTCTGGCAACTTCTCAATCATTTAACACTTAAATTTTGAATTAACCATAATGGCTCATGATTACACACTAAGCAACATTTGAATTTCAAATTAAAGCTTGAGTTGGCAGGAAAAAGGTGGCTTCTTGGAGAAAAAGGAAAAGAGCTGTCAGATGCAACTACTTTAACCGACTTTGGAATTCTGGTATGCACAGCCTTGCTTCCTTGGTTCTGCAAAAGAGGAGCACCATTGAGCCTTGACTCCTCCTTGGTGCTTCTGTTTTGCAGTCCAGCAGTAGCTCATAAATCTTCAAACCTTGATCTTGGCAGGCTTTTTGTTAGAATGTCAGTTAGCTGGTCTTTTGTACTGCAATATACCAATTTGGTTTCTCTAGCTTCTTATGCTTCTCTTACAAAATGCAATTTAACATTGAAATGCTTTGTTCTCCCACATTGCACAGAATTGTTGGAAATGGCTATGACAGATTGATTGTCACAGAAGATAACAGTTGGCTTGGTTTGCCTTTGTTCTCCCTCATCTAGATTGCACGGTTCACTGCTGAGGCTGCTGCAATATACTCAGCCTCGGTTGTGGATTGTGCCACTGTAATTTGTTTCCTGAGCTCCAATTGAAGATGCCTAAACTAAGAGAAAACATCAATACTGTCGTGCTTTTCATGTTTGTGAGTGATCCTACCTAATCACTATAAGTGAATTCAACCAACTGATCTACTGCATTTCTTTTGAACATAATTCCCAAATCTGAGGTTCCTTTAATGCACCTCAAGTCTTTTTGTCAACTCTGAAGTGCGTTTCATGTGGTGAATGCATGAATCTAGACAGCAGGCTCACTGAAAATGTGATATCTGGTCTGGTGGCAGATAAATACAAAAGGCATCCAGTAAGGTTGATGAATTGAGTCTCATTTTTTTTTGGAGATTCATCTTACTTTGAGAACTTGTCTCCTGATGCCAAAGGTGTAGGAGAGCTCTTGCAATTCAGCTTGTTAAATTTCTGCAGCATTTGGTTTGCACACTTGGTTTGATGTATCAAGATGCCATGCTGAGATTGTTGAATTTCCAGACCTGGAAAATAGTTCATGCTGCCCAGGTCTGACATACCAAACTTGCTCTCCATAGTTCTTTTGAACTGATCTATAAGCTTAGGTGAGTCTCCAACCACCGTCAAGTCATCTACATATACTGAAGCACACAAGTTCTCTTCCTCTCCATTAACATAGAGAGTTGCATTATTATTGCTTCTGTTAAAGCTTGCACTGGTTAGATACTCATGAGTTTTTGAGTACCATGCCCTAGGAGCCTGCCTTAGTCCATACAAAGCCTTTTTCAAAAGGTAAACCTTGTCTTCCTCTCCAGGTTTGAAAAAATCTTCTGGTTGACTAACATAGACTTGCTCTTTAAGCTCACCGTTTAAGAAGGCTGACTTGACATCTAGTTGATGCACCAGCCAGTTGTTTTGAGCAGCCAATGCAAGTAACAACTTTATGGTATCAAGTCTAGCCACAGATGCAAATGTTTCAGTAAAATCCACTCCTACCTCTTGTATAAAGCCCTTAGTTACAAGTGTTGAATGTTTGCATCAGCAGCTTTTGAATTCCTAAAAATCTGCAGATTTTTTTTTTGACCAAGTCTTTATAATTTTCTGTTATTAACTAGCTGTTACTGCTAGCAGCTAAAATTTAGGAAGTTTGTTGCTTTTATCTCTATTTTTCTTTTGCAAACTTTAGTATTTAAGCAGATCGTCAATCAATAAAAAATTAATCTTCTGCTTCCAATTCTCGTTTGTTCTTTATATGCTCCCTTCCTCTTGTTAAGTTTAACTAAGCTCAAAATTCCTACAACAAGCCTGGTTTTCGGTTTGTTGATGGTTCAATCTGTATTGTACTTTGTTCTGTATATCCATTTTACAGCAATGACCTTCTTTTTTTGAAATTTTTTTTTTGAGGCGGTCATTTTCCACTGTGTTCGTGTGAGTAATTTTCCTGCATTGTTTTATCCCATTTGATTGTGTGCAGTATGATAATCAAAGGGCCTATAAGTGTTCAATGCCAAGCTGGAATCTTGATTCCTTCTTTGCTGCATTGCAGAATTTTTGTAGGGTCGCAGTTTGTAACATTCATCCATATGTAAAAATTCAGTAACTTACTGCATTATTGCCTGTCACTCTGTTAATTGGTGTTTTGAGTATTAAAGAGTGTAATGTGGGCAATATTATAGGTTCTGTGACTTTTCTTTTGGGGTCCGAGTAATGTCCTATTGTTGTGATATCCATCAGCAGGTAATGATAATGTGTGGCTACACCTGCAAGAATTTTTCCATATGTTTCCAACTTCTTATTTTCCTTTTTGGATCAGAGAATAGGGTCCAAACTTTTGCTGTGAATTGTCATGCATGCTGACATGATTGTTTTACAGATGTGGCACTGCCAATGAACCAACCTAAATGATTCGACCAAAAACTGTATTGCAATTTGACTAATCTGCTTACTTCAGGATCTCATTGGTTATATGAAAATTATTACATTGCATAACTGCATTAGCCCGTTGAAGTATGCCTGCTGAAGGATGTAGTAAATCATGACAAGTTTGAAGTTTGTCTAAACTGCTGATTTGAATTTTCCTGCATAAACATGCATGGTCATTATTTTTCTGGTGTGTAGAAAAGTCTTGTTGCCATAAAGAACTTGAAAAATCATGTTCAAAGCACTGCACTTGCAATCTTCTCTTGCTCCAATTTTCTCCATCTTTATTTGAACACCCATTCTCTAGCATAGCGAGATCTTCAAACTGGTTACTGGTGCAACAATAGGCAGCAAAGTAGCCTCTGCATTATATTCAATTGACAATTGGGGGAATTGGAATTTGTGTGGTAAGATACATCATACCCGGTTACGTGTTCAATTCCCACAATACCATGAAGCAAGTGAGAACTGCAATAATGGATTACCATGCTAGTTTCCTTTGAGTTTGCTCCTAAGTGGCGCTTGTCAGCTGTAATTAAAGAGAATTTTAGCAGACACTGGCTTGTTATAAGGAATGTACATCTAACACTTGAGCTTGTTGGGAAATGCTGAAACACAAAGAACCTGAAAAAATGGGTTTCATTTATATGCCATTTGCTTTCATTATAAGAAAGTAAAGAATTCATATCCAACAAGTTAAAAAAATAAAATAAAATGGACTGCAAATATTGAATACAGTTAGACATGTACCTTTCCCAGGATTTTTACCCTTTTTTTTTTTAAAAAAAAATTATTTATATATGTGGAGGAACTTACAGCAAAACCAATGAGAGAGTTATCTTCATCATCTTTTGATATCACTACTCCAAAAAGGGTGAAAAAACATGATTGAGTGCGGCGCTGGTGGAATCAACCCCATATATTCACATACGCCTCCAAACAGAGCAATTGGTGAAAATGGAGGACGTTCATCAACGCTGCACTCAATGATGCTTTTCCAATCTCGGATTCTCCAAATGCTTCGTACCAAGAAACAATCAACAGCAGATGCACAACTCTTGATAAGTAAGATGTGCATTTGCTTAGAATACCCACACACACATATATATTATGTCGACAACATAGATGCAGTACAAGCATGTACTAGCATGTTACGAGCCCAGTTTTCTAATACAACTGTGTTTTTTAAAAAAAAAAAAAAAATTAATTTTTAGCATATCAAGAATATACTTTATTGTTCCCTTTTTCAATAGCACGAACAATTTAGATTTCTTTTAAATATAATTTATTTATAATGTTATATTATATAATAAATAAAATTTATTTAAAATAAAAAATACATAAATTTATATAGTATAAACTTATAACTAAATTATATTTATAAAAAAAAATAATCATAACACCATATTACATTAATCAGAATGGTTATATTTATTATAATCATTTAAACCTAATGCATATTTTGAAAAAAACTATTTTATGTTAGGTTTGATATCATTAGAAGGTAATAAAAAATATAAAATTTATTTAATAATATATATATATATAGAATTTAATACATTTTTAATTAAATTACGCATAACTTTGTATTTATTACGTTATTAATAAATTATTTTTTAAAAAATATATATTTTTTAATATATAGGAAGCTGTTATTCTATTTCTAGTGTTGTCTTGTCTTGGCAGTTGGCAAGAAGGTCAAAATGGCTCCGGGATGCTAAAATTGTACTGCGTTGACATTGTACTGGAATATTGTACTACATTTGCCACCGTCAGCATGCGACCTTCGCCTCTCACCATTTTTGGATCTCACCAGCTTCTTAAAGTTTTGGTATAATTAACCCTTTGTATCATATCGAATGTACATGTGAGGGTATATAGAATTTATAAAAATAAATAAGTATATATATATATATATATATTCTTTTATATGTTTTTGGATTAAGTGAATCAAACAAAACAGGTTTAACATAGTCCAAATCGAGTTTGCATAAGGAAATGGATTATGTATGCAACAAACAGTAACAATTTGTGGTGGAAGCTACAAGTGCAATTATTGCTTATTGTTGCAAACGAGCGGTGGAATACATCTGCATCCTCTGTTTTGATCAACAGAGTATGTGCATAATATAGCAGGAAGACAATCCATATAAAAATGAATAAACATACACCACGGAGCAAGATAAACATTAAGGAAAACCCACCACCGAAAAAGATGAATCTGTGGGGGTATGGAGACGAAAATCAAGGCGGATATGAAAATTTCGGCAGATGATAAATGAAAAGAGATGAAGATGTGATGAAATGCAGATGTGGGTTGCCTCATTCGAAGGTCATGCTCGTTGTTCATGTTCGGGATAAGTAGCAAGGAATGACCAACGGAATCCCAATTCTTGCAACAAGTTCTCTGTCAGCATTTCCTTGTTCAGCCAAACTGCACTGTCATCGCAGGGAAACTCACTTTTTAGCTTGGGGCAATTATTTTTTTCCAAATAAATCAAGTCGGGAAATTGATCCGTTACTGTTCCCCTGCCCATCTTAAATTTAGGCAAGCCTATGAGACGCAGTATCTTCACTTTCCACTTGTCATTCCCTCCCAGGTGACGTAGCTTTCCCTCTCTGATGTAGAGCTTCTCGAGGCTCTTTAATGAGCTAGGCGTCACCCAGTTAGGAGCATTGGTATGGGGAAAATTCTGGAGACTCAGTTTCTGTAGGCCCACGAAATCCTGCAAGTTTTTGAAGGGACGTAATACCCGAGAGCGCATCCAAGTCATCAGCTGTAGGAAAGTTCCATGCACTGATACGCAATTTCCTCAATTTGGTCAACCCCTTTAAATCATCGAGCGTAGCATACAATTTGGCTTCTTCTGGACTCAAAGGAGGTTGAAATCCCATCAGAACTCGGAGTTCTGTGAGTTCTCATATCTCCTTGGGCACGTAACACCCGCTACGAGTTGAGTAATCGTGTTTCTTCGCCTCCAAGTGTGTTAACCTTCGCATTGAATTTATGCCGTCTAGCGCTGCAAGAGACTCTGGGAAGAGAGTCAAAATCCTTAAGTTTTCGAGCTTCCCAAAGCACTTGGAATCCCCGACCGATAGTCCGAGGCCAAGAAATCTCAAATGCTTCATACCTTTGAACCACTCTAAGGACATTGTAGTTCTGGGAACAGTAGATTCTTGTATCCCTTCCAGAAAAAGAACATTAACATTCCTTGGTATCCAGAAAAATTTTTTTAGAAAAAGAGAACCAAAGGAGGACCAATCGATATTGAACAGGGTTCTTAGTTTCACTGGCTACCACTGACCGGCTGCAAGCAGCTGTTGTGCAGAAAAACGATCTGAATTCGTCATCAAGCACGCCCTTTGGCACAATCGAAAGTCTGCAGTGGGTTTCCAATCGAAATCAAAATCAAAGAAATTGGCTCGCTCTGCAAGATACGCAACTGCATATCGAATGACAGGATGCATCCGAAGCCCAATGAATTTCCCATTCTTTGTGATAGGTTCAACGAACTGAAACTCCAAGAACTGCTTCACAATCTCGTTAGCAACTTCCTCGTCAATTTTGTCACCATCACCTTGAGGGTCTGTGTCTATCAGGCCCTCTCCAATCCACCAGTACATCAGCAGTGTGTTATCCACTACGCAACCCTCAGGAAACGCGGAGATGCAGAACAAACACTTCCGCGATGTCGGATCGAGACTCTTATAGTTCTTCTCAAAATCTTGCAAAGCTAAAAAAACTTGATGCCCTTGACAAGTAGGCAGTTTAAGCAAACGGTCTATCAGATCGGAGACACATTTCTCTCTTAATTCTCTTACTCTAGGAATTTTCGACTTCAACTTTGAGACCACGCCGGCCATCGTATCAACGCTAGCGTTGAGTTGGTCAGAGGCCAAAAGTACATCTTTGCAAACGGACTGCAACATGTCGGCTTGGTGTTGAAGAGTCTTGAATAGGATGCTGACATCCATCGTGACATGGCTAACTTTGCTAAAGCCTTGAGTGATTCCATCAAGATCATGCTCCATCTTCTTCAATCGACTTGTCAACGGCTCAAGGATTTGACGATCAAACCTGCTGCTGCTGCTGGCATTGCTAATTTCGCTTGTGGCAGCGCTAGTAGATGTGGTGGGGCCGGCGGAAGACACCTCATGTGGTGGCCTCGTAATGCGTTGGGCGTCTTTCCCATACTGGGCACCCAAAGAAGCAGAGAGGTAAATGATGCGTAGAATGGAGCACAGATCATCAACGTTAAACGTGGACATGGTCGTGAAAAAACAACCCAAAAAAGAAAAAAAAAAAAACAGAGCTTACGGGGAGATGGGAACGGAGCACAAATTGTGGAGAGAGATTAAAAACCTTTCATAAGACAACATTTAGTGAATGATTCCACTCCAAGCCCCAGAAACTGTTCTTATGGTGGTATGTTTCGCAAAGGGTCTTTGTATAGGTATTTATAGCAGAAGTCCGAGAGTGTGGTCAGAAAATTGAAGCTGAATCTTAAGGGTGTAAAAGGAAGCCATACGTTTAAAAATAAAAAAAAAAATAGGATTTGATTCGAGGAAGCCTTATGAAGGGTTGTTGTCTAAGTGAAATGAAAACTCTTTTCTTTTGTGGGGGATTGAGGTAATAACACAACCTTTGGAACCATAAATTACACACTTTTTACCCTTGAAGGTCCGAGTGCATCATCTCTCAAGTAGTTGGCAAACACTTGAAAGATTTTGATAAGAGAGATTAGTTTGGTAACTGTAATTGTGTTCATTTCAATTATATCTTTCCCTTCAACTCGGAGAAACTAACCATTTCCTATCTTCAGTTTGGAAGCATAGGAATGATCCAAAGATTTAAAAACATTAAGATATAGGGACATTTGATTTGTGTAGCCACTGTCCACTAGCCAAGTTAGATCAAAAGAGCTCCTGCCAGGAACAGACAATTGCTCTCCAAGTTGGTGATTATCAGCCACTTGAACCTCAGTCTTATTAAGTTAATCTTGTCGTGGCTGGCTAGACTTCTTCTCGGAGATCCTTTGCTTTCATTATAAGAGAGTAAAGAATTCATATCCAACAAGTTGGAAAAAAAAAAAAAAAACAATCCAACAAACAAACAAATAGACTGCAAATGTTGCACACAGCTAGCCATGTACCGTTCCCAGGATTTTACCTCTCTGTTTTGTTTTTTTTTTTAATATATGCAGAGAAACTTGCGACAGAGAAAAAAAAAAAGTAGAGAGTTAACTTCGTCATCTCTTGCTATCACTATTCCAAAAGAGTCAAAAAAAAAAAAAAAAAAAAAAGACTTCGTTGGGTGTGGCGCTGGTGTAAGTAAAGAAAATGGAAGACCTTTATTTTCAAGATTTCAGGTTTTAATGAGCAATCAAATGAATAAATAAATAAAATAAAAAACCATGCTACGCTGTACTTGTATATGACTTGTCGTCAAAATCTTGTGTCCAATATATAATGTATGAAGCTGTTATTCTATTACTCACGTTGGCTTGGCTTGGCTGCTGGCAAGAATGCCAAAATTGCTACGGGTATACTAAACCTGTACTGGAATATTGTACCACATTTGCTACCATCACGTCTCCCGATTTTTAGATCTCACCAGCTTTTAAAGTTTTGATATAATTAATCCTTTTTATCGTGTAGAATGTTCGTTTGAGTGTATATATGATTTGTTAAAATAAAATATTTTAAATATATATAATATTTAGATCATCTTTTTATATATATATTAAAATGAGATTCTGTATCATCTTTATACTTGGATCAACAAATATATATACAACTACATTTCTTCAAAGAATTCCAAAACCAGAAAACTAGCAATTATTGGTACTTCGATATCATGTTCCAGGGAATTTTAAGTTTTCTATTTCTTTTTCTGCAGAAAAACTTTAAAACCAATCTAAAATATGTAAGAATAAAACAAAACTGGTTTAACATATATTGTGAACGAAGTTGAAATGGAGTTTGCAGAAGGAAATGGATTATATAACAAACAGAATAAAAAATCTGTTGCTGGAGCTACGATTACAATTATTGATTATTGTTACAAGCGAGCAGTGAAAAAAATCTGTATCCTCTGTTTTGATCAACAGGGTATGCGCAAGATATAGCAGGAAAACAATCTATATATAAATGAAGAAATAACCATTAAGGAAAACCTACCCCCAAATGATGAATCCGTGCAGTATGGAGACGAAAATCCAAGTGGATACTGGATACGAAAATTTCGGCAGTTAATAAATAAACAGAGATGAAGATATGATGAAATGCAGATGTGGTTTGCCTCATTCGAAGGTCATTCTCGTTTTTTCATGTTTGGGATAAGTAGCAAGGAATGACCATCTGAATCCCAATTCTTGCGACAAGTTCTCTGTCAGCTTTTCCTTGTTCAGCCAAACTCCATTGTCATCGCAGGGAAACTCAGTTTTTAGCCTGGGGCACTGATGTGTTTCCAAATAAATAAGGTCGGGAAATTGATCCGTTCCCCAATCCATCTCAAATTCAGGCAAGTTTCTGAGACGCAGTATCTTCACTTTCCACTTGTCTTTCCCTCCCAGCTGAGATAGACGTCCCCCTCTGATGTAGAGCTTCTCGAGGCTCTCCAATGAGCTAGGCGTTAGCCAGGTAGGAGCAGTGACATAGGGAATAAGAAAGAGACTCAGTTTCTGTAGAGTTGGGAAACTTACACTCCTCCACTCATCTTCTTCTCTTGGTGGACAAAGAGAACGCCACCTAATTTCAAGTTTTCGAAGGGACGTGATACGCGAGAGCGCATCCAAGTGATCAGCTGTAAGAAAGTCCGTTGTAAAGATGCCCAATTTCCTCAATTTGGTCAACCCTTTCAAATCATCGAGCGTAGCAAACAATTTGGCTTCTTGTGGACTTACAGGAGGTTGAAATCCCTTCAGAACTCGGAGTTCTGTGAGTTCTCGTATCTTCTTGGGCATGTTACACCCGCTAAAAGGGTTGTAAAAAGGGTCCTTCACCTCCAAGTGTGTTAACCTTCGCATTGAATTTATACTCTTTGGCAGTGCACCTACTGGGAAGAAAGTAAAAATCCTTAAGTTTTCGAGCTTCCCAATGAAGCTGGGATCCCAAAACCATGGTCCGAGGCCAAGAAATCTCAAATGCTTCATACCTCTCAACCACTTTAAGTGTATTAGAGGTCTCAAATCATTAGATTTTTGGATCCCTTCTCCGATCCCTCCCAGAAAAAGAACATTAACATTCCTTGATTTCTGTAACCATTTCCCTTGAATATCAAAATCAAAGGAGGTCCCATTGATATTGAACAGGGTTCTTAGTTTCTCTGGATGCAACCGACGGGCTTCAAGCAGCTGTTGCTCAGAAGAACCATCTGCAGTCGCCATCAAGCACGCCCTTTGGCACAATCGAAAGTCTGCAGTGGGTTTCCATTCGAAATCAAAATCAAAGAAATTGGCTCGCTCTGCAAGATACGCAACTGCATATCGAATGACAGGATGCATCCGAAGCCCAATGAATTTCCCATTCTTTGTGATAGGCTCAACGAACTGAAACTCCAAGAACTGCTTCACAATCTCGTCACCATCACCTTTAAGGTCTGTGTCTATCAGGCCCTCTCCAATCCACCAGTACATCAGCAGTGTCTTATCCACTACGTAACCTGCAGGAAACGCGGAGAAGCAGAACAAACACTGCCGCGATGTCTGATCGAGACTCTTATAGTTCTTCTCAAAATCTTGGAAAGCTTTGCGAACACCAGACTCTCGATAAGCAGACAATGTAAGCAAATAGTTTATCAATTCGGAGGCACATTTCACTCTTAAATGTTCTACCCTAGGAATTTTTGACTTCAACTTTGAGACCACGCCAGCCATCTTATCAACGCTGGCGTTGAGTTGGTCAGCAGGGAAGGTAGTGTTGCGAACGGAATGCAACATGTTCGCTTGGTGTTGAAGAGTCTCGAATAGGATGCTGACATCCATCGTGACATGGCTAACTTTGCTAAAGCCTTCAGTGATTCCATCAAGATCATGCTCCATCTTCTTCAATCGACTTGTCAACGGCTCAAGGATTTGACGATCAAACCTGCTGCTGCTGCTGGCATTGCTAATTTCGCTTGTGGCAGCGCTAGTAGATGTGGTGGGGCCGGCGGAAGACACCTCATGTGGTGGCCTCGTAATGCGTTGGGCGTCTTTCCCATACTGGGCACCCAAAGAAGCAGAGAGGTAAATGATGCGTAGAATGGAGCACAGATCATCAACGTTAAACGTGGACATGGTCGTGAAAAAACAACCCAAAAAAGAAAAAAAAAAAAACAGAGCTTACGGGGAGATGGGAACGGAGCACAAATTGTGGAGAGAGATTAAAAACCTTTCATAAGACAACATTTAGTGAATGATTCCACTCCAAGCCCCAGAAACTGTTCTTATGGTGTTATGTTTCGCAAAGGGTCCTCGTATAGGTATTTATAGCAGAAGTCCGAGAGTGTGGTCAGAAAATTGAAGCTGAATCTTAAGGGTGTAAAACGAAGCCATACGTTTAAAAAATAATAAATAAATAAATAAATAAATAAAAGGATTTGATTCGATAAAAATTTGTTCGAAGTTTAATATCAACAGTTATTTAATAAAAAATTTAAGTTTGAGTAAAATTAAACTTGATTCAATTAAATTTACAATAATTTATAAAAAATAAAAAATTAGAAAATATTTCACCAATTTCGAAACATTTCACGTGGATGGAAACAACGGGCTGGCTACAGCTCGTTATTTGTTTGTTTTTGAGCCTTCTTCACATGCATCATCGACTTTTTTTTTTTTTTTTATTCCAAATCCGTGTTAAATAAATGCAAAATTGTTTATTTTTTATTTTTATTTTTTTGGAATTAAAATAAAAAGAAGAAAGGTGGACTTTCCGTCAACCGAGAAGTCGTCGAGCATCTTCATTTAAATAAGCCTTAGTGAGTTTAATTAACAATTATTCCAGATTACCTGAATGGCCAAAGGAGCTTTGAACTCTTTCGAAGAGTCACGTTTTAACGTCTTCGGACTTAGAATCTCTCTCTGCTCAACAAATAATTAACGAATTAATTGCTAACTATTTTAGTATTAAAAATTTTAAATATGTAATAATCTTTTTCCTCATCAATATCTAACTAGTTGATCACTAATTAATTATTAACGTATTAAAAATGCATCTACCTTTCCATTTTTTTTTTTTTGTTGGGTAAAAGAATGTAAAATGTTGGACTACGGATAAAATAGATTTGATAGCCCACATTTCGGCCCATCTCGGCCTAATACACTGGTGTTGTATCTAGATAGGGTGGGAACCCTAATCCTATGGGCCATGCTTGGTGCGGCTCATGATGGGTTTGTGTCCCGTGCCCATGTATGGCCCGTAATGTGTCCATACAACACCCATCCTACTTTTTTTTTTTTTGAAAAAAAAAAAGTAATAGTGTGTAATTAGAATTCGAATTATATAATCTCGCGGATGCTACAAGTTATTAGCAGTAATTTTATTTTATTTTAAAATTATTTGAAAGTAGGAAAATCCAAACCTAAATTCAAATTTGAATCTTTCCAAATGGATTTTATTTTAAAATATTTTATTTTTTTTATATAATATGATTATTGTATATTTGTAATTTATTTTAAATTTGAGGTTAGTCTTTTAATTAAATAATATATTTTTTACTTTTTAAAATTTTGAAAAGTAAAAAAATAAATTTTATTTAAAATACAATAACATTAATAGTCACAACAACAACTAAATATAAAAATTTTCGTTATTTGAGATAAATTTATAATTTTATAAATTATTAATATTTTTAAAATTATTTTAACGTGTATTTCGTATTATATAAGGTTTATATGATCAAAAAATAATATTAATAACTAATTTGTTTGTGTTTATAGATATGTTGATTTATAATTAATAATTTTTTTTCTTTTACTCTACTAAATAACTTATTTATTATTATTATTATTATTGCTTCAATCTCAAATATAAGTCAATAAAAAAATTATTTTTACGTATTTCTCTCAAATATATATATATATATATATATATATTTATATATTTATATATTTACTGTTGTATTCAAATATAATATTAAATAAAAACTTTATTATCTATTACATACATATTTATAATGATATTGGTTATAATACAATAATACGTGGGTACACATCCTAGACACGATCATGTTGAGGCTCATATGAAGGGTAATGGCGACTGAACTACTTTAAATAGTTAAAAAAAAAAAAAAAAGTGGGAAATAATTCAAAAAGTTGCAGTCGGAAATAACTCAAAGAATTGTAGTTGTTGGAAATCCAGTGCGTATAGTAAGATATCAGCTTCAAATCAACACATTGTTCTCTAATTCCGCAAAGTGGTCAATAGTAATAGAGTGTTTGCTTTCTGCATCAGCCATTACAAATCCGTTCAGCACATGAAGTTCTGTTAGTTCTCCCAATCCCCGCGGGCATGCGATCCAAGTGAGATTGCACCCACAAACATCAGAGTGTGTCAAACATCTGCAGTGACCTTATTGTGCCTGGAAGTGCCAACAGTTGGGAGCATTTGTTAAGATTCAAAATCCCAATGTCTTCAAGCTTCAAGGAAGAATAGAAATTTCCCCAGTTCCTCGCGGGTTCAGAACCTTCTCTCTCTGTTTTTTTTCCTTCTTTTCTTTTTTTTTCCGTGCAAGGCACCGGAGGAAATAACGAGAGCTATGATACGAAGAATGTTACACAAGTCGTCGCCATTAAATAGAAACGTGGGGAAAAACAAATGAGTTTACGGAGATGAATGCAATCAAAGGCCAGATCATGGCGCTCAACTTTTCTTTCACAATGACACCCACCAATAAACTTGCACACTATCACTCGTTTTTTCTTGCCCATTGCTCTTTTCTGGTAGTTAGCTGTAGTTATGAAAGTGGCATTTGACTTTTTATTTTATTATAATTTTTTTTATATGATATAATATTATTATTATTGAATGAAGGCACTCGCTAATGTCAATATCCCGTTAAATTAGGAAAATATCATTAATGCAAGGACAATTACACCTGATAGAAAGATAGGCAGCAAAAGGAAACTATTGCCTAAAATCGCTGCCTGCCAGCATCCTATCTCAACTGATTGATACACAATCTAAGACTAGCATGCCACCTGAAAATGTGAAATAAGCCATTTGCAATATTACACCAAACGATTGGCCCAAAAATCATCATCAAACAATAACTGACCTGTGAACCCTTCTTGGAAATCATCCGGTAAAAATGGCAGGTCCCAGATGTTTTGCAGTTCTTCGTACAATCCAGCTGAGCCGCTATTCTTCTCTGTGGTCCCGTTTTTAACGGCTTCATTGAGAGAACCAGAGCTTGATGAGGCAACAGAGTCATTTCCAGATATTTTCCCTTCACACAAACTTTGCATTGATTCTGATGCAAGTGGCTCCTCAGGAAGTCCTTGTAGCTCTCCAGGAAATTCCTGGAAAGCAACTTTCTCCTCCATGTTATGAATTTCTTCAAACTCGGTGAAGGACTTTAAGTCAGACGTGAAATCGATGACTGGAGTGTACAGTTTTGATGGCATCAGAGTCTCCTTAGAAAGACCTTCTAGCTTTCCAAGAAATTCATGAGAAGCATTGTTCTGGACCACGGAATGAGTTTCATCGAGCTCAAGGAAAAAATTTGAGTAAGATGAGAAATTGATGACCGAAATATAAGGTTTTGGTGACATTGGAGTTTCCTTAGGAAGATTTTTGAGCTTTTCAGACAATTCCTCGGAGGCATTGTTCTCCTTCTTAGAATGAGTTTCTTCAAGTTTGAGGACGGAATTTGAGATGATTGGAATGTAAGGTTTTGGGGATGTTGGAGGCTTCTTAGGAATATCTTCAAGCTCTCCAGAAAATTCTTTGGAGGCATTGTTCTCCTCTATGTTATGAGATTTATCAAGTTCAGGGATAAAATTTGAGTTAGATGAAAAATTGACGATTGGAATGTAAGGTTTTGGGGACACTGGAGTCTCCTTAGGAAGATCTTCGAGCTCTCCAAAAAATTTTTGGGAGGCATTGTTCTCCTTCGTGGTATGAGTTTCATCAAGTTTAGGGACGAAATTTGGGTCGGATGAGAAATTAATGATTGGAATGTATGGTTCTGGTGACATTGGAGTCTTCTTAGGAAGGTCTTGGAGCTCTCCATGAAATTCCTCGGAAGCATTGGTCTCCTCTTTGGTGTGAGTTTCATCAAACTTGGGGCTAGAATTTGAATCAGATGAGAAATTGATGGCTGGAATGTACGGATCTAATGACATTGGAATCTCCTTAGAAAGACTTTCAATCTCTTTAGAAAATTCCTCAGAAACAATGTTCTCCTCCATGCTATGAGTTTCATCAAGTTCAGAGATGAAAATTGAGTTGGGTGAGAAATTGATCACTGGAGCATGTAATTTTGGTAACTTTGGAGTCTTCTTAGGAAGACCTTTGAATTCTCCAAGATCTTCCTCGGAATCAATTTTCTCCTCCATGGTATGAGTTTCATCAATCTCAGAGATGGAATTTAAGTCAGATGAGAACTTGTTCACTGGCGTGTAAAATTCTTGTGACTTTGGAGTCTCCTTGGGAAGGCCTTTGGGTTCTCCACAAAATTCTTTGGAATCGATGTTGTCCTCTATAGTATGAGTTTCATCATGTTCAGAAACAGAATTTGAGTCGGATGAGAAATTGTTCACTGGAGTGTGCATTTCTATCGACTTTGGAGTCTCCTCCAAGCCCTCCAAACATGGTGATTTTGGACCATCGGGAGATGAGACATTGTCTGCTGATACATTCTCTGGCTTTTTCACTTCAGTTACTTGCACCCCATCGGTCCTCTGGCGCTTATTCACTCGTTTCTTCAAGTGGGCATTCCAAAAATTTTTAATCTCATTGTCTGTTCTTCCAGGCAGTCTTGCAGCAATGGTCGACCATCTGCAAGAAAAAACAGAAACTCTATACCTGTTGTAGATTCACGAGTAACTCTTCCACGTTGATGTACGAACAGATTAAATATTCTTAATTTTCATGATTGTCAAGAAGAGACAGGCACACAAGCATGTTTGGATTGGGTAACCAAAAAGAAAGGCTATAAGAGGCTGGGGGTGGAGTTCAGTGATATGAATTGTCTCTTAAACAGCAAACCCTCCAATGGAAACCAGGGAAACTTGGCATACATCACACTTTATACAGAGATACATAGACCAATTTGAGATTGTTTGATTAGGTTTATAGTAATGAATTCCATGATCAAACCATAAAGTGGGGACTATGCCTGTAAGTAGCCATACTAACCATTTTCCGAGATCAACGAAAGAATTAAATCATGAAAATGAAGCATACATCAAATTTTTAGCCCGTAACCATGGAATGGAAATCAAGGAATCTTGGCACACATCAAACTTGCCCCTGAGATACATGAACAAATTTCGAATTGTGTGGTTAGGTTTATGGTAATGAGTTATGGGATCGAACTTCACGACAGTGAGTAGCCGTACTAACTTTTTTGTCCTTGAGATCTACGGAATTCATCGTCATAAGAAAAAACTAAATCATGAAAATATAGCATACATCAAACATTTACAAGTACAATCGCCGCACTAACTTTTTTCCGATATCTGCGGAATTTCTTGTGCGTAAAAGAAACTAAATCATAAAAATGCAACATACCTACCTGAAACTTCTAAAAGTACAGATTGCTAACCAACATGCAATAAATAGCCAATAATAGACTTGACAAGGAACATCATAGGTTTATAGGAATGAGAGTATACATCTGCATACCTATTTCCAATATCTTCTTGCATCTTCAGAATTGTTTGCACTTCTTCCTCGCTGAAATTTCCAAGCTTTACATCTGGCCTCAGGTAATTTACCCAGCGAAGCCTGCAACTTTTTCCTGACCTTAACAAATCTGCAGTATCAATATCACAACCTTTAGAACACTCAAAAGAAAAAAAAGAAAAAAATCAAAGAAATCCATATGATTCCTTGCCAACCCCATGTCCTTTAATGTTGTTTATGTTATTTTTTCTACTATAGAGAGATTAAAGGTTTTTAACTATGGGTCTTACCAGCAGCTTTTGGCAAACTAGTCCAGCTCCTTATGCCTTTGGTCTCTATAAAACTTCTCAGCTTTTCATCTTCTTCAGCACTCCATCTTCCTTTTTTCAAAGGAATTGACTGTTCTGAATGGGCTGTCCTCAGCATCTTCTAGTCTATATGAGAGTATATATATGGGGTTTTCAACCTTAAAGCTACTGCAAAAACAAAAAGAAGAAAGAAAAATGGTGCATCAAGGTTTGAGGATTTTCACACCTTTTTCACCCGGACTTTCCAAAGAGACTTGTGAGTTCCCTTTTTGGTTCTGCTCGTTTATCATGCATCAAATGCCAGATATGTAGTGACATTATAAACCTTCTCTAGTCATGCAGCCCTGTATGGCAAGTGTAACAGTATTTACTGTAAAGGATATCAAAGAGAATAGAAGGCTAAAGCGTGCTTTTTTACGAGTGGTTCTTGCCTTCATAAATGCAAATTTATCACAAAATTGCTTCCAAACTAAAGTCGTGGGGTGTGAATCTGGACTTTCAGCAATTAATCATTGGGTATTCTTTTGTTACTTTATTTTCTCCAGACCGTATGTAGACTATTCAATAAGGATACCTCACTCTTGTCCATGAAGCCCTCTCTCCTATTCAATGGGATAGGCCAAAAAATCAGTTATAAAACTTTATAGATTATTTCAATTTGGTTCTATACCTTTTTACATTTTTTTAATGATAAAGAATTACGCTTAAGTAAGCGAAGGACTGCTAGCACAATTCTACTAGCGCAACTCACTTAAAACACAAAATGCATTTAAAGAAATTTGAACCTGACATCATACTTCTAGCCCATACATTTCCGAATTCACTCGTCACTAAGTTATCTGTTGGTGGTTTCTTTTTTGTTTTTTGGTCGTTGTTTTGTCTATTGATTCTTATAACTCTATTTCTTTTTTCTTATTTTCTTTGAGTCTATTTTTTTAAAAAAATATTTTTTTTTTTTTTTGATTTTTTGATGCAATTTTCTTTTAGTCAAATACCTTTCTTTGATGGATTGACTAAATCCCGTTAAAAGGACTCCAAGGAACAAAAAGTATAAGAATAGGACTCAATTGAAAGAAAAAAAAAAGAAAAAAAACTTGAGATGTTTAAGAGTGATGTGAAATATATCCTGCCAAATGATCATTTTTCAACTTGAGATTTTCAATCTCGAGACAGACGTTAAAAACTACTGTTGTCCCCTTGCATATTTAATTTAATTTTTTTATTTTATTTTATTTTTTTTGGTATTTGTTATCATTGAACAAGATAGTAAATCGTACCGAGAAACGGAGTCACCGTTAGAATCATTTTATTACGTAAATGTATCTAAGTAAAAGAAACAATTCTTCATGGACACCCAATGGCTGAGACCACATGCTCACATTATGGAATGTATAGAAGGAAATTGTAGGCTATAGCACAACGAGATTTTTATTAGACCTAAAAACAAACAACCATAATTTTTTGCAGCTCAGATTACCAGAATTTCAACCGTTCAGATTAAGTGAAAAAAGAATATGAGTGTAATTACATAATTAGTCTCATTAAATAAACTTTTAATTTTGTTATTCTCTATGACGTGGTTACATGCATTAATTGCCACTTGCCCTAGTTGGGCTATAGGTTTCCAATTATTTTTCAAAAGAACGACCAGAAGGAAGAGAAATAACCTACTTGAAGGGTGATTTTGTTATGAAAAATATGTGTAACTTCTTCACATGCATAGTTATAAACTTTTTTCATGTGCATAGTACAATTTTCTAAGGAAATGTCATGATGTAGGACTATATGATGGAAATGTCATAATGTAAGACTATGGGATTCACATCAAAGAGTGCCATTATAGAATGGCCATTATTTTAGATTTAAAATATAATAACTCACTTTAAATTTTTCTTAATTTAAATACCAATAAAAGCTTTGTGAAACACAAATTCAAAAGTACCTTCTTGCCTGTTTGATTGCGTTATTGGCTTGTATTGTTATTTCTTTTTTTTTTTTCTACTTTTCTTTTATTATTTATTTGTATAGGTTTGTTATTTGTTGTCAACAACTATTTTTTTTTTTTTTGTAATTATTGCTTTATATAGAAAGAAAATCGAAGAGAACAAAGTTGGAGAGAGAAAGTGTAGAGAGTGTGTCGAGAGAGAAAATCTGTACTGAAAAAGAGTAGAGAGAGACGTAAGAAAAATATAGAGTACAAAGAATAGAAAAGCGCAATACAACTTTAGTTGTCTTTTGTTTTTTTTAAAAAGAAAAAAAGATTAAAGTTAAAATCTCCTTCATTTTCCATAATAAAATGTACTCCATATCTTCAAAAATTTACTATACCATTGAAAAATTTCACTACATTCGTTCAAAACTTAAATTCAGTTTTTGCATTACTGGAGTCATTTTTTAAGAAAACTAAAGTGTACTGCATTTCTGAGAAAAATATGCTCTACATTTTAAAAAAATGTACTGTTCTCTTTGAACAAGTATATTGTATCCTCCCAAAAGTGCACTTGTGCTAGTGCTAGCACGAATTTTGCAAATTAAAAATATAGACAACAAAATGATGCATTTAATGAGTATAATTTCTTTTGTGAGTATTTATTGAGTATAAGCCGATGACTTTCAGAAGAGATATGCTTGTTAATTAAAGTGATAAATTCCAAAAAGGGTTTATTTGAAAATCAATTGCATTCCTTGCTTGGTAGATTTCTCAATAAATGAAGGAACTTAATAGTCACAGTCTACATGCAAAGGCCTAAGCCAAGCCAGCCAGAGGCTGCTGGTCAGGAGATGTGCGCAGCAGCTTCCAGACCAAATTATCTGTAATTTGACTTGTAAAATACCTTCATATGTTAAAGTTTTGTTGTAATGGAACCCAAAAAAAAAAAAAAAAAAACATTGAGTTTTATTCTAGTCACGAATTCTATTTTGTACTGAACAATCTGAGCTAATGAATTCTAATAGGATATGTAATAACTGAGAAGTGTCACATGAACAAATGTGAGTAAAAAAAAAAAAAAATTGTCACTTTGCACAAACATAATTATTAATTATACATTTATAATAATTTCATAAATAATCATAACTAATTACAAGAACCGTAGATTTATGCTGTTAACAGTCTAATGATATCACTTCACCAGCATCTTTTCTCGCGTTAAAGTTGCACGCATCTATGTGGTGAAGCCTACGTGCTAATGATGCTTATGATTATGGCAGCACTTAACTTGATGATGAGACGCTGGGGTGGGAAGTACCTGCCTAAAAACAACAATGCTTCACAATTCATTTGAGATCACAAGCAGCATAAAGGTTCCACCTTGAAAGTTAATTCATTACAATTTCCAATACTCCAACTCCTCTCTTAGAAGGAGATGAAGAAGGACAAGTTCAGAAGGACGACCAAAAAAGAAAAAAGGAACGACAAGAGCAGCAGCTTGAGTTTATCTTCATCAAGCTCAGAATAGCTTAGGATATCAGAAAATGTTGTGGTGAAAGATCAGCATGGAACTAAGGCTTTGAAGTACCTGAGAAAACGGTTTCTGCATTTTTCTTTGCACACCCTTCAAAGGAAATGGCAGTCTTGATTGAGAACCTACACTTCATCGCTATTGCAGAACCTGTTAGAGCAACCTTCAAAGTTGGAAGAGCTTGAAACTGGGGGTGGTGGTGAAGGAGACCATCGAACCACTTGATTTTCATCCTCATCTTGATCGCCACCATAGCTACCATCACCATTCTCGCCATCTCCATCGTTCTCAGTGTCAATTTCCGTATCATCAACGTCAACATCATCATCATCATCATCATTATTGCTGCTCTGTTCTCTACAATTCGAGTTATTGACAAACTGAAATAGTAGGACCTAGCTTGGGCCCTGAGACAGTCCAGGGCGTGGGGGACTGGCAGAGGTGGCAAAGAAGTGTTCTTGAGTGCTTCGCAACAAGAAAATTCGTCCCATGAACATCAGCATCGCAGTCCCAGCAGAGACTTGCTTGATCTGATTCACAGTACATTTTAGCCAAGGAATCGCATAGCTCACATTTTCTCTCTGTTTTTTTTTTCCCTTTTTCGTTTTGAATTATCAAGACACTTGTGATTCTAAGCCTTTCAATTTATTTATGCATTCCGTTTCTTTGTGTTCGGCCTTTAATCTCTCTCTCTCTCTCTCTCTCTCTCTCTTTTTTTTTTTTCTCTTTTTCGTTTTGAGTTCTCTATACACTTGTGTTTCTCAGTTCTTCATTGTTTATATATGCGTCGTGTCTTTGTGTGGTGGCTGTATGCTCTCGCTCTCGCTCTCTCTCTCACTCTCTCTCTCTCTCTGTTTAGTACGTCACCATGTGCTTAGAAGCAGAACACATGGTTCAGAGGCAACTTGCATCTGTTCATATTTAAAACCATCGTTTTGCTTTCATTTCCAGATTGGAAGAAACAATTTTCTTTTTTAGCTTAAATTTATAGTAAAAATCAAGGTTATGTGATATTCAGAAACATGTTTTTTGCTGAAACATTTTGTCACAATTGTGTGTGGAAACGAGTGGGAATTAGGTCTGACACTGAGCTGTCAGCTGTGTGCCCACAACATATTCCAAAAAAAAGTTGAGGGGATAGGTGAAATAAATGTAAAATTAACTCAAGTTTAATAAATGGCTTCCATTTCAAGTGACTCTCTAATAGAACTCGTCTCACAAAATCACAATTCCAGCCTGGCCTGGAACTGAAGGGCTAGCACCGGACCCAACTCGGTTCTTTGTTCCACTTAAATTTAGGTCATTAAAGCCATTGAAAAGAGGAACTTGTTACTGATTATAGCTTGATCTTGGATAGTAGTGGAAATTATAATCTCGGAAAGTTTAGTTTGGTGGGTGACTTGATTCAAATAATAAAGCCTGCTGTGTAAAGAAATATTTAATCAAGTAGGGTTTTGTTTACTTGGCTACGAGAGTAAGATTTCTCCATGTTTCAAGTTATTCTGGTGTATCAAAAAACATGAAAATTTTGTTGCTAGTTATAATGGCCTCATGTTGATAATTGCAATGATACTCACTAACATGAAGTTCCACTGATAAAATAAATTAATCAAAACCCAAAAAAAAAAGAAAAAGAAAAATCAATCTATTAACGATATTAATGTAACCCACAGTGATCATGAAGTTGTCTACCTTGGGAAATATTAACTAACGTATTTGGAAAATGTTGCCCATGTGAAATTGCAATATTTTGTGGCTCATCTTTTTCATCAATGACTATAGATTTACTAAAAGAAAAGGAAACAAATGAACAAAAAAAAAAAAAACTAAAAAAATAATTTCAAAAAATAAGAAACTTTTGCCATCGGCTTGTGTTGCACAACAGCAGACACTACCAGATAGAAAATTATTATGACGAAGTGTACATGCAAGCTACTGTGCCAGAAAGCAACTCAACTCAATTTAATTCAAGTCTGCAACATAAAATCCTTCCTTCAGATTCTACTCATTTTTTGGAAATTAGAAAATTATAAACAATTTTTTTTTCCCCCTTTCCTTCCAATTTTGGTTGCTGGGGTGGGGAACAGGGTCATATAAATTTGCTTTCTTTTATTTGAAAACCGACAAAGGATGTATCATCCAGGTTATGGGTTCGAAAACTAACTAAAATATTCAGAATTAAATATATATTTGATCCTATATGATTTTTGGAGGGACTAATAACTTTAGCTGCATACCATAGAATTTACTGTTTTATAAGTTTAATTGAACAGCCCAACTTATTATGTTGTTCGATTAATGTAATTTTTTCTAACAAAAGTATGAGGTACTAGTTTTATTTTTTATTTTTTATTTATTTTTACTAACAAAAAAAAAAGGGTAATAAATTTGCTTCTAATACCTAAGGAGAGGACATGTAGGCCATGCATGAGATTTGAGAAAAAGTGCAACACATATTCCTGGTCATGAGTTGTGTTTTTTGAACTGAAGACAAGCACACACTACAACCACTAATATCAAAGGCACAATTGGTCATCATAATTAAGAACTGAATATGGGGCATATATATTATCTATTATGGATTTATTAATTTCATAGATAGATTTATATTAAATGTATGTTTTCAAAACCGTATCTAATTCGTGTTGCATTTTTATTTTTTTAAAAAAAAAATTGGTCTATCCCGTGTCATCCCATGTCCACGTATCAGTGATTGTGTTACATAAATTTAACAAATCAATAATTTTTTTGAAGTATAGTTATTTTACTAATGTGTCAAGTTGTTATTAATTTGGTTCACAATCCTACATTTTACATTAGGTCCGCTTAATTTTACTTTTTTTTTTAAAAAAAAAAATTTCGTTAGAGACCCACAAAGTGCTATCGAACCTTTTTGCTATGCCTAATAACTAATTAGTTTATTGAAATGCAAGAATGAATTGTAATTTTTTTTTTTTTTTTTGGGGGGGGGTGGTGGTTTTAATTAGAGTTGCAAACCTAATTTTATGCCACATATGTTTGCTAGCTTTGTTTGTTTTATTGAATAGGTCCACATGGGACGTAAGAGCCCAAAAATACTGCCCGGATCCATGGGAAAGGCCTGAGCTTCTCCCAGAACATGGGCAGCAGTTAAAGCTTATGGTCATTGTTGGGCAAATTGTTGCCCTATTTAGGTGATAGCAAGGCAGAAGCAAGTTTCACTACAAGCAAACTGGATTGATCTTCAAAGGTGACGATCTACAATCAAGGCAAAGGCTTTTTGGTGTACCTTTTCTTAAGGGCATCCCTCCAATTTCTTTTTGAATCTTTTGTTAGCATTATGCACAATAGCCCCAAGAATGAAATTCCCTTTAAGAAACATGACAAATAAAGAGACAAATGTGTGCCTCATTTTTTATTTTTTATTTCCTCTGGCCCATTTACAATTGCAAGAGACTATTAGTGCATCACTCTCTATGCCTCATTAGAAATGCAAAAATGCCAAAGTTGCCCTGGAAATTAGAAGGGCCCTCAAGCCACATTGTGCTCAATAAATGAGGCATTATTTGGAGATGGAAGATAAAAATAAAAAATAAAAAATAAAAACTACACATACCATTGGAAATAGATTACCAAAATTCTGAAACATTAAACATTACAACTGAATAACCGGAAAAAAAGATTGCCCTGATGATCATTAATCAAAAACAAGAATTTCCCAATAAAGAAAACCCTAGCCTACATCTCACTAGCAATAGCTTCCAACAACCATTTTCTTGAACCATCCATCAAACCAGGGCTCAATCTGAACATGAGTGTGCAAAACTCCATCTCATTCAATGCCCCATCTCCATCCACGTCACCTTCTCTCAACATACACATTATCTCATCATCGCTCATTCCTTGCAGACCAAGCAATTGGGCGTTCCTCTTCAAGCTCTCAAACGTGATCAAACCCTTTTCCCCATCTTTCAGCAAGCGAAACCCATTGGATAACTCGTTCATAAATCCTTCAGCTCCCAATTTCTCTACCATGGCCGGAAAGAAATCCTCGAACACCACCCCATTTCGTGATGCCATTGCCAAACAAAGAACACAAACTTAACCCCCAAAAAAAAAAAAAAAAAGATCAAGTGTGCTGTTAACTGAATTGATCTCAAAATGTAACTTGGTGATGAGGGATGATTTATGATTGGACACACACACATATATAGATTGTGATGGAAACAAAGGAAGCTAATGTTAGCGACAACGAAGGCCCATGAAAGAGACAAAGAAAGAATGGAGCCGTATGCCTGGCAGAGTATAATTGTTGGCGAGTTCTGTTTAAGGAAAAAGTTATCTCCTTCCTCGAAATTGCATGGGAAGGTAGATACCAACAAATTCTAGTCCAGTCCATAGGCCGGCATTTTCCTGACAATAGTTGAATTTGTTTTGGACGGCAATTTCCAACTCCCCCCCCCCCACCACATCATTGTTGATGGTTTATTTTATACCAAAGAAATTACCAAAAGAGTGAAAACGAAAATGTCTATTGTCCTTTCTCAGGTTTGAACCTGTGAAAAGTTTCGATGGACAAGTTTAATTAACAAAAGTAAAAGGTTCGAAGGACACAAGAGATTGTCCAATTCTTTTCCAGGTCCAACTTGGTAACTTGCTCTATGAACCTAATGTCCAACAGGTGATAGCAACAAACATATGACAATTGAACATTAAGAGTTTGGAAGGTTAAAAAAAAAAAAAAAGTACCTTCAATTCCGAGAGAAAAAAAAAAGTTGGAGAAGAAATAAGCATAATCAGAATCTTTCATGCTCCTTTTTAAATTTTATTCATCAAGTCACAAGCTACAAAGTGTATTTGCCACTTGAACCATAAGACACATCTTAAGGCAATCTATTACTTGGAATTTCCACAAAACAAAAAATTGCAGCACGAAATGGAAAATGCCAAATACATCACAAAATCAATTGAATTGCTGCAGGCGTGGTAGCTTTTGTTGTTTGTGCACGTAGTAGCTGACAAGGGATAGAATAATTCCAAAATGTCTGTTACTTCTTTGAAGATGGGTCTTTGGACATATCTAGTGTTCAAAATTGCTAGCCGACGAGAATACAATACCAAAAAGCCCGTTCCTTCGATGAAGATGGGTCTGTAGTTTCCTTTATTATTGAAATTGATGCGTGCTTACAAAGAAAATATCTTCAGTGTACTTAGAGCTGCCAAAAATAAACGTGGTCAGAATTTGCCCTGTCCAAATAATGCCGCTATGTTATTTTTTATATTTATATTTATTTATTTGTTTATGTTAACAAAAAAAAAACAAGAAGAGTTTATGTGTCTGATTTTCTTTACATTCAGAAAATAAATAAATGATTTTTTAATATATTTTAATATAATAAAAAAAATAAATAATATTTTAGTTAGGTTTAATTAATCATAATTTTTTTTAAAAAAAATTAAAATATAATCAAATATATATATATATATATATATATATATATATATATATATTTCATTAATTTAATTAAATAATTATAAAAATTGATAAACTGAAATTTTAGCTCGGTTTATTTATTTTTTGTATATTCATTGGATACCTCAATTTAGGAGGACGTGAGCATTTATACTTGCTGCTCGGGTTGGTTTGGACACACAGTGAAGCTGTGGGCCGGGGAGATAGAACTAGATAGTCTGGACTTCAAGAGGTGGACTCCAGCAGACTAGGCCCAAGAGACATGCTCCCCAGAGGCCCACTGGCCTGGGCACGTCACTCGCTTAGGAAATTCACGTAATCATTTTCAAAACAGAACGTCTCAAGTTCAAATTTTAGTTGATTCGAATCATTAAAAAATAAAAATAAATAATAATAATAATAATAAAAAGTTAACGGGTGCAATTATTAAAGAAATTGGAAAACTTTGAACAATTAAAAGAAATAGGTTCTCAGTTACCATCACCCTCCTCTTTTGGGAACTTGAAGCTGCTAACCCATGTTGGGCTATAAAATGTATGGGGAATTTTGACCAATCTCTATCTCTCGGTCTCTCTGTCTCTTGTCTTCTATGGGTTTTGGTACAAGTGGTCTTGTACGTTGAGCAATGGATGGCAGTCCAAAACCCTTTGGTGCATGCAGGAACGGAGGAGGGAGAGACTAAAGTTCTAAGTAATCTCAGAAGGGAGTTTGGAAAGTTGTTGGCCACTGTTGGCTCTAGCACAGATATATCAGGCAGATTGACAAAAATTGCTGGGGATACGGCAATGATGAGGCCCATCTGTTGGGGTTGGATTACATTATTAAATTTATTTATGGTCTAAGGTACAATTTAGATTTTAAGGTTTAACATGTCCTAGTTTCAAACACTAACACGGTTTGGTTGAGA
Source organism: Kandelia obovata (assembly GCA_021464305.1). NCBI lineage: Eukaryota > Viridiplantae > Streptophyta > Magnoliopsida > Malpighiales > Rhizophoraceae > Kandelia > Kandelia obovata. Next base: position 304,991 of record CM038485.1, on the reverse strand, counting down.
AGTCACAGTACTATTGCAGAACAATGTAGAACACGGTTTTAGGAAATCCACAAGAAGCCAGCCTCCGGTTTTAGACTCTCCTGACAGCAGCATGTTCATAAAGAATTATACAATTAACTTTTTTTTTTTTTTTTTTTGTGTTATTGTCAACGATTTTGCAAACAGCCATTGGCGCTTGGGGCGAGTGGGGACATTTTGGAGTTGAACTAATTTGTGCTTTCTGTAGTTTTTAAGCCTCCGTGCTTTTATATTTTCAAGTAGTTAAAGCCAAAACTGTAATTTTTGTCCTTATACTTTACTTTAATTTCTGATTTATTCTTTAAATATTTTTATTTTTACTAGCCAAGAAGTTCGGTTTTTGCTTTTATTTTGGTCCTAATTGAAGTAAAAGTTTTTATATAGTTAACTGAATTGAGTCTTTATGTCTATTTGTTGTAAAAATAAAAGCAATACATCTCTTAAGTCTCCCTGTAAAAATAGCGTATGACCCACATAAGAAGATTACGAAAATTTAGTAGGTCAACGCTTTTCTGTTCATCATGTGTTTCAATCTTTATCTCTCTTTCATTTTCATCTTGAGAAGGTAATTCGCAGTTATGGCACTTGGCAGCTGCTCATCTGTACCTGTCTCACTGCTACTTTTGATACCTTTTTTTACGTCTTGTGCTGCCACAGACACCATTACATCTTCTCAGTTTATCAAAGATCCAGAGTTCATAGTTTCCACTAGAAATGTTTACAAGCTAGGATTTTTCAGCCCTGTCAACTCCACCAATAGATATGTTGGAATATGGTACAATAAGGTTGCCGAAATAACCCCAATATGGGTTGCCAACAGAAACAATCCACTTAGTGATTCTTCTGGGGTTATGACGATATCTGATGATGGCAATATTGTAGTTTTGAATGGAAAGCAAGAGATTCTTTGGTCATCAAACGTTTCAAGCAGAGCTGCTAATTCAAGTGCACTGCTTACAGATAATGGAAATCTTATTTTGCAAGATGGCTCCAATGGAAATAGCAGCTTATGGGAAAGCTTCCAGCACCCTTCTGATGTATTCGTGCCAAAGATGAGGATAACCAACAAAATAATGCTAACATCATGGAAAGGCCCTTCTGACCCATCGGTTGGAAGCTTCTCTTGTGGTATTGCTTCCTTGCGTCTCCCTGAAGTATTCGTCTGGAATGGTAGTGATCCGTATTGGAGAACCGGTCCATGGACTGCTCGAGAGTTTATTGGAATTAATATCATGTATAACTTTTATCTTAATGGGTTTAAGGTCGCGCAAAATAATGATGGAACTTATTTTGTAACTGCCATTTATGCCAACAATTCTTTGGTTAACACTATTTTGAGTTCTGATGGATACTTGAAACTAAAGCGTTGGGATGATGGTGCTCAGAAATGGATACATTACTGGCAATATCCGGAAAATCGATGTGATATTTATGGGATGTGTGGAGAAAATGGAATCTGTAATATACAGAACTCACCAATTTGCAGTTGTTTGAGTGGATATGAGCCGAAAAATGCAGAGGAATGGAGAAGAGGAAATTGGACAAGCGGTTGTGTTAGGAGGAGATTGCTGCAGTGTGAGATAACAAAAAATGGAGGTGACGTAGGCAAAGAAGATGGGTTTCTGAAGCTGAAGATGGCCAAAGTGCCAGTCTCTGCCTTGTACTCATCTTCCAGCGGGGAACAAAATTGCAGAAATGAGTGCCTCAGCAATTGTTCCTGTTCAGCTTATACATTCGTTAATAATTTTGGCTGTCTGTATTGGACAGGAAGCTTAATTGATATACAAAAATTCTCTGAAGGAGGGAAGGATCTTTACATTCGTCTGGCATATTCTGAGCTTGGTAATTGATTCAAAAACTCCTCCTTGTTCATATCAGAAAACAACAAAATTCAATCATTTTATTGAGTTTGTTTGGAAAATAGCCTCAACAGTTTTTCTTGACAGGTGACAACAGAAGCAAGAAAGTAGTAGTTATCAGTATAGCAGTGATATCTGGAGCTATTGTCCTTTTTGTCTGTGCATTTTTCACATGGAGACGGATGGCTAAATTGGCAGGTAACGTGCTTATGATTTTTATTTTTTTTTCTTTCTAAAGGTTGCACATTCGAGGTAATAAGAGATATGCTTCTTCCATGGTTTTTACTCAGAAAGGAAGGGAAAAAGTGAGGAAGTATTACTGAACAAAAACAAAGACGAAACGCCTCGTCTATTTACAGATAGACACATGCTCGGAGATGACATTAACCAAGCCAAATTCCAGGAACTACCCTTATTCAGGCTACAAGTGCTGGCCACAGCAACTGACAACTTTGACATATCTAATAAACTTGGACAGGGAGGTTTTGGTCTCGTGTACAAGGTAGTGGTGCTCTAAAGGGAACCTTTTCTTTTAAAATTGAAGTCTTGTTGATGGTTTCAATTGAATTTCCAGGGAGCACTCCCAGATGGACAAGAAATAGCTGTCAAAAGACTGTCTAGGGCATCTGGTCAAGGACTACAAGAATTTATGAATGAGGTCGTGGTTATTTCTAAACTCCAACACAAAAATCTTGTCAGACTCCTTGGTTGCTGCGTTGAGCAAGAAGAAAAGATGTTGGTGTATGAGTACTTGCCAAATAAAAGTTTGGATGCATTACTCTTTGGTTAGAGCTATTTCCCTTTCTGTAAAATATCTGAGGTTGTTATTTCTTCGCAATGGCATCAAGTTATGTTTACTAGTCCTCAGAAATTTCTGTTACAATCCTTATAGATCCGATCAAAGAAGAGCTGCGAGATTGGAAAACACGATTCAGTATCATTGAAGGAATTTGCCGAGGTCTTCTTTACCTTCACAGGGATTCTAGACTAAAAATTATCCATAGGGATTTGAAACCAAGCAACATCCTATTGGACTACACACTGAATCCAAAAATATCAGACTTCGGAATGGCCAGGATTTTTGGAGGCAATCAAGATCAAGCCAATACTCGAAGGGTTGTTGGAACTTTGTAAGTGCTTTCTTCCTTTCCATATCCTACTCCTTTTGCCATGTCACCATTCGACCTCACGAGCCCTATTTGTGCTGTAACGATGATGTGCAGGGGCTTTATGTCCCCTGAATATGCAATGGAAGGGAGATTTTCAGAAAAATCTGATGTGTTCAGCCTTGGAGTTCTGTTGTTGGAGATTGTAAGCGGAAGAAGAAATACTAGCTTTTATGACAATGTGCAGGCTTTGAGCCTTACAGGATTTGTACGTGCATGGAATTCATTTCCTCAGTTAATCTTCAGATATTCCTTCTGTTCCAGATTAGCCGAAACTTGCTACATTCTTACTTGTGCTTAATGTCTTTAGGCCTGGAAATTGTGGAGTGAAGGCAATTCGTCGTCCTTGATCGATCGGGCGATGTCCGGTGCAAGTTATCACCAGGAAATATTGAGATGCATACAGGTGGGGCTTCTGTGTGTCCAGGAACTTCCAAATGATAGACCAAATGTTCCTACCATCATTTCCATGCTTGAAAGTGAAATTGTAGATCTTCCTACTCCAAAACGACCTGCATTTATAGGGGAAAAGACTGCCTCAGGGACAGAGTCATCTCCACATATCCATAGCAAAAATTCTGTTAACAATGTAACTATTACAGCCATTCAAGGACGCTAGAAGTATACACTTGGTCATTTAACTGAAATATCAGATTTACTTTTTTTGTTTCTGAGTTTCATAATTTGCAAAGGAACCTCTTTTCTATTCTTTTCTTTTTATTGCTTCTTTTTTTTTTCTTTTTTTAATGAATGAGGCTTTTATCCTAAAACTGGCATAGCCAAAGCAGGATGGTCCTTCTGGGTTTTGTTTATGATTGCTCCTTGTGGCTTTAGCTATTGATTGAGTCCGCTGACTAGACGGGGATAATGCTCAACATTAAGAATTTTGACGTTCTTTTTTCTGAGTTTTTACTGAAAATTTTAGAAGAAGAAGAAGAAGAAGAAGAAGAAGAGGAAGAGGAAGTACATGGTTTTCTTTTTTTCATTTTAGTTTGTGACTCGATTACTTTTGTGTTGTTTTTTTTGGGGGAGGGGTAATCAGCTCTGTAATAAGACCACTCGAGGATTTTGTTCTTATTATTTTTATACATATAACAATTTTATTTTAATTAGATACAACTTCAAATCTATTTATTTCTTATTTTGGTAATGGACATTTTGTATATAAATTTAGTTATTATGATTATTATTATTTTAATTAAATAATTATTATTCAAATTCTCGATCAAAATTATTTGCTTGAACATAGTAATAATTTTTATCTTTATTGAAAAAATAAATATTACTTTTTAAAATTTTGTAAATAATTTATTCAACTAAACACTAACGGTAACACAGGTGAAAAGTAAATGGAAGTACTAGTTTTTAAGATTAAAATACAAATGAGAAATGAAAATAGTTTTATGCATAATACACAAATTTATTAATTTTTTTAACTTAACTCCATTTAAATTTTTTTTTGTTTACATTTGAAATTGAGTTAATTTAAGTTATATTTTAAATAAATTAAATTAGAAACTCTACACAGATCTATTTGTAATTGTGTTTGATTAGCCGAGGTCAAATGTTAGGAACTTAAAGAACATAATTCAACAGAAAGCAATGAATCCAGTTGACTATATATATATATATGTATATTAAATTTTTGGATACGTAATCCAGCTGAATATTTTGTGAAATATCAAGGATTTCGTTTTTCGGTACTCAAGGGTTGACCCTTTAGGTTTTTTGCCGTGAATGGCAAGTACTGATCGCTGGATCAACGCCCGTACAGGATGGACTCTCAAACGAATGGTTGGTGTGACACATTTGCATTTCCGGGCATGTTATTAAATTCTTCCACTATAGTTGAAATATTGGATAGTGAACAGGCTGGTAGAAACTTAATGATGGTCGGTGTGACACATTTGCATTTCGGGGCACGTTCTTCAATTCTTCCACTATAGTTGAAATATTTGCTGCTAGTGAACATGCTGGTAGAAACTTGGTAGAAGCTACAGGAGTTACGTTTCCTATCCCTCCTCTCCATTCTATGGTAAACGGCTTTAGCTGAAAATTTCCCTTTTGATTGTAGAGCCATTGGGCACCCGCACATGGTTTAGGACCTTGGTTAGTAGAGTTCGGCCAAAATATTTGGACATTAACAACATCCCCATCACATCGTTTCTTTTTCACACTGATTTTTTTTTCCATTTGTGGTCCCATTTCTGGACAAAACAACCTGAATAGTTTAGGAAACCTTCGCTTTCTAGATGCATTAGTTTCCCCCCCCTCTCTCTCTCTCTCTCTCTCTCTCTATATATATATATATATATATATATTTAATAAAATAAAATGCCTTTTGAATTCCACCCATCTAACAAAAAAATAATCCAAGATTAAAGTACGAATTTTTTTTTTCTCAAGTTCAATGGATGGCTCAATATTCCTTTCATGGGGTTCAAGTGATGATTCAATATTTCAAGAGAGAGAACTGATAAGCCTTTTAAAAAACTAACCTTTAGGAGTACTAAAAGTTTGACTATGCATGTTTTGACTTCATTAAATGCTCAATCATTTGTCCTATCCATCAAAGTATAACATCTCTTAAATTCTTCTCATCACGAAAAAGCAATTCCAATTTTCCAATTATGGTACTTGGTGACTGCTGCACATTTGTACCATTTCTAGTTCTTCTCTTGTTGCTATCTATTTGTTGCTTGAATTCTTGTGCTGCCATAAACACCATTACGTCGTCTCGGTTTATCAGAGACCCAGAATCTATAGTATCTACTAGAAATATTTACAGTTTAGGATTCTTTAGTCCTGAAAATTCCACAAATCGATATGTGGGAATATGGTACAATAATATTTCTGAAACACCTGTAATCTGGGTGGCCAACAGAAACAAGCCTCTCAATGATTCTTCTGGGGTTATGAAGATATCTGATGATGGAAATCTGGTAGTTTTGAATGGACAGCAAGAGATCCTCTGGTCATCAAATGTTTCAAGGAGAGCTGTTAATTCAAGTGCAGTGCTTACAGATGATGGAAATCTTGTTCTGCAAGATGATTCCTATGCGAACAGGAGCTTATGGGAGAGCTTCCTGCACCCTTGTGATACATACGTGAAAAAGATGAAGCTTAACACCAAATTAATGCTAACATCATGGAAAGGCCCTTCTGATCCATCAGTCGGGAGCTTCTCTGTTGGTATGGCTTCCTCGCTTATCCCTGAAATGTTTATTTGGAATGGTAGTGATCCGTATTGGAGGACCGGCCCATGGACCGGTCAGTTATTTATTGGAATTGATGGGATGGTTAATTCTGTTTACTTCAGTGGGTTTAATGTTGTGCCAGAAAGAGATGGAACTTTTTCTTTTACTGCCACTTCCGGCAATGATTCTTTGGCTAACCTTATTTTGAGTTCTGATGGACACGTAAAATTAAAGTATTGGGATGATGGTGCTCAGAAATGGATATATGCCTGGCAATCTCCGGAAAATGAGTGTGATCTTTATGGGATGTGTGGGGAAAATGGAATCTGTAATATACAGAATTCACCAGTTTGCAGTTGTTTGAGTGGGTATAAGCCAAAAAACGCAGAGGAATGGATTAGGGGAAATTGGACTAGTGGTTGTGTTAGAAGGACACTGCTGCAGTGCGAGAGACAGCAAAATGGAGGAGAAGTAGGCATGGAAGATGGGTTTTTGCAGCTGAAAACGGCCAAAGTGCCGGTTTCTGCCATGCGGTCATCTTCCGATGATCAAAACTTCAATGAAAAAAATTGCAGAAAGGAGTGCTTAAGAAATTGTACGTGTTCAGCTTATGCATTTGATCAAAGTTTCGGGTGCTTGCATTGGACAGGAAGCTTAACTGATGTAAAGAAGTTCTTCAAACGAGGGGCAGACCTTAACATTCGTCTGGCATACTCAGAACTTGGTATTTGTTCCGTGAACTTGGTAATTTGATCATTTTTTTTCTTTTCGATTTGTTTTAGCAAATAAACTCACTAGTTCTTTTTGACAGGTGAAAAGACAAACAAAAAAACGGTAGTGATTAGTATAACGGTGATATGTGTAGCAGTTGTCATTATAGTCTCTGTGATTTCTACGTGGAGATGGATAGCTAAACATGCAGGTAACATGTTTCAGACAACTGAATTTGACAACTACAGCACCTTCATAGGCCTGATAGATATTTTTTTCTTTCATGGATTTTACTCAGAAAGGAAGAACAAAAACAAAATTAACAAGAAAGCATCTCCAACATCTACAGATGGAAACATCCCTGTAGATGATATTAGCCACGCTAAATTTGAGGAATTACCAATATTCAGTCTAGAAATGCTGACAACTGCAACTGAAAACTTCGACATATCTAATAGACTTGGAGAGGGAGGTTTTGGTCTTGTGTTCAAGGTAATGCTAATACTCTAAAGGGAAATTTCCCTTCTACAAACAGTTTAATTAGTCTATTTAATGGTTTCCACTGAATTTTCAGGGAAAACTTCCAGAAGGACGGGAAGTAGCTGTCAAGAGGCTCTCGACAGAATCCAGTCAAGGACTACAAGAATTTATGAATGAGGTTGTGGTTATTTCCAAACTACAACATAGAAATCTGGTCAGACTCCTTGGTTGCTGCGTTGAACGAGAAGAAAAGATGTTGGTGTATGAGTACATGCCAAATAAAAGTTTGGATGCAGTACTCTTTGGTTAGAGCTATTTCCCCTTCTTTGATCCACATTAGATTGTGATTGCTTCACATTGACATCAAGTTCTGTGTACTGATCCTCCTCAGAAATATCTGCTAACCCGTTTCATTGTGTCGCTTATTTCTTTGCTACAATCTCTATAGATCCAATCAAACAGGAACTGCGAGATTGGAAAACACGCTTCAACATCATTGAAGGAATTTGCCGAGGTCTCATTTACCTTCACAGGGATTCCAGATTAAAAATTATCCATAGGGATTTGAAGCCAAGCAATATCCTGTTGGACCTGGAACTGAATCCAAAAATTTCGGACTTTGGAATGGCCAGAATATTTGGAGGCAACCAAGATCAAGCCAATACTGTAAGGATTGTCGGAACCTTGTGAGTACTATCTTTCTATCCAATTCTGTTCACATCGTCACGTCTCTAATTGAGCTAACAAGTGGTGATGCGATGCAGTGGCTATATGTCCCCTGAATATGCAATGGAAGGGAGATTTTCAGAAAAGTCCGATGTGTTTAGCCTTGGAGTTCTGATGTTAGAGATTTTAAGCGGAAGAAGAAATACTAGCTTTTACGACAATGTGCAGTCTTTGAGCCTTACAGGATTAGTATGTAAATCCAGTTCACTTCCTCTAACTGCATTCAGATATACTTATGTCCCAAAGTAGATGGAACTAACAACATTCTTACTTGTGCTTAATGTCTTTAGGCCTGGAAATTATGGAGTGAAGGCAACACTGCGGCGTTGATTGATCCGGCCATATTCGATCCAAAGTTTCAGATGGAAATGCTGAGATGCATACATGTGGCGCTTCTGTGCTTGCAGGAACTTCCGAATGAAAGACCAAATGTGCCTAACATCATCTCAATGATTAAAAGTGAAATAGTACATCGTCCTACTCCAAAAAAACCTGCCTTTATTGGAGGGCACACTGCCTCAGACGCGGAGTCATCCCAACAGGCTCACAGCAAAACTTCTGTCAACAGTGCAACTGCTACAGCTGCTCACGGAAGATATGTAGTAAAAGTTCGTAACAAGTTTGTAATTGGGAATATATACTCTGTGGACTGACATGAAATATCTGACTTATCCTGCAGTTTCATTCCCAAATCTGATATGGCCAAAGTAGGATGGCCATCCCTGCTGCAAAGCTGAAAGTTCTAGCTACAAAATTGATTTTAAAAAAAAATGCAATAGTGCTGTCAGTGTCTGTCGCCGGATTTTCAATTTTTGAGAATGTAACGTTGTGTGCAAAATTCAATATTTTAGCATAGTAATTATTAGAATTACACGTATGCATTAAAATTAATCCCAGTTAGAAAAAAAAAAAAGAGAGTATAAAACAAATACCTTATAAATAATTAAAGATACATAATTTGATACTTTTTGAGAATTTTTATCTGTTTTTAACAAATAATATTAGAGTTCAAAATAAAATATGACATGAAAGAATTTTTATTTTTAAATTTTTAGAGTTTTTTTTTTTTTTTTTGGCTACCAACTCAATTTTCTAATTTTTTACTGCAGAGGTAGCCACATCAGACTAGTCTCAAATTGAGTAGAGCGAAAATTCTTATAAAACTCAAAAATTTCTTATTTTCTTCCCTCCCAATACCGTAGAGAGAGCCACAAAAGGCCAATAAAACAGAAATAAGCTGGTGGTGTAAAACCACAGGATAGGGTCACTGCCATGTGGGCGGGATGTCTCTAGAATAGGATACGGACCCAAGTGATACAAAAGTGGAAAGAACTGTCGGCGTTGCATTCAATGTTCAAACACAATCAGAAATGCCTGCCTGTTTTGTCCACGTGTGAATCAGGCTGTCTTTTGCACCACATCCACAACTGTAGAAGTTGCCCTTTTGAGGACAAAAATGGGCATAATAATTAGATCATAGTTGATTATCAATTAAGGGTGATTGTGCTCACCGCATTGCCACATAACTTAATTCCCACGATGCCCCCAATTTGCCCCTAAATGCGGCAATATTGGTCTCATTTTTGGTTGCATTAGTTGTAGGGACCATAAATGACTGCAGCTGCCATATTACAAGTAACCCACAAAAGTTTAATTGGTTTCCAAAGTGAATTTGCTCTATCATCCAAACTGTAGTCAATGAAATGCTTAGGTTTATGGTAATAATAAACTTAATTCATTATAATATTTTTTTGGAAATAAGAATTGTTATTCTCAGGTGTTAAACCTGTCGATTTTGTGACAAATTTCTAGTGTTTTATTGCGTGCGAATATCAGATGGACGGTGTTTAAAGTTTTTCGTGGAAGCATGATGTGGTTGACCAAACTGGCCCCAGAACTTCTCCTGTGTGTTGCCATTGCACGTGTAAAAGTCCAAATCAGGCCGATTCCCACCGTGGAAGTTTATGTTCTTTTGGGAACTTTTTTTTTTTTTTTGGTCAACTTGTCACTTCTAGTACAATTTACTTGAGACAATATGTTTCAATGGGAATTTGTTGTATTTCACAGGCATTTTTTTTTTTTTGGTATAACTTAGTTAATTTTAATTAGAAATTGTAAAATTTTTCCAGTTACAGATACATGAAATGAAAGCATACTAGAGACAGATTGAAGAGAGTGGTAAACATATGAAATTACAACTAGGCAATAAGATTAGTTTCGCTAATTGTTTCTTATTTTGCTAATCCATTTTTTACACAATAGACGGTTATGCGAATATGCTTAAAATCCTTTTTTTTTTTTTTTTTTTTTTTTTTTTTTTTTTTTTTTTTTTTTTTTTTGCTTATAAGAATGTTCTCCAGAGAGCTTGTTCTTCTCCTTCAAATCTCCTGATATGATTAAAATAGAAATGCTTGATTTTTGTGTAGAATCACTCCAACCCTCAATCCTCCTTATTGTCTTAGCTTTGACCATATCTCAGTTCACACGGCAAGTTTTGGATGCTGTCTAGTAGCCAAAGCTCTGCCAGCCAAGCAACATTGACCATTATTTTGTCTCCAGAGAAAATTGAATGTGGAAATCCAACAAGAAGGGGTTGAGCAAACATTCTCCTTCTGTTACAAACCCACTTAACAAATTTCTTTGTTTGTTTGTTTTTTTTTTATCAAATTAATTTAATTTAGTATGGTATGCACATTAAATAATATACTTTATAACAATCAGATGGAATGACTTGAATAACTGGATTGAATTTTTTTTATATATATAAAAAATAAAATTAAAAGAAACCTGAAGAGAAATTTTATGAAACAGTTGTAAAAGCTTATAACAAGTTGTATATCCACATGTCAATTTGGCAAAAAATCAGAGTCATCAAATGTGAACTTGAAATGAAGGGAAGTGAAACCAAAATTAAATGTGAAAGGATTATCAACCGGCACATAAATGTAACTAGTAAAACAAATACTTAGAAAATACGCATCACATCAATATTAAACAAATTGACAGCACTTCCATAAATAAGAAAAGGGCAACTTGGCAGGTTCATACAGCATACAAAAAATGAAATATATTCCTTTTTGTCACATTTCTCTCCAAGAAGAAATGAGAAAGTATACCTAGCACAACCTTCATTATTTAATCAATGATGTTGATTACTCTTGAACTTTTGGCAGAAATAAAAGATTCAAAACAGGTACTACTCTCAAATTTCTCGATGCCGTGAGGCATTGAATGGAACTTTCCTGACCCTTTATTCCCACCCTACCCTACCTACTCATTATTCTCTCACCTCATTTTTCTTTTGATTTTTTATTGGTAAAAAAACGTGGACACAGATTCAACTTAGGTCCTTGTCGATGGAAGAAGCAGCCTTTGTAGATTAATACAATGTCAAAGGTATGTTTTTAAGTCTAATTTCTCGGCCTAAAAACTTTGGTCAGCCTCCGCCAAAATCAGCATCCCAGCCTTTGAGTCTGGATTCCTTAATTCTCTTCTTCTTCTTCTTATGTCCTATCTTGAGACTTAGAACTTCCGAGAGATTGTGAGGAATGGCCTTTTTGTGCAAAACCAATGTCCATGTTTTCAATTTCTCATTCTTTTGTACATTGTTTTCTCTGTTCCTGCTTTGTCATGCTGCGAACTCAATCAGAAAAGGCCAATCAATACAAGATGGTGATACTTTGATATCTGAAAATAAACATTTTGAACTGGGGTTTTTTAGCCCCGGAAATTCTGATTTAAGGTATCTCGGTATATGGTATTACGAGATTCAAGACCCGGCAGTCATCTGGGTTGCCAATAGAGAGAGGCCAATTTCTGATAAAAATGGAGTCTTGAAAATAGATGAAGATGGGAACTTGGTGGTCAGAGATGGAAAGGGAAGTTCAGTTTGGTCAAGCAATAGAACAAATTTGTCTAGCAGTAACACAACAGCAATTCTTCACGGAACAGGTAATCTTGTTCTGTCAGGTGCTGCTGATACAAATAAAGCCCATTGGGAAAGCTTCGATCACCCAACTGATACCTACTTGCCTTACATGAAAGTTCTTGTGGATTCTGAATTGGGAGAGAACCGTTGCTTCAAATCATGGAAATCTGTAAATGATCCTTCACCAGGAAACTTCACTATGGGAGTTGATCCTCGTGGCGCACCCCAGATAGTTGTATGGGAGACTTCAAAGAGGAGATGGAGAAGTGGCCACTGGAATGCACAAATCTTCACTGGTGTGCCAAGTATGATAGCTTTAACTAATTACCAATACGGCTTTAAGCTTAGTCCTGCTGAAGGTGGAAGATATTACTTCACGTACAATCCTTCCAACCCCTCTGATTTGATGAGGTTTAAAATCCTTTGGAATGGAACTGAAGAACAGCTAAAGTGGAATGGTAGTGAAAAGAAGTGGGATGTGATGCAAAGGCAGCCTAACAATGACTGTGAGCAATACAATTATTGTGGAAATTTTGGAGTTTGTAGAGCATCAGATTCTTCCAAGTGCAGTTGTATGGAAGGATATGAGCCAAACTATCTGGATCAATGGATAAATGGAAACTGGTCAGGTGGATGCAAGAGAAGGTCTGCATTGAAGTGTCAGATGAATACTGATACAAATGCACAAGATGGTTTTAAAGGGTTAAGAAACCTCAAATTGCCAGATTTTGCAGATGTGGTTACAGGGGCCTCGGTCACCCTAGATTCCTGTAAGGAAAAGTGTTTAAACAACTGCTCTTGCAATGCCTACGCTAACATCAATGGGATTGGATGCATGACATGGACTGGGGACTTGATTGATATGCAGGAATTTGACAGAGATGGGAATACTCTATTCTTGCGTCTTGCTGCTTCTGAATTTGGTAAGACTACCTTCTTCTTTTCATCATTTCATCACTTTTTTTATATCATTTTTTATCAAAGAATTCTAGGAAGAGATGATTCTGTTTCAAAGTCTATTTCCACAATTAAGAGGAGGATGTATCCCAGCTGCACAACCAAAATCTGTTCCTATTAATTTAATCCAACTTCTATCATGAAGAGCATAACATCAATCTCATATAGTAACCTGCAAGCATTTGTCATGAATCCTGTCTGCCCTATGTGAACTAGAAAGCCCAACTTGGCTATCTGTCCTACTAATTTACCAAGTTGTTAGTTTTTCCTGTCAATTGTGTTTTCTTTCAAAGAAAAGAGGATGAATCGAAATCTTGTAAATGCCTCACTTAAAAGGTTTGCACAAAGGTCAGCTGGTTAAATGTCTACTAGAAGAGAACAACATGCAATCTTGCATCATTACACTTTAGCTACATTTTATGTACTTGTCTGCCCAATACAGGTGGCAGGAGATTATCTACAGCCCTGATAGTGGTAATTGTTGTGGCCGCGTTGATCTGCCTTGCCATAGTCATATATCTGCTATGGAGGTACAGCAAGAAACTCAAAGGTACAATTTCCAATTCTCAAACTCAACAAATGATGAATTTTACTAGGCAGGATATTTGCTTCCTTTCCTATCTCATTTTCTTTTTGTGTTTGTTATATTTAGCTTTGCCCAAGGTTACCTCAGTTTCATGGCTGAGAACGAATGAGATTCCATTAGCAATTTCAGACATCACCAAGAGTGGCGAATATTCAACTGATCTTTCCGGGCCAGCTGACCTTGTTATTGGAGGGAGTCAAGTAAATGGTCCAGATTTACCATTGTTCAATTTCAGCTGCGTTGCATCTGCTGTAAACAATTTTTCCGATGAAAACAAGCTTGGGAAGGGTGGATTTGGATCTGTCTACAAGGTGAACCTCTTTGTTAGGCACTCATGTCAGAAAGCAAGGAACTGTGAGGTTCTTTAAGTATGAATGATGATGTTTTTACTTTCATTGCCAGGGAAAGCTTCCTGGAGGGGAGGAGATAGCAGTGAAGAGGCTTTCGAGAATATCTGGTCAAGGCTTGGAAGAGTTCAAGAATGAAATCAAATTGATTGCAAAGTTGCAACATAGGAATCTTGTTAGATTGCTGGGATACTGCATTCAGGGGGAAGAAAAAATGCTGCTTTACGAATACATGGCAAACAAGAGCTTGGATTACTTTCTTTTTGGTATGCTGTCCAATTCTTTGCTGCTTCATTCAGAAAATCATGTTAAAGTCCAAAGTAAAGATTTTGTAATTAATACAACTTGTTAATGGCAGACCCCGTAAGGCAAGGACTATTAGACTGGACAAAACGCTTTGCAATTATAGAAGGCATTGCCAGAGGGCTTCTTTATCTCCACCGTGATTCAAGACTTAGAATCATTCATCGCGACCTAAAGGCTAGCAACATTTTGTTGGATGAGGACATGGATCCAAAAATTTCAGACTTTGGCATGGCCAGAATATTTGGAGGAAACCAAAATGAAGCAAACACAAACCGAGTTGTTGGCACATAGTAAGTAATGATGAATTATGTGAACTTGCCTGTAAACCCTTAATCAGCAGACTGATTCATATGAATTGGTTTCTCTCTTCTTTTGAATGCAGTGGCTATATGTCACCTGAATACGCAATGGAAGGCCTATTTTCTGTGAAGTCCGATGTCTATAGCTTTGGTGTACTAATAATGGAGATCATCAGCGGCCGGAGGAATACCAGCTTTCGTATGACTGATCATGTCTTGCTCGTTGCTTATGTAAGTGTATTTTTCAATGTTTTCTGGTATGATCCTATATTTACATGTCATTAACTTGATTCGAACTTCGATTAACGTTTTACTTTAGGCATGGCAACTTTGGAGCGAAGGCAAAGCGATGGAGTTGGTCGATCCATCAATTAGAGACTCGTGTCATCAAGAGCAAGTGCTTCGGTGCATACAAATGGCCATGTTGTGTGTTCAGGATTCTGCAATTCATAGACCAACCATGGCACATGTTTTGCTAATGCTCGAGAGCGACACACCACTCCCTTTTCCTAGGCAACCCACTTTCACCTCAACGAGAGCTTCCACGGATACAGAGTTATACCTTGACTCTCAAGACATTGTATCCTCAAATGACTTGACTAATACAATGGTAGTAGGCCGATGATCAATCTTTTTATTTCCCTCTTGTTTTTGTGAGTCTGTGTAAAATTTCCCACTTTCTTTGATCAATTCAAGACACGCATGTATAGTTTTTTTTTGGTTATACCTCAATTTTCAAAGTAAAAACTGTTTTTTTTTTTTGGGGGGGGGTGATCATTGGTGTGTTCAATCCTTGAAGGGTGGAAAGTGTTTCCGTTAACATGCTTGCTAGACAGTATCACTTGGCAGACAAATTTCAGCAAGCATCAACTGAAGCAACAGGGTGAGTTCATGATGGTTGAACACAAGCAACTCTAACAATGCGAGAAAACCTACATGGGACATAGCAGTATTAGCTATTTGTTAAGTAAATAACAGCAATTTGCATAGTATACCACTAAACGTTATGAATTAGTGGTGGGTGATCGGTAGTTATACCAAAAATCGTGAGTTGGAGCTCTCCTCAGAACGTTTAGTGAGATTAAACTCACACAAAACACATTATTTTCTTTGAAAAACAATTAAATTTTAAGAATATATCATTTGTTATTATTTTATAATAATGTGTTGAATTTAAGTTCAAATAAATTTCTTTCATTTTAATAAAAATAAGTCAAACAATTTAATTTTCTAATGGAACGCAATGCATAATTATTCAACTTATCAAAAAAATAATAAATAAAAAAAAGAATAATTATGGACTCTATACTTAATTGCCTATTTCTTTGGAATTTGCTTGTGAATCTATTTGGACTGTTCAAGGTCAACCCCAATTCACCTAAAATAGCATTATCTGAACCGTATTACTCAGACACTTCATAAACCAAACAAAAATAGAGACGTGATTTTGTCTTTTTTTTTTTTCTAGGAAAAAAAAAATCACCTGTGGGAATGGAAAATTGGAAGTGGACCACACCGCCAGAAATTTATGAGTTTGTAATTTTCAAGACCTTTTAGATTAAAAAAGTTTTAATACCTTTTTACAAAACTATTTAATCAAAAAATTTAAGTTATTGAATAAATTATAATATGAATATAATTTTGCTAATGAAAGTTGAGAACATGTAAACAAGTGTTAGATATTGTTTACTTTTTGCACCATATTATTCAAACTTGTGTCCTTTTTTTTTTTTTCTCACATCATCACCAGTTTTTGAAAAGTTTGGTGATTTCCAAGTCTTTAATTTCAAATGTATGAATTTGGTGACAAAAATACGTAGGTGTGCTATCTCCTAGAAATAGTCATGGTATGCTATGGGCCATTAATACTAAATAATTTGTTTATTTTTTTCTTACAAAAAAATAAAAAAAATAATCAAAGTCCATGAAAGAAAGGGAGATGTAAGTGGCAAAATTTGAATCTTTTATCTTTTTTCCTAAATGTCAAAATCGATTACTAGCTATTCTAAGGCAGTTGGTCTTGGAAAACGACTTACTGGAACAACCAATTGCAATCTTTTGTCCGCTTGATACGGCAAGGATGGGGACCGATCCATTGACTTAAGCATCCCCTTGAAAAGAAAAGAAGGATGACTATTCCTCGATCACAATTTGGTTGGCAATGGATAAGCAAGATCGTCTTTGCCAATCAAAGTAGTTTCCTTGGGATTCAACTTGTTTACTCCCTCTCATCTGAAAAATTGTTAAGCAGGCTCAACCCCAAGTCCCGTATAATAAGACTTGGTCCATGAAATAATTGTCATGATCAAGCTCAACCTAAGCAGGCTCAACCCCAAGTCCCATATAATAATAGACTTGTTCCATGAAATAATTGTTAGGAACAAACTCAACCTAAGTAGCCTCAACTAGTCATAAATGCCAAACCAATGAGGATCTCACGTACATCAGATATTATTTGACTTGTAAAGAAGTACACTAGGATTTTTATAATATCAGCTATGGGAAGAGCTGGACAAAACCATGGCTGCTAAATTTCTGTTTCTGCATTTTTTGCAGTTTCTTCTTTTCCATGTCAGATTTGCCTCTTCCAGGGACACACTGGCTTTAAACCAGATCATCAAGGATGGTGAAATTATAGTCTCCAGAGAAAAAGAATTTTCCTTGGGATTTTTCAGCCCTGGAAATTCTAGGTACATATACCTTGCTATCTGGTATTATGGATTGGCAGAGCAAGCTGCGGTTTGGGTAGCAAATAGGAACACACCCATCAAAGGTTCCTTAGGAATCCTGTTGCTAAACCAACACGAAAATCTTGTTCTTTACAGTAGTCATGATCAAAGAGTTGCAGTTTGGTCTACAAATGTTTCTGTTGCAGTTATAGAAACTTGAACAGCTCGGCTCCTTGACTCAGGAAATTTTGTTCTATTGGTTAAAGATGCAAATAATGTTGTCCGGAAGAGTTTTGATTATCCTACAAACACCCTGCTAAGAGGTATGAAATATGGGGTGAATCGAAAAACGGGCCTAGAGAAATTTTTAACATCTTGGAGATCAGCAGATGGTCCGGGAACTGGAGACTACTCGCTTAAGCTTAACCCAGGTGGCTCGCCACAATTCGTGATGCACAAGGGTACAGCGGACTATTGGAGAAGCTGCCCGTGGCCATGGAGGAAATATCTAATGCTGTATAACTATACTTTTGTCAACAATCCAGATGAGGTATTTCTTGCTGACCTTCAGGATTACCCCTCTAGTTTGCAAAGAACAATAATAGATGATACAGGATTGATGAAGAGACTAGTGTTGGATGAAAGTACCGATGGGAAGTGGAAAATGGTTTGGTCTACACCTATGTACCTGTGTCATTCTTAAGGACACTATGGCCCTTATAGTGAGCGTGATGCTACAAGTGAAAGTAAATTTGATTGTACTTGTTTACCTGGGTATGAACCAATTATCCAAAGGGGCCAGCATCCAGGAGATGGGGAAGGTGGCTGTGTCAGGAAGCAACAACAGTCCTTGGTTTGTGAACAAGGTGAAGGGTTTGTAAAAGTTGAAAACGTCAAGGTTCCAGAAGCACAAGGGGCTGTTTGGTTAGGTGCATATGTGGGCCTAGCTGCATGCGAGCAGCAATGCACGAGCAATCTCTCTTGCTTGGCCTATGCAATTGCAGATGTTTCTGGAAGAGGGAGAGAGGCTGTTTGGTATGGTACAGGCACATAGATCACTTTATTCTTCAAGTCCACCAAAAACTTAAAAAAATATCAATCATTGTATAACATGTAGATGTAATATTTCATAATTGTAGCACAAAAATTGCAGATGCAATATTTCTTAATATGTAAATGTAATATTTCTAATGCAAAATTTTAGATGTAATATTTTGTAATATGTAGAATTGATTTTCTCTAGTGCAAATTATAAATGTAATATTTCATAATATTTAGATTTAATATTTATTTTAAAAATATGTAGATGTAATATCTCTCGTACAAAGCACATATGTAATATTTATGGTGAAATATGTAGACATAATATTTCAACATATTTTCTAATGCATATATGCAGATTTAATATTTCATGATATGTAGGTGCAATATTTCGAATGCAAATATGTAGATTTAATATTTCAACATATTTTTTTAGTACAAATATGCAGATATAATATTTCTTAATATATAGATGTAATATTTCTAGTACAAACATGTCAATGTAATATTCCATAATAATACTTTGTTTAAACCCCCCTAAAAGCTTATCCTGCCACATATATGATTCATCTTTGACAACTAATTCATTTTGCTTCTCTTTTGCACTGTGTTTGTGTTGTTGATGTGGTTGGTCTCATAACTGTCTCTTATACACATCTAGATGTGTATAAGAGACAGTAATAATACTTTGTTTAAACCCACCTAAAAGCTTATCCTGCCACATATATGATTCATCTTTGACAACTAATTCATTTTGCTTCTCTTTTGCATTGTGTTTGTGTTGTTGATGTGGTTGGTCTCATAATTTGCAATGTTTTTTTTTTTTTTCCTTTACCCAGCTTTAATATGATTGGTAGAAATACATGGTCAAATCATATCTGCACATCAATGATAGTTTTAAGTTTGTCATGCACTACAAATGAAACTCTTAAATTGTTGTATTTATGTTGGTTAAATTGCATGGGATACATGAAGAGAACAATATCTTTTATCATTTTCCTAAAGCAATTGTTTGAAATGAACAAAATGTTGCTTATACAAGAAATGCAGTTGTCAACCTTAGATTGGGATAATTTTTCACATCCATTCACCCCCAAAAATAGATTCAACTCAAGAACTTTTAAGTTGGTTTTCTCTTAATTGGCTTAAATTACAGATGAACTGAATTCGATGTGATTTTATCTTTAAAAAAAAAAATTGCTGATTCTTGTAATTCTTCAAAGAAACTGAAAAGTAAAAATTTAAGCGATGGCATTCCCCTGCATAAAATCAAAAGATTTTTCTCACTTATGAATATTTGAGGAAATAGCATACCAAAGAGGGATATATTGTTAATAGTATGCTCAACAACCCTTACCATCTTATAAATACATCATAACCCTAAAAAAACAAAAAACAAAAAATGAAAAGCAAAAAAAGAAAATTTAATCTAACTAGAAATTTTTCTTTTGTTTTTTTTTTTTTTTTGTTTTCTATGAAACATTTTAACTTATGCTGACCCGAACTCATTAAAAAACAACATATTTTGTAGAGAAACATGTTATGCTCGTTAGAAATCAGACAACAAGCTATTATTCTGTTAAAAAAAAAAAAAAACATATTGTTGTTTTGTATTCAACTAAAATCAAGACAATACATGAGTGGAACTGCATCAAGAAATAAGGAAAACAAAGTCCGTCAAGTAAAGAGAAAGTGAATAGAATTGATTGTAAGAGAGGAAAAAGAAAAACAGAGGAAGCTACAAATATACGAACCTTGATATCATCTCTTACCCAAGTCCTTTTATGGCCACTAAGAGTGTACCATAAGTGGTTATATTTTTTGTCCTCCTATCCTATTGTTTGTTTATTTGTTTTTGTTTTCTTTTATTTATTTATTTATTTATGTGTAGATTTCAAGTAGAAGTTCTTTATGACTATTTCAAATCTCGAGATTATTACACATACAAGCACACATAACGCTTTTGGGATTTGATGCATACTCAAAAGACATCCGATTCTAAAAGATCTGGCAAAACAAAATAAGAATGATATCAGGACGAAACAATTTAAAAGGAAAAGCAACAATGTATATGCCAATTTGTCGAATGATGAAAATCTCAAGTGTGTATGATTTGTGTAATGTGAACAAAGATAAATTAAATACAATATGAACGACAAGTGCAATAAATATATATGTGCGTGAGCAATAATAAAAAGTTTTAAGGAAAAGAGAAGTGACACCCAATGATTTACAGAAGTTTGGTTCACTTAAGTCATTTCCTTAAAGTTTACTCTCCAACCAGAACAACAACAATAACAATAATATATACAAACCTCCAACGACCTCTCTCACAACATTTTTTCACTTTTAAGCATTGAAATTCTTATACAAAACTTATCTTTTTTTTTTTTCTCTTCTTAATTTTATCTCTCTTACACAAACCCCTGCAAAAACCCCCACTTTCCATACTGGTACAATGAAATCTCCCACTTCAGACCATAGTAATCAGCAAATACAGCAAAAATGATCCCACCTACCTACCCAAAGGAACACTAGCAACAGTTACCCCATTCTGAGTAAAGTAGCCCCATGATTTGGATCTAATAAGCAAAAACTGAGGCTGCTTTACATAGTCCTAATATAATCCCAAAATTGCAGACCCACAGGAGTTAGCATTAGAAGGAATATATAATCAAGTCTGAAAGCTAATAGCTTATAAACCAACCCGATTATCATAATCATGAAGGATCAAAGTAATTTACTTACCATAAGAAGAATAAAGTCAAATGACACCAGCTCACATAGTCGTGTAAGCTTAAACTCACTAAGTTTGAATCTTTGTATTAAGGGAAGAGAAAGGCTTGAAATGTGCTTAACGCTCTGACCTGTTTCATTAATAAAGTCAGCTTATATATAGGAGCTGGAAAAAGGTACATCATGATAGCAACCATGCTATTTCTGTTTGCTTTGGTAAAAGGAATATCTCTTGGGTTTGAAGGCTGCTGTGGTGCTGCAATTTTACTTACCTTGGGGGGTAAGTTACAACAAGCATTTTTAACAATTCAAATTTCAGTTATGTTAGAAAAAATTCTAAAACTTCCTGCAACATGAAACTTTCCAGCCACTTTTCAATTTTCTGCAGCACACTTTTGTTTAAATTTAAACTTAAATATTTTGTTTAAATTGTAATTGTTGTATTGCTTTTATTTAAATTTAAACTTGTAAAAGGCTCCACTTTACTATTGTTTATGTTTTTGATATATGTAAACTTGAATCTTACTATTTAAGCAAGTTGTAGGTAATGAAATGATCAATCTATTGCAAAATTCCTTGAGCTGTATGTTTGCTTCCTTTTCTTTTTGGGTCACATGAGTTGAATTCCTCGTTGTGGCAACAGAATCAACCAAATTTAAACTGCTAATCCAAGGTCTAAACCAACAGGGTTGAATGGGAAAACTCGTCGGGAGCTATTTCTATCATCATGGAGATCAGCAGATGATCCTGCAACCAGAGAATACTCATTAAAGTTCAACCTGAATGACTACCCACTTTTGGCTCAGTTAAAAGGTAGGCTGATATGTGATACCTCAAAATCAAATGACTGCCCACTGTTATTTGCATATATTGGGTTGTTTCCGTGAGTAAACAGGCCTTGAATTGATTATTCAATACAGTTGAGTCCGCTCTTGCAAATGGATTTATGGTCAGCTTTCAGATGAACAAGAGAGATTGTCGTGAAAAGATTGTCAAAACGGTCAGGGCAAGGAAGAAAAGAATTTAACAATGAAGTGATGTTGATTGCAAAACTTCAGTACAAGAACGTTGTGAAACTATTAGGGTGCTGCATTGAGGGAGAAGAACGAATGTTAATTTATGAATACTTACCAAACAAAAGCTTAGACTTTTTTCTTTTTGGTAAGTCTTTCAAATTTGTCAACCGTCATTCTCTACATTGTTGGTCTAATTAGAACTACTTTTTTTGAACGTAGATAACTGAGGAACATAAGCTGCATTGCTCGTTCTTGTTGTAGATCAAACAACAAGGACAGTCTTGGATTGGAGCAAACTGTTTGATATTATTGTCGGGATAGCTGGCAGAATTATGTATCTTCTTCAGGATTCCAGGTTGAGTATCATCCACAGGGATTTAAAAGGCAACAACATTCTAGTGGATGCAGAATTGAATCCATACTTTAAGATGGACACAGATTCTGTGTGGAAAACAAAAATGACTTCCTCAATTTATGCCTAATGCAGGAAAGTCATTTAATAAAGGGTAAGTCTTGGTGTAAAGAAAAAGTTATTCGATCACGACCACCATTCTAGTTTAGAAAGGTACGCCCTTCCTCGAAAGGCATTGTACATTGGGACGCCCTTCCTTTGAAAGAGAAGCCATTTAACCAGCCAGGCTTACAATTGTTGGCCACAAAATGCCTTTTTTTATTCCGATGAATAAATAAATAAAAAAAAAAAAAAAAAAAAGGGAAAAGCCATTCTTTCTTGACATTTGCTCCATTCTTATGCAGTGGCTATATGCCAACAGAGTATGCAGTGCCCAAGTTTGATGGCATACGTAGGTGACCGAAACTTCAGGTGACCCTTAGCTTATAGTTCAGTTGAATGTATGTGTATTATGCATTGACAGGTGTGGTGTGGGAATTATAGAGAGAGGACATAGCACCGAAGCCAATCGACTCATCAACGAAGGAATCATATGTTCCTCATGAAGCTTTAAGATGCATTCAGATTGTCCTCTTGTGCGTGCAAGAATCTGCAATGGACAGACCAACCATGAGAGATGTCGGTTCTCCTGCTCAACAGTGGCATCTCTCTTCCATCTCCAAAACAGCCTGCATATATTTTCCGGAAGTCTTAACAATGATCCAATCATACTAGCATGAGAAGGACCACGTTGGATGATGAATGAGGTCACGATTTCAGATATTTCATGTTGCTAAATTTCCCATTCCCATAGACATAGACAGCTTGTAGATGACTCGTGACCGTGCGGTAGCCTGTATCCAACGCCTCTTATTGTAACATATAAAGAACCAATCTCAAATAGGACAAACGGCAGCAACTCAGATCGAAGTTGCATGGTTCCCATTTATTTCATAGACATATACAACAGTCCACGTACTAAAAAAAATACTTCATTATTATGTCAAATAATTGTATGTATTTGTCTAAGTTAGAGTCACCCATATTATGTCCTCATTTATTATTTTTTTTTAATAAAAATTGAGTAGATATTTTTATATTTAATTTTATTATTAATAAATTTAAAATTAATGCTTTATATTCAAAATAAAATTTTATTTTATACTTAAAAAGACAGAAAAAATTTATTTTATTTTATTTTATTTTTTATATACGTATGTATCCTATTGTGCAATGTCGTGTGCCTGAAAACTTTGAATTTGGGATCCCAACCGTAATAAAAGGGTCTAACGGTATTTAATGACTTCAATTAAGCCAAAAGCCACTCTCTCTCCCCCCCCCTTCCCTCCTCCTCTCTCTCTCTCTCTCTCTCTCTCTCTCTCTCTCTCTCCCCCCAGTTCCACACTCCAAAACCTTACAAGCATCTCCATTTTCTACACAGAGAGAGAGAGAGAGAGAGAGAGAGAGAGAGAGAAGGATTTCTTTTAGAGAGATAAAATGGCGACCTGGTTTCCAGATGACTTCAAGTGCCCGATTTCTCTCGAGATTATGTCCGACCCGGTTATTCTCTCCTCGGGTCACACCTTCGACCGATCCTCCATCCAGCAGTGGCTCGACTCCGGCCACCGTACTTGTCCAATTACCAAATTGCCCCTCCCCGAACACCCTTCTCTCATCCCAAACCATGCCCTCCGTAGCCTGATTTCCAACTATAACCTCCTCTCTGTTCCATCATCGCAGCCCATCCCATATCCTCCTCCTCCGCCGCCGTCGCCGTCGCTGGCTCAGACCCTTATTTCCACTATCACTTCTTCTTCTTCTCCGCTGGATTCCAAGCTCGACTTGCTCTCCGAACTCGCTAAAAGGACCAAGATTGACTCGGGTCTCCGCTGCCAGTTGACGGAGTCGGGCGCCATGTCCGCCGTTCTCAGCTGCGTCAACTCGCTTGAGTCGGCCCTCCAAGAGAAAGCCCTCTCTTTGCTGCTTAACCTCTCTCTTGAAGACGACAACAAAGTTGGTTTAGTGGCCGAAGGCGCAATCGGCCGTGTCGTCGCCGTCCTTCAAGTCGGGTCGCCGGACAGCCGGGCTATTGGGTGTACAATCCTGACAAGCCTAGCAGTGGTGGAAGTGAACAAGGCTACAGTGGGGGGATACCCATTTGCAATTCAGTCATTAGTGACGATATTGAATAATGGGAAAGGCCGAGAGGTGAAGGAAGCCGCCACGGCTTTGTATGCAATTTGCTCGTTTCCGGGCAACCGGAGGAGGACGGTGGATGCCGGGGCGGTACCCATTTTGGTGAAGCTAACCAGGACGGGGATAGAGAGGGCGGTGGAGTTGTTGAGTGTGTTGGTGAAGTGTAAGGAAGGGAGAGAAGAGATGGGAAAGGTTTGCGGGTGTGTGAGGGCTTTGGTCGATGTGATGAGAAGAGGGAGGGAAAGAGGGGTCCAATGTGCTGTTTTTACTCTCAATGCTTTGTGTTTTTGCAGCGATGAATTGTGTAGAGAAGCCAAAAGAGAAGGGGCCTTGGAGATGTCTTTGGGTTTGGTGGATGATGAGAATGAGAAAATAAGGAGAAATGCTTTAACTTTGGTGAAAATTCTAAGTGAGAGATGCCTCTGATCTCTTTATTATTATTATTATTATTATTATTATTATTATTTTAAATCAGTAATGGATGTTTTGGAGGTTAGTCATGGCTTCTGTTTCTTCCTTTATGATGCTTTGTGGGTCTTTGTTACCTTCATCCACTAGGTAGTGCAATTATAAAATTGTTGTAGGGTTGGTAGCTCTAGAAACATTGTTGGGTTGACTAGTTGCAGCTGCTTTATTTCTGGCCCTTGAGGTGCAGGTTGCTAAATGTTGCTGTGAAAAATCATTCCTGACTGCTTTGTTTACATTTTTTGCTGTTGCCTCAACCCTGTATTATTATTGGTTTCTCTACAATACTATGAATGAACATGACTAATTGTATCTTCTCATCTTGATAAAAAAAAAATAGTTCTGTTTTGCACTTTATGTTTTGTATTTTTTAAGGCACCGAACGTTGATTGCTTATTTTCATTCTTCCAAACTCTTCAATCCTTTTGGCCATGATTGAGAGGGAGGTGGGGGCATTCAAAGGATATATAAACTGCTGATACTAACGTATTCTGTTCTCAATTCCGTGTCTTTTAGATAGTGCAAGTACTTGTTAGGTCAAACATTTTCGCCGCATAACATGGTATGATTTTTCTCTCTCCGGAGTGTCCTAGACACCATCCAGTTCATATTGACCCGTCAAAGTCTAAAAGGTCAGGGCACTTAGCTGCAAAATTAATAATACATTATTTACTTAAATTTTTAATTTTAAATTCAAGATTACATCTTTAATGTTTATAAATTAGAAATTTTGAAAGATATTAATCAAAAAATTAGTAAGAGAATTGTTTAAATTTCTAATTTTAAACGTAGGATTCCATTTCTAGCTTGTAGAAATTAAAAGATTTAAACATCATTGTCATTGTCATAGATGCTAATTTTAGTGAAAAAAAAAATAAAGAAATATATTTATTTATTATATAACTTATAATTTAATAGATTTTTAGTATATTTAATTTTGTTGTCTAAAGCCTTTAAGCCTTGTAAGAAGCGGAGAAAGCAAATAAATGATAACGCTGAGTGTGTGAGTTTTTTTAATAAATATTTCAGTAATTAAAAATTTTAACAGTGATTATGTGACTGTGTTCACTCACGGAAGAGGCTATTAAGGCCTATAATACTGAGAACTCTTTTCATGCAATTTCTGGGGATTAACGAACCCAAGGTGGGTTAGGGAGCAATGGGCCTGTAAGGATGTGAGCTCAACAAACCCATTTTGACAAAGGGAATTTGTGTTGGTGGTTGACCAATTTGAGTTCTGAGCTACGTTCCACCGTGTAGTAACATTATCTTCTCTTTAAAAAATATCCGTTGGTGTGAAATACTACCGTTTACGTAACTTTAAATCTACATCTTTCTTAAAAATATAGAAATTTGATAGAATACACGTCACATATGATTACAAAAAGAAGAATATAAAAATACAAAGGCAAACTCACTAATATAATAACGTGTAGCAATGAAAAAAAACAAAAAAAAAAAAAGATAAAAAGAGAGTTTCCATAATGCTATCCCCTAAAAGGCAAAGGCCAACACATCATCACCAGCCACCCAAAAAAGCCTACTTCGAAGCCATGATTGTGGTGGGGTAGAACGTTCAGGAGGAGCTTGAGGATTAGGCATCCGTGCAGCGGAAGCCATGTCTCCTTGACGAGTCCTGTGGGTCCAACACAACGATGCACATTACCTTAACGGGCCCGTAGACCATATGCCAAAAAGTAGGCCCGGAAAATTTATTTGCAAGTTTTTCTTTTCTTCTACTGTAATGATTGGTCATCTTTCTTCCTTTTTTTTTTTTTTTTTTTTCTTTTTTAACACGAATTCTTGACTTTTCCTTTTAAGAGGACGATCAATAATAAATAAAGGTGTGCCAAGGATTATATTATCATTTCATTACAAGTTTAGTATCTGAAAAATTAAAACCCATTTATTACAATTAATAGACTCTTATTAATGTTATGTAGTTTTTGTTATGCTTATATTACTTTAATCCTTTTTCCAATTACTAAGGAAAGAAAAAGAAAAAGAAAAAGAAAAAGAAAAAAAAAAAGAGAGAGAGAGAAAACAGAAACAACATCGAACAAAGAGTGCATGCGAAGGATGAAAACGATGACAGCTATAATAATTGTGCTTATTAGATTTAGCCATAATGTCAATCACATGATCACTCTAAATGAGTAAAGAGGAAATATAAGTTGATGGAGTGGAAAGTTGGTGCATTAAGAAGCAAAGCACGCTTGAGGACAAAGGAGGATTGATTGGCATCTTGTTCTTGTAGATTCCTCCAAAGACACTGACAATGAGAAGCTTCCCAAATATATAACCCCATTTGCCCTTTCGGCAACAACAACAACATCATCTTTAAGTTTGACCATTTTAGAGTTGCCAGTGATGTCTGAAAATCCTCTGCTTTTAACTAAGTTAGAAAATAGAATTAGTTCAATCAACATTAGATTAAGGTTGTAT
This sequence comes from Kandelia obovata, assembly GCA_021464305.1. Taxonomy (NCBI): domain Eukaryota; kingdom Viridiplantae; phylum Streptophyta; class Magnoliopsida; order Malpighiales; family Rhizophoraceae; genus Kandelia; species Kandelia obovata. Next base: position 277,452 of record CM038485.1, on the reverse strand, counting down.
CGATACAGAAATTGCAATTGTGAGTCAAAAAAAGAAAAAAAAAGGGTGCAAATTCTTAGGCACAAAAAATCACTACAGAACTAAGAAATGAAACCTCCATGTGACAATTTTCTATAAAAGCCTGGCACATTTGTGGAGGCAAACCTCCAAGGTTTAACAGTAATTTACAAGTAACAACGTGGGTTAAGAACAAATACCAATGCTAAAAGATTGTGTTATGGATCTGTCTCGAAAAGTTGAACTCTCCCATTGCACATTAATCGATCTATTGGGTGTAAATCTTCCAATGTTGCATGTGAAGTCAAAGAATAATCTCGAGGTCAGTCGTCATTCTTTATTAGTCATGCTTCTTTTTTTGAGTGCTAGTGATTCCTCTTTTTTATATTTTTTTGGTTTGGTTGGTTGGGAATCACATTTGCCAAAAGTAAACTAAGTCACAAAGATGATGCCACAGTACTTCACCATGACAACAAATATTAGTTAAAATATAATATATAATTTATATTTTAAATCTTATTTAATGATTTAAATTTTTTAATATAATATTTAAAAAGTATGCTATCACCCTCTACCTTTGAAAGACAGAATTTGTTGCATTAAAGGGTACATTCGAAGTTTCATTAATATGAAAAGGAAGTGGACGAAAAAGAAAATTAAAAAAAAAAAATTAATCACACAAAGTATTTCCAAATTTTGATGGATTAAAAACCCATTTAATTGTATAAATTCATAGATTCAAATTCTTAAGTCAACCCTTTTGTAAGTCATCGAAGTTAATAGTAAATAATCCATAAGAAATTTCATATTATTGTCGTCCCAGCTCTTAGAATCAAACCTTTGGGGGGAGAGTACAACTCTAAGGGGGGGGGGGTTTCCATTTCCAAGTCATTGCAGACATTGCAGGAGCACATTGAAATTTCAACATATATATTTGGATAAGTCAGTTCCTGATCTGATTCTTTTTATGGTTTAAAACTCTCATCCATTAACTTAGCCGCCCCAAATTAATAACTATTAGTACCACTAGTTGCCTACATTTACATACCACTAAAGTCAATGATCTCGACCTTCTACCATGTGATGGAACTCTTATATAATGACTAGATTCAGAAAAGCATTGCTCCTTTTTTTTTTTCATATATATATATATATATATATATATAAGAAAAATTAATAAAAAAATTGCAATGGATTTACACGTGTTCCACAATCTCCACTCCTAAAAAAAACTGTGTGTATTGTGGAAGGTAAAACGAAAGTTTAACTCCACTAAAAATTTTAATATGGGAACAAAAATTTATAATTATTAAATCACAATGAATAATGATAGTATTAAATATTTCTAATAAATAGCAATAAAAAAATCATGTTCATCAATAAATTCCTTTTTTTTTTTTTACTTTTATTTATAAAATAATGCTATCATCTCCGATTTGGTTGCCCCTGTTGAGTTTTCCAAGTATAAATGAGAGGAAAGAGATATAATTAAAATAGAAAATTCTTTTAGTGTTTTTATTTTGTCAAAAATAAATTTGTACACATTAATTTTTTTTTTTACAAGTATTTATACAGCTTAATCAGACAACCATATGTAGAAGAATATCATTATTCCTATGTATATGAATGTTGTCACTAGCACAGTGATCTTGTTGTGGAATTGCTGAATTATTAATCCATAGGGTGGCAACAAGTGATCAAAACCTCATACCAACCAAACCCTAAACTAACAAACAAGCTATAAATTTAGGGTTACTGGGAGGAAATTGACTTTCGTTTGAAATCAATATTCAGGTCTTAGTTAACATGAAAAGATAATATTAGCTAAGAACAGTGCAAAAGCTATCTTCGTATGCAATTTCAAAAAGCCTGCTTTTTGTATGCCAGACCTACACAAAACCAAAAACAAAAAATGAGAGACAACACTTAAGAGTAAAAAGATTTGAACTTTCCAGTATTGGGATAATGGTGTTAAGATTTTAAAAGCTTAAAAATAGATCCTAAGGAATAATGCCAAAAGGGTATTAAAAAAAAAAAGATTACAACAGTCAATTTGTAGAGAAACCAAATTTATTTGAAAGTGATACTTTAATTAATTTCTGTTTTTTTTTTCTTTCCCAGACACCTTAGTATGAAAAAAAATACACTGGCTATATTTTAGTGTTCAAATCAAGACAGATTTTTTTAATTTTTATTTTTAGATAATTTTGAGTAGTTGAACTTATAAGACCTTTCGTCATGGAACAACACTAAAAATAGAGGCAAAACGGGCAGGTTGGATCAAAATATTTTGAGTTTAAGTTATGTTGAGCTTTGAGTATATTAAATCTTGTGCGTCTCCGAACTTGACTACATCAAAATTTAAATTTATTAGCTTTCAAATGTATCAAATTTTAAATTCATTAGATTTTAGATATATTAAATTTCAAATTATAAATTTGGGTTAATGAGGCTTTTTTTTATATAATTTTTAAATTTAAATTTAAATTAATCGAGTATTTTATTAATCAAATTTCAAATGCTTTAGACTCAGGCAAATAACAGCTTTCAATCAATAAGAATTAGTGAGGTCAGATTTTCGGTAAATCAAATTGGATAAGTTTTTGCAAACTTTAAATTAAAGAAAATTTCACATTAAAAAAAATAAACGTAAAATTAAATACAATTTATTATAACTATTAAATATAATTAATAAATTTTTATATAATAATTAATTATAATTAATAATGACCATGAATCTAGATGTAATTTTTCATCTTTTCAACTGTTCTTTTTAAGGAAGACAGATTCTTGAATTACAAAAAAAAAAAAAAAAAAAAAAAAAAAGAACATCACATGCAACAACTCTTTAACATATTTTCATATGTTTTGGTTAGCTTCCATCGTTGACCAAGCAGCCTCTCTTGTTTGTTCCCATTACAACCAACCATAAACTAATGGCATTACTTTGAAAAAATCCAAGCAGAGATTACTTTTAAGACCACCAAAATAAAATAAAAATCATAATTAATTGTATTTTCATTACACAATGGTGACATCAACAATCTCAAATCACAGATCACAGGAAAGGACGACCAAACTAATGGTGCAATCATGTAATTAATGACTTAGCAAAGTGCTTAATTAACGAACGTGAAATTACAACTAGAGACAGACAGGAGTCAGAGCTTGCAGCCAGCACTCTTGAATATAAATTTAAGAGGTCCCTCCTCTTATTATTTCCAGTGTCAAAGGTTGTCATTTAGTAAACACATTTTTGCAACAAGAAAGAGTGTGTGTGTGTGTGTGTGTGTGTGAGAGAGAGAGAGAGAGAGAGAGAGAGAGAGACCCCATCAATGGCTACCAAAGTCTACATTGTGTAAGCATTACCATCTTCTTTCTATATTCTTTTCTGGGATTTTTCTCTTCAGGCTTCTTTGTTCAAATGATCAACAAATTGATTGCTTCTCATTTTTTGTTTCCTTCAAATATGCTTGTTTGAATCCATTCTGGTGTTTATCCTTTTCCTATTCTGCAAAACCTCTTTGATTGTTCTCTTTGTATGTGTGTGTGTGTGTGTGTTGTGGCTGATACTTAGTTTTCAATGCTCCTTTCTGTCTGTTGGCTTATATCTCCAGAAATTTTTTTTTTCGACTGTAACTGTATTCCTAGGCTCCATTTGATCATCAAAACAGGCGTTCACTACCAATTTTGGATTTATAATTTTTTGGACAATAAAATGTCGTTCCCTTGTGGTGGTTTCCATTTAAGGTTTAGCAATCTAGCAAGAGGTATAAAGCTGGCAAGTTACCTGAGAAAAATAGAATGGGAATTGGAGAAAGAATATTTGCATCTGTTTTGAAATCTAGTGAGGTTATATGATTACCACCTAGACTAGTTGGTGAAATATCTGATCATTTTCTTTAAAATTCTTTGTAATTTTTTTTTCTTCTCTCTTTTAGAATGGGCCCTTCGAGATGGAATTTAAGTGCAAAATCCATTATTTTCAATGCTGGCCACTCTGTTATGTAGTGATGCACAACAAGACTGGGCCATTATGCAACTTAGGTTCAACTAATAAAGCAAGGAGGGTCGGCATTAAGATTGAGAAAAAGTTGTGGATGTCGCACTGTTAATTAGGTATGGCAAAGCGAAAGTGTCCGTGAATCTGAACCGACCTTTTGAAATTGGAGTTGGGGGAGGAATGTGAGCCCCATGATTGTGAAGCCTGTGGTCCCAACACTCATGATCATCAAAACCTGTTCTTGCCATGAAAAATGCTATCATAAACGTTACAGAGGCTATCATTTTCACTGCCTGGAATGCACAAATATTAACTCCCCATTGGTCTTCTATTTTACCTTTTACATTTGAGTTTTAAATGGATCATTCTTGGCTGGCATGAGGTCCTTATAGGCTTTTTTTCTTTCGGTTCACTTTTTAATAAATTCAATTACTTGTTTTGTAAATAAACTTTTTCACTTTGATCATCATGCGTTGAAAGGTCATCTTACTGATAACAGCCTGCGAACAAAATAAGGAAGTTCTTTAGCAGAAAGTTGATGTGGATGGGAATCAAAATTTGCTGTCCTGCTTACAAAATCGAATGTGAAACTTTCATATTTACCCTAGGATCAATGTGACCATCGATCCCTTTTGATGGCTTTTGCAGCTACTATTCCATGTATGGACATGTTGCAAGACTAGCTCAAGAGATAAAGAAAGGAGCTGCATCTGTTGAAGGAGTGGAAGTGAAGCTATGGCAGGTTTGCAATTTTTTTGGGGGAAGAAAAAAAAAAAAAAGATTTTCTCAACCTTAGTTAGCAAAGCAGTTGAGAGGATATATATTCAATGCTTAGTACTAAATGTCTGCCTGCCTGAAAGAAGTCAACTGTTTTCATATCGATCCAATCGGATAAGTCAATTTTGCTGATTAAAGATGATATGATAAGTCAATTTCCTGTTGTGGTCGACTGATCAGTGTCTGAAATTATCTTTTATAAGGAGCAAAACATATTGATTTTGCCTTTTGGCTAAGACAAGTTCCTCATCTAAGACAGCTGATTCTGGGGTCATTGCTTGATGCAAATAATAAAGGAAATCTGAGGCAAGCAAGTGGAAGTTTAAGGTGTCCCAACATGTCCTAAGGATTTTCCAAATTGATGCCCTTGTGAGCTCGTGAAAACGTTATTATTTCTCAACATGTATTGGTAGTTTTGTCACATCTGGAAAATGTTGCAATATAAAGGCATCACTACGCAATGAATCTTGTTTTTCTACCCTCCAAATTGATAGCTAAGGTGTCCTAATCTGATGTTATTGGGTGTTTGATAGGTACCAGAAACCCTACCAGAAGAGGTGCTTGGAAAGATGGGTGCACCACCAAAGAGTGATGTACCTATCATAACATCATCTGAGCTTTGTGAGGCTGACGGATTTCTTTGGGGTTTCCCCACTAGATTTGGAATGATGGCTGCACAATTTAAAGCATTTGTGGATTCAACTGGGGGCCTGTGGAGGACTCAAGCTCTTGCAGGCAAGCCTGCAGGAATTTTCTTCAGCACTGGATCTCAAGGTGGTGGACAGGAGACCACCCCGTAAGTTCCTTCCGATAAAATACCTATCCTTGAAAATCAATCTCTTCTCTCTTACTCTAAAATTGACCAAGATAATCTAAAATCCTCTTCCTAATTCTGTTTCAATCCAAATTGGGGAAATTATGCAGCTTGACTGCCATCACCCAACTTGTGCATCACGGTATGATCTTTGTTCCCATTGGCTACACTTTTGGAGCTGGAATGTTTGAGATGGAGAAGGTGAGGGGTGGCACCCCTTACGGCGCAGGAACCTATGCAGGGGATGGCTCCAGGCAGCCTACTGAGCTGGAGCTGGAACTGGCTTTCCACCAGGGGAAGTACTTTGCCGGCATTGTAAAGAAATTCAAGGGAACTACTTGATTTGTTTCCCATGCTATTTCCCTAAATCTTCATTTTCCCGTTGTCATAAAGAATATTATTATGTACTGCTTGAATTTTCTTTGCTGGTAACAAGTCACTTCTGTTCCTTCATAAAAAGGCCTCCAATTAACCATTAGCATTTTCTAGCATTAGCTTCTTTTATCCAAAACTAACTTGATTCCAAGTGTTACTGATTTACCCTGCTACCTTCCAGAGCTTTAAGAGTAGGACAAGTTCATTGCAGTTAGCAACGCCAAAAAAAAAAAAAAAACAAGGAAGCTGGATCAGTGTGATTTATTCTAGTTTTCCACCATAGCTATTAGGAGATTATATAAGTTTGAGCAACTTATTAAAATTAACTTCTTTGTCAAGATGGTCAAACTTACCTTCATTCATGGTTGATAAGAAATGGCCTCAATATTTCATGTTAGTGTTCAATCCCTTACTGATAAAAGGAGTTCAACTTAACATTTTAGCCATGAATAATTGATTGGAGAGGAAGCAACACCAGATATGTAAGCATAGTGTTTTTGCACTGGCAGATGCTGAGGGAGAGAAACGATGATCATTTACATACATAGTTGTATGATGGAATATCAATGAGCTTTTGAGCTACTGTTATCATCTGTGTGTGTTTAATAGACCCCAGTATTAGCCACAATTGGAACCAATTGAGGGAAGAAAAAAAAAAAAAAAAGTTGGCTGTGCAATATGCTTTCTTTTCTTTTTATGGCCTTTGAGTAGGGTTAGCAAAATGTTGGACTGGGTACTATTGGGCCATAATCACCAATTCAATGTCAGAACACGTAATCCACACATATGAGATTCTGGGCTATTCAATCGGCCTAAAAGGCTAAATTTGGGGTAAGTATCACTCAAAAACTTCTCAGAAAGAGTGCAATTTTATTTCGTTAACCATCTCATGGAGTCCAAAGAGAAATACTAGCCTATTTAGACAACATTTAAATCGATACGTGACCGAGTAAACGTTAACCGACTCTTATATTAAAAAAAAAAAGAAAAAAAAAAGAGATTTTGAGTCCTATAACTATGTTATTGTAAATCTTAACGGTACTTTTTGAAGAGAAAATAATGACCCGTAATAAATAATATTAGAGACTACTTCTATCTTAATATGAAATATTGAATAATTTTAGTTTTACTAATTTAATGTGTGCTTGAGTTGATGAGTATATTATACACTCTAATATATATATTTTTTAAAAAAAGTAATGATATCGTGATAAATAAATTCTTTCTCAACTTTTATTATTTTAAAATAAAGAAAAAAAAATCTTTAAAGTGAGTCTAAAAATTAATAATTTTTCTCTTACCAATAAAAGTCAACATTAACATTTCTTCAAAATTTCTAAAAAATAAAATAAATAAAAAAGTATTTAAAATCTAAGGCCAACATTGATCCGTGAACTGTCAGGTTAGAATTTTGCCGCTGCATTATTTCTTTTTCTTTTTTCTTTTTTCTTTTTTTTGGGGGGGGGGGGGGTGTCTTGCTTCGTTGGTGTGTATAATTATCCTTCCTTACACTGATCCGTGGACTGTAAAACGATTCTAACCTGGCAAAAAAGCAAGGTGGATTCAAGAAAATTGCCCCCAGAAAAAGTATAAATGGGTGAATTCTAAGTTCTGTTCATCAATTGTAAAATGACTCAGCTCCGACTGTTGTTGCTTCATCACCTTCTGCACCAAAATGATTCTTTGGAGTCAATGGCTTCTCGTGAAACTATTTATAGCAAAGTTTATGGCTTGTTGCTTTTTGTTTGCTTTTGACAAAGATGATTCTTATGGGGTCACACATGACCCGAGTCACTCACACCTAATCATATCTGGAATACCCCTCTTCGGCCGTGCACATCATCTCTAGGCTCTATGGTTGTAGATTGATTATAAATACATTATTTTTGAATTACATATTAATTATTTTTTCAATTATCTAATACTTATACGTTATGTTTTTACTAATTTAAGTACCAAAATGTTAAAAGTGGAATTCACATCTAATGTCCTTTACTCTTCCTCTCTGTTTTGCAAGTTATAGATCACGTTGGGTCAGGAGGTTTACCATCAGGCCCATCTCCCAGGTCCAGCAGATTTTCCCGGATCAATTTTAATAAACAGTAAAGCCATCTTCAATTTAGTTCTTTGAGACTATAAACTCCCATAATTAAATTAAACTCTTAGAAATTATTTTTTTTACCTTTGTGTGCGATTGTTATATTTTCAGGTGCACAACGGAAATCAATTTAGTTCTTAGAAATTATGGGCCACACATCACTCCCACTGTGTCAAAAGGTAGACAAAAGAAGTTTTCTTTGGGTTCTCCTGTTTTGCCAATACGTTATATGTACCTTTTGGAAGTATGTTATGGTTTCTGGTTATATATTTTGAGGGTTTGGTCCAACATTGTGGTGTGTGTCTTCTTTTGGCACTAAGGAATAGTGCATAAGTGGGTGGGGATTATCTTTGGCTTTGCACTGTTTTAAATATTAATAAGAATGCTAGTAGCCAAATAAATGACTTAAAAATTCAAATATTTTAGCAGTTTCACATTTTAATCTAAGAGATTTGTAGAGCAAAGCAAAGCAAACCTTGTTGTCTAGCACATATTACAATGGGGTATCCTAATGAACAAGAAAAACTGAGCCTGAGAATTGAAAACCTTGTGTCTGATTTTTTTTTCCTTTTTTTTTTAATTTTTTTTTTAAATTACAACACAGAGAATAAATACAATCAAAAAACACAATAATAATAATAATAGTAAAAAAAAATTATTACATTAAAATTAAATTAAGAAATCCATGTATCATTTTTTATTTTTTTTGTTTCTGTTAAACTTTTTCCCCTCTTTTTATTTCTTTTTTTATCAAACCTTATTCCTGAATTTTTAAGATAAAAATTAAGGGAGGAGGTAGAGATTGGTTTTTCTCCATTTGCCAAAATGATAAACTGTCAAGGCGCGTAGCAAGCACGCACGCGCATGCAATCATTTTTTCTTTCCAAAAAATAAGCAGAAAAGATAGTGGGCGGCGCTCTGACTTCCACCACCCCAATCCAAAACAGAAGTAAACAAATGAAGAATACTTTTGAACACCAAATCAAATGTGCTCCACTAACGCAATCCTGTTTTTGAATAACAATCCAATGAATTCAATGATCCCTTTATTATCTTTTCTTTTCTTTTTTTTCCCTGCCTATTTTCTTTCTTAGGCTGTACAATAAAAGGTGGACTGTTGTGCCATGATCTCCTAACATGCCACAACAACATTAAAGCAACTGCAACAGGAACAAAAAAGGAGCCATTTTAATCCCCCCCCCATCTGCTAAATCCAGCTATACTAAAAAGATCTAACAAACCAAACATCTCTAAATCCATCAATTGTTGCTAAGTCTTTGCCAAATTTAGCACTTGTTCCTGTGCCTAAACTCACCACCTTGTTGGATTTAAAATTTGAGCTACGACTAGTAATGACTTGGGTTTTCTGACTTATTACATATACGAAACCTATGTAATGTTGTTCTGCAACGGTTGCTACTGATTTACTAGCCTACATCATTCTTGCTGGCCCAGCACGCACTATCTGTGCCATCTTTCTGAAGGGTAGCCATCGATCTCTTTTTACTCCTTTTTCTTTTTCTTTTCCTTTAGCTTTTGGCTCAGGACTGACTGGTACAGCTAGCAGCCTTGCACAGCAAAGCAGCTTCTAATCTTTCTTTTCTATATTCAAGTAAAGTTTTGATTGCAATTCCCATCTCGATCGGCTGGATTTTGATATTCCATTACCTGTGTAGAATCACTTTGCAGTTCCATTCTACCTGAAATTACCCCCAAAAGTTGGCGTCCAGAAATCAGCTGGGGTCTCATGAGCAACCGGAAATGTGCTTGAGATTGGCACGAGACATAGTCCTCGGCTTCTTAGATCTTGCCTTAGTGCCTCTGGATCCTTTGATTTATCAGCAACCTATACCAATGCTTAGTTTAAATAAATAGTCTACATCAAAGTTCTAAGTTTTGGATCACAGGAGTTCTAGTCAATTGAAGTCAATGGAACTAATGCAAGCAACGCTGCGAGTAATAAAATTTTGTGGTGCTTAATATCATCCAAATATTGCAGCCAAAACTACAATGCATATGGAAAATTAAAATACTAATATGTAATATTACAATGTAGAGAGAATGCAATGCACGATGTTTCTACGTTATAGAATTTTAGAAGAATTAGATGCACATAACATTACTCTTGTTTTTATCTAAAATAAGCTTATTATTATAGCGAGACTCGTCCTTGTACTATTGTTATATGTATGAGAAATTTTATTATTTGTTGTTCCAAGACTGAAAAAAAAAAACAGAGAGAGAGAGAGAGAGAGAGAGAGAGAGAGAGAGAGAGAGGGAGGGAGAAATACATGCCATTCTATATACCTGGTGATGATTTTGAATGGGGTTGCCATTTTTCATATAAGGAGTACTTAAGACCTGCATTTACGAAAAGGAAACATATTAACCATTAACATAAAATCCTATTATGTAAGAAGCTCCCAACGCTTTGATTTTTGTTCTTAATTCATAGGAGGGAGAGAAAGGAACATACATTTACTTGATCGTGCAGGAACTTAATGTACTCAATAGCTTCATGGAGAACGGATGCAGTATCAGTCTGCAAAGCCAAGACATGATTCAATCGGATAAGTTCAAACATTCAAAGGTAAGTTTTCAACTGAATTAAAAAGCAGAATTTATATGGGGTTGCTATCATTGCCCACATTGCAAAAGGTGGAAGAAAACTCCAAGAACTAACCTTTCCAAAAGGCGAAACCAATTGTTGAAGAGCAGTTACTCGGTCCCCGAGCTTCTCTTTCCGGACCTGGTTGCAAAAGTGGAATATATTTCTCGATTCATTGAGTTGCATAACATATATGTACCAAGTAGCCAAAATTACAAAAGTAGAATAATTAAAGAAAAAGCTCAAAGCTTGCCCTATTAAAAAGCTTGATAAAATTTACGCCATACCTTAAAAGTTGGTAGGGGTGATGGAGTTTCAATTCTAGGCCTTTTGGACGCTGGTTCACTTCCTTTCTTACCTACGGATCCCGATCCTCCAGCATCTTCATTTCTAGGCTAAAAATATAGGCACATACAATTATATGCTTGTTAATTTTTGTCCAAATCAAAACCCCAGTAATCTCTCAAATCTAAGAACAAAAGTATGACCTTCAATCATAGAATTGTTATGTATACCTTTGCTGGGAGACTGGGATTATTGGGTTTCTCCTCAAGACTTTGCACAGGAGGCTGAGAATGAGGTGAGGCTAGAACACTGTCTCTAGTTGCTGAGGCATTCCAAAAGGGGGTGTTGTTCGAGAAGTGCAAGCTGCTTTGTTCTTGCTTTGGCAATGAGGATTTCAGTAGCGGAGTGACATCGGGCCAAGACGGCGATAATTCGTTCAAGTTGAACCCATAATTTGGCATGGTTGAGGACGAATAGTTCAAGGATGGATGGCAGTGGAAAAGACCTTGTTGTGGTTGAGGAGGTTCAGGTTCAAATAAGCTTTGAACCAGCGTTGAAGAGTATCCATAAGGAGCTGAATTACCCATTGAAAAGCCTGTGGAGAAGCTCTGGCAAGTTGGGATAGAATTTCCTGAGCTGTTAATGGGGTTAAGCCCTTGTTGATCTAAAGAGAAATCTTGGTTTATTGCTTTCAAAGCATTAATTGATGAATCTTCACTTGTGCTATTTGGACTCCACTCCTTTTGGATTTGACTAGAATTTAGCCCGGAATTCATGTCTTCTTGCTGCATCATGGAGTCGTAACTCTCAGCTCTTCCACTTCCGGCGCTGCAAAGAGAAGAAAGGATCAAAATTTTACTATTAATTATCCTATATTGACTTCCCCTTACTCAAAACAAAAAAAAAAAGGGAAAAGAAAGGCAATCAACAAAGATCATCAATACTCTCGTTCTAAGTTCCAACTTGTAGTTGAAGCTTTGAACTTTTAGGGGGGGGGCTTCAAGTACTTGAATTCCAACCAAAAATGGAACTTTAGGTATATATAACATACATGTATACATCTTGAAGTACTATATAGTATTTTTAATTAATTTGGTCCATACATTAAAGCACGGTTCCATTCTGAAGACAAAGACAACGAGGAAGAAAGCCCAAACCCCGTCGTTTGCAAGGTGGAATCCATCAAAACGGTGCTACCCCCACCATCAAAATTGGCCAGTGGGGGCTTATGTGAGCTCTGGAAAGTCATAGAACTATCAGATACGGAATTAGCAATATTAGACTCCTTGCATGACCTTGCCTTCAAGTCCACCATATCCATCCATGACCCATAACCATATGTAGTAGTCCCCATATGATCGCTAGTAGTGTTTTCCATGGAACATGGCGATGAGCCTCCCACAAACGGCAAGCCTCTTGGTGAATTGATCCACCAGCTGCCGCTGCAAATTTCGGCCTGAAACTCCTCTCCCATGGCTAATCAATCAAACCCTTTTCTTTGTTCTTTTCTATATTTAATCTTCCCACTGAAGGGTTCTCTCTCAAATTCTCAGGAGTCGAGATATAAGAGAGTTTATGTTATGGACATGGATGGGGCACCACGTTAATATATGTGGAGCTCGTAGGAGCATTTGATATATTATAGTTGAAATGGTTGAAGCTACGGTCAATCGAATTTACCAGAAATTTTCGTTGACTTATCAAGGGGGATGACTGGAAAAATGAGAGAGCCATTTGGAATCGAATTTTACTTTTGGAAATTGAATTGAGTGAGTGGGTTCAAGCGTCATAGGGACAGGTCTATACATTGTGTAATATTATAAACCTTTGATTGTATAATTTTAGTATTTTCATCTACATAATTTATCATAGGACCATATAATAATATAAGAATATCTGTTTTGCATCAATTTTTTTTTCTGGAGTCTGTGTGTAATAAAGTTATTTCATTTTATTTTTTGATTTGTCTTTTTTAAAATCAAGCCTTTTTAGTTTTTTATTTTTTATTTTTTACTTTTGCCCTATAATCATTTTCCCTTATATGCTAACAATTGGACATACTTTAATTTTATAGAAATAAAGTAGTGCTTTTATTAATAGATTAAGTACCATGATAATCATAGCTTGAGACTCCTTTGATACATAGAGAAAATTAATTTTAAATGAGAAAATAGAAATCTTTTTTTTTTTCCAAATAAATAACCGGTCGGATTCACCCAATATGATAAGCTACAATATTTCCCAGACGAGATTATTCTTTTTTTTTTTTGAAAAATTACGCATTTAATTTGATTTATACTTGCAATTTAATTTTAAATTTGAACCTTTATGGAGATTTCTAATTGATTTAATTTGATTTATAATCATATCATTTTGAAAAAAATTATTATTATTATTTTAATTCCTTAGCTGTTTTTTTTAGATATAGAGATATCTTCCATGCCAAAAATATTACAAATATCTTACTCCTCTTTAATCACATTAAAGGGATAATATATATGTATATATATACACACTGATTATTCATTTGATAAACTGATAGAATGAAATAAGTAATATTTGTATCATTTATTAATTTATAAATATAATAGTATCTTAAAATTAGAACGTAATAAAAAAATTAATTAGTAAAAAAAAATCTCATCAACAAATAAACTAGGAACATCAGAACACGTATAGCAAAGGACTTGAAGGCTACCACTCCAAATACTTCGTAAAATTGATGATTTGAGTTACTCATTCCATAAATTTGCATAGTTTTCTAACTATTTTCATTCCATAAAATTGACAATGCTATTTGAATCGCCATTATTACATGAATTGTCATCATGTTCATTATTATTATTGTAGACAGGCGCATGGATGTCATTATTCTAGTACTAAGTGAATGGTATTCTTTGATGGTAAGTATCTGGTAGATAATCTAAGAACTTTTGGTCTTGAAATGATTATTATCGGTTAGCTGAATGGGGCAGGTTAAGTGATAGATATCTCAACAATTATGACTTTGTAGCATAATTAACATTTTAGCAATCTTTGATCTCCCTGAATGCAATCCAACTTATTGTGTTTCTCGTCAAAATTTTCAAGACACGGGCTCTCAGGGACGTGTGTGTGCAACATGTACAAGGAGCAAGAAACTTAAATATACTTAATGTACACCAAGAAATTTAATGGTTTTGGACTACCTAAGATGAATTGTCATGCATCTCCCAATAAAATTCATAATTGGGTTAGATACTAAAATTTAATTTTATGATCTTTTTACGTAAAAAAAAAAAAAAAAAAAACTCCTTATTACGAAAGGAGAAGCATTACAGACAAATTTTTACCTTTAAATAACACAAATTTATAACATCTATAATTGCGTTGGATCGACCTCTAGCATTCATTGGATCGCTTTTTTAGGTGGTCAGTAAGTAATTCTGTTTCGTTTATTAAGTATTTATATACCGTGATACAAGCTGCTGTTGACCAAATTCGTCAATTCGTGAGTGGCACGGTTGACAAAACGATTTTGCCACCTAATTAATGTGTCATGGAATGAGACCAGCAATTGGGATCACATACCTAAAATCAACATTCGACATAAACAATTAGTCATCAAGTCTATCAAATGGGAGTAAACCCTAAAAAAAAAGAAGAAGAAGAAAAAATCTAATAAATGACATAATGTCGTTACCAGTCCCGTGCAACTATGATTTAGAGAATTAGGTTCAACAACTTGCTAGATCCACTTCTAGCTCAATGATATTGAATTCATCTCCTAACACTAAAGATTTTAAAACTATGATATTGAGTTTGCAACTATGATTTCTAGCCAATTAACTAAAAAGGATGTAATTTTAAAACCTTGCAACAAGAAACATCAAACATTGCTCTTTGGCTAACAGGCGATCCCCTGAGGGCATACTTTGAGATTGCTGGTATAACCAAGGCCACCATAATCTCTGTTTTTACCCCCTTTTTTTTTTTGGGGTGGGGGGTGGTCGTGGGGGGGGAGCTTTTTATATCATTTCAAGTTCACTCTTAGGACTCTTATTATTATGCAATTTGGAGTGATTGAAACATAAACCTTGCATATCTCGTATAACTCAACGGAACCATTTCTTAGCACAAAATTCCACTTACTCCTACGTTTCAAAGTTGGACTTCTAGTTTAGAATGTCCAATTTTCAGAAGAAATTAAGACTGCTGAAAGGCATAACAATATTTTTTATTTTTTTATTTTTTTATTTTTTTGACTTGTGTCCGACCAATTGAAGAATGAACAGGGCAAGTTAAGTTAGGTCAGATCCGTGTGTTTTGAGTTATTTTCCTTCAACGAAACTATGCAATTGAAAAAGACTGCCATTATTTATTTCAACACGCTTTACATTCACTCCTACTTGACATTAATACTTCAAATAGTTTAATCTGTAAACGCTTTGATTGCTATTGGAGTCAACGTAGGCCCCACGAGGCATGCGCGCATGCGACGGCAACTGGGGCCTCCGGCTTGGACACCGCACGGCAGTCAAAACCCACATACCCCATCTCTCTCACAATCAAACACTCAATTATTACTATTATTATTTTATCAAAATCATACCGTCAATCTCTGGTTTACAGATTAAACTCAATTTTGCTTCCCTTTTCTTTAATGGAGCATGTACTAAACCCTTCTTGACAGTAGGAACGTATCAAAATTTTGCTCTATATAGCAAGGAATGTTAACCTGTCAAAAGGGGGGGCAAAAATGATTCAAGATACCATAAATAAAGTCAATTCCATTATATATATATATTTTAGTAGTTAAAAATTTAGATATCTTTTAAAATATCAAATTCTAATACTAAAAATGAGGGAATATAATTTATGAAAATCAAGAAAATTATTTATATTCGACAACTCACCATCCAATTAATTTCTTAATAGAAAAGAAAAGAAAAAACAAAAAAAACAAAAAGTCGTTTCCTAATTTCTGTTCAATGCAAAAGTCATGTTAGACCACTCCTCACTCACCCCCCATCCACCTTTTTGGATTTTTCTGCTTGTTTCATGTAGATCGTGGAATGTTCATTCGTCCCAGAAAGAATGACCATTCGTTGTTCGCTCATGTCATGGCTTATGAGTCGCACCACACAGCACCAAAATAGCAGTTTTATGACCATTGGTTTTATAGTTGTTTTTATACGACGTATTGTGGCATCTACTATTTTAGTTGATTGATCGAAGCAAATTTTATTATTTAAGATCTGCCACTGAGTTTTCTATAGCAATTTTAAATGAAAGAAAATAGTTGATTACATATTATATATAGGATGCTTTAAAGTTTTGAAGGTATTATTGAAAATTTAAATTAATTCGTAAGAGTATAAATTAAGGGTATGAGTAATTAACCATTATTATAACAAAGACAAAAACTACTTCCCTTTAGATAATCGATTAAATATTGAAGGGATTTGCCTTTTGGGTCTCGACCTACTAGGGAAAATACTTAAATATTTAGTATTGACCCACTATTAGCAGGATCCTAAAACATGATTATTGTGAAGATTAATAATTAACATTCAAGTGACACCAACACATTTATTTTGGGTTAAGTTGCCATAATGCCCCTATCCTTGTGTTTACAAAAGACTGCCAAAAACCAAATGACATCATATTGAAACAATGGTGGCCATTCAATTGAGAGAGAGAAACAGAGAGATAGGAGAGAGAGAGAGAGAGAGAGAGAGAGAGAGGGGGGGATATTGCAAGCAATTTCTTTTGTCCACCAAGAGGCAACTATTATCTATATAGGAATTCTCTCAATTTGCATATATTTTTAAAATAAATATTTAGGATGACTAGGATGTAAATTAAAGACTATTGCAAACAAATATAGATGTGATATAATTTCATATAATATGATGTCATTGTGAGGTAATGGTGAGGTGCGGAAAATGATAAACTAGGAGGCATGCCCTTCGGACATCTTTGGGGCACAGGAATGGCCTTCGTTTAAACCCACCACTTAATCACGTGGCGTCAGAAGGAGGGCAAACCCATGTAGAAAATGCAGTAAAAACGAAAAAATAGGGGAACAGGGATGAATTTAAATATTAAAAAATATAAATACAACGTGTGTCAGGGTAGCAGAGCACGACCAGAGAATTTTGGGCCACAGGTTGACAATTGTGTCCTCGTATCAGTCAACCCCATGGCACAAACTTAAAGGAGATAGGCTAGCTAGAGCTCTTCAACTACGGCCGCTCGTTATCTCTTGGACGCGCTGAAAATGGTTGAAAAAGAAAACTTTCTTGTAACAGGACGTAGGAAAGAAAAGAAAATGGGGGTGAAAATAAAGAGAGAACTTTTACTTTTAGCACCAAAGAAAAGTCCATTTTTTAGGCTAAAATGAAAGTCAATGTTATTCTAAACTAATTTTTTATTTTACAAAAAAAAAATTTGAGTTGTAAATTATAAATATATATATATATATAGTCATCCTCTCCCTTGTTTGATATTTATAGACTAATTTATATTAGGTATATATCATATTTTATTATTTTTGTGGCTGGAATAATTGGGAAGAAGTAGTAAAACAATAATAATTGTCAATTATTTAATTTGAGAATAAAAAGAAGTTGGTTGGTGACAGGAATTGTGAAGGAGGGGGCAACGCTGAATTGGAAAAATGATCAAAAAGCTCTAAAACATGCTTTCTTTGTTGCCGTCCCTATTTGCTTATTCTACCACTTAGAGGTTATTATTGTTGTCTAGGCCTGTCTCGTGGTTAGCTTACTTGTTCAAATTCTAACGATCCCCACCTAATCACTCTCCACTTTTATCTCACACACGCACACAAACACTTTACCCAAAAAAAAAAAAAAAAAAACATTATTAAAAAAGCCAATTGGAATTCCCTTCTTGAATTAGGCCATGTTTCCACCACATTGCCATCCCCATCCCGGTCGAGATTGACTTCCATGGGAATTATTGTTTAAGCATTCAAATGCGATTCCCACCAAGTAGAGAGTTCCCAAATTTCAAACAAGGACAAATATTTGATCATTGGATCTGTGGAATCATGAAGTGTCACCGAATTGGTCATTCTTTTTGGTGGGGTTGACATGGATAATTGACCCATGTTGAAACATTTCCCTTTAGTCTTCTTCCTGTGGCGGTCCCACTATTAATAAAACCCTGCCAAAATTCGTAGGAGATGGCAGGGTGCTTTGGGACATTGACTACAATATGGATCGTCCCTTGTCATTTTTTGGTCTCTCATGACATGCCCTTTTGGTTGTTCCTAATCCTAAATTATATGCAATTGAAAGGCTTTTATTTGGGAAGATTGATGTACTATTATCTTCAGTTAAGCCCATATTTTTTTTTTATTATTTATTTCTTTTCATGGATTTGGAAGGGGCCCTCCTGCATGGTCCTTAGTTAACTGTCTTGTTTCATACAATTGTTATAAATGGATAATTGGTTTTAAAGCAAATTTGTTCTTAAACATGTGGTCAATATTCATAACTGATGTGAAGGTCACACTACCTACCACCCCATTTTCTTTGATTTTTTTTGGTCTAATTCTAAGGTTAAAAGGGGGAAGAAGAGTGGTGTATTTTATTAATTAAGCTCTCTCTCTCTCTCTCTCTCTCTGAAAATGGGCTGTATTGATTAAAGGAAGTCTCCAAAGCCATGGAATGAAGAAGTTAAAAATAAGGCTGTATTGTTGTGTTGTTTTAGGTTTCATGATGATAGGATTGGACCTTCTTTTCCTTTCTTTTCACCATTGCCATGTTGTCAGACAAAAGATTTCCACTGTCCTTATCAATACACTTTTTTTTTTTTTTCCCCAATGCAAAAGCTCTTGCGCATTTATTTGTGTTCACAAGTTTTTCCCTTCCCATCCCACATCTGGTAGGTGAAAACTATATTTTCTTGTCCATTAATGCCTTGTCTGTCATAATATTCTTATCTCATTAAATAATTCCACAATTTAAGGTTTGTCAATTGGGTTAAAAATGTAAAGTTCGATCCTTGGAACTAACTAAGAATAAATATTTATTAATTTTTGAGATTTTGATGCATACTTCTTAACACATTCTATAATTGTTGGATTGTTCATTGTAGGTTTACGATAATCAAATTCAATGAATTTTTTTCAGCAATTTTGTTGGTGACTATTAATTTATTAGAGAGATTGAGGAATTGGGAAGTGTATGTTCTCAAAGTACCAAAATGAGTAGGATTATACCTCTCCCCTTAAGGACCTTAATGGCCAGGCTAGCTCGCTGATTACCATTAAATTCAATGATTAAAGAGCATATTTGTTTGATATGCATTTTAGCATCAATGTTTTTATTTTTTTTGGTAATTTTTCGAAATTTGTTTTGGCTGGATAACCTCATAAGTGAGCCGGATTGTCCCACCAGATCATTCAAAAGACAAGAAAATTCCAAACAATTAAAAAAAAATCATATCAAATCTACCTCAATATTTTGTAGGTAAATTAGAATTCATGCTATTAAATAAATATGAATCTCAGCAGCAACACGGAAGCTAGTGACCATAAAGCATGTTCAGTGGTGACAATATGGTTTTTGACTCCACTCTTTCAAGAAGGATGTATCTGCAGACTTTGGTGAAGAAGTTGAGAAAGTCAAGTAACTTACCCAGTATGTATTAATATTCCTAACAAAAACACTAAAGATAGATATCAAGTAGATCACATTATAACAGCTTTTTTTGTCCAATTAAAACCTTGTCCTACTTAATTAAGCATAGGAGAAAATATTAGATATATAGTAATGTTTTCAATTGTCATGTACATAACCAGTTTCAGTCAAAACAAAACCTGGCATAGCCTCTTATCCAACTACCTGGATCAACTTGGCTTTCCTTCCAAGCAACTAAATTCCAAAGAGAAGGTTAAGCTGCTTCTACTTAAGAAAATGTTCACTAACTTAAGGAAGCATTCAAAAATTATCTAACATTTAAGGGAAAAAAAAAAAAACAGAGAGTTGATAGCTATATCACTTCAAAAGTCAATTGGTTTGTCCTCGTCAAGACCACAACTCAGTGAATCGGAACTTAGACATTCACATTCATCGTGTCCAAGTTTGAATTACTGAATACGAAATGGAAAACTTATAAGATAGAAAAGACCTAGCCACTGCTATGTCAAACCTGTAACATCTTATTGTTATCTCCTAATAAACAAATCAATTTCTTCTATATGGCTTTTCAGGTTGATGAACACATCAAGAGATAATCTTTGCAAAATCTGCACAAGTCAAACATAAACTAAAGTCAAAGGGGCATAAGCTTCAACCTAACTCTAAGTTGACTTGAAATGCAATGAGAAGCTAACCAAGAAATTCGGTTTCACCCTTATCCAGAATGTGTCAATTAGATTCAAACTACATAAAGGGCATCTCAGTACACGAAAGTCTCATTTTGTGGAGATAGATTAGATATATGTTTACCTAAGTTACAAATGATTATTAATTTAATCACTGGCAATTCGATCAATAGTTTTTTTTTTTTTTAATCACGTTATAATTGCCTGCAATAATGGGAATTCCATGGAAAATGCACATAGATATACTACAGTGTCACATACGTTCAGGATTTGGTTTGCTTTTCCTC
Organism: Kandelia obovata; assembly: GCA_021464305.1. Classification (NCBI taxonomy): domain Eukaryota; kingdom Viridiplantae; phylum Streptophyta; class Magnoliopsida; order Malpighiales; family Rhizophoraceae; genus Kandelia; species Kandelia obovata. The sequence goes on along the minus strand of CM038485.1, from coordinate 256,871 downwards.
CTGTTTCCTAGTGCTTCTTTGCGAGTCTTCAAATATAAACAAGTTCTGTTGAACTAATGATGTAACAGAGGAGCTTGGTCAAATAATTATCTTAAAATATAGCCAACCTTTCTCTCTCTTTTGTCAATATAGTATCGCAATCCCACCAAAAGGAAATAGAGTATCACATCAATTTGGTCTTTTTTAATTGGGATAGATCCCAGACTTAAATTACTATTGACGGGCCAGGAATTTTGTTGATTTTCTTGAACTGGTTTTCTGCATTAGTGATGTAACATGCACCTAATCTTGTGGTTGCTCGACAATATAGAACCAAAACAGGTACGTATCACAAATCAATGGGTCCCAGTTTGTAGAATCATAGGGAGGAAAATAAGTAGGGTGTCACAAGAAAATGATTTTTTATAAATCCATTAGAGACTCGTTGGACTTAAATTATACAATAGAATACTTCTTTATGCCTTTTTTTTTTTTGTTTTTTTTTTTTTTCAAAGTTAGAACTCAAAAATTTTAATAAAAATTTAAAATTTTAATTATTAAAATATCTTCAATAAACCCAAAAAAAATAACTAAATTTTATAATTGGTGCGGTTCATAAATGTTGCAAGGATTGTTTTGTAGAGGGGAAAAAAGAAGAAGAAGAAGGAATAATGGCATTGTCCAAGCCCAATCCTAATTGTTGGTCCCATATATTCAATACATTGTATGTAAAAGGGCCCATAGCATAAACAATCCCATTTGGACTTAGAGCTAGAACCCAAGAATAATGGTGATTATACATACATATGAGGACAACCAAATCCTTAACATGAGAGGCCAGTGGTAATGCTAGAAAACTTGGAAGCTTCATTGGTAATCTTGTCCTAAATTCCTCATGACCAAAACTTTCTACAGAATCTTTTTTTTTTTCAACCTGTTTTAAGTCAATTAGTTCTACTTAAACTTGAATTTAAGACTTTTTGTCTCTTAAATGATTCATGTAATACAAAATTAAAATTTATTGACAGAAGCAGTGCACTCTTTTTTCTTTTTCTTTTTCTCTCTGTCTCTCTCTGTTTTTATAAGAAAATTGTTGGCACTCAGTCTGCCTCTAATGCAATAGGGTCATTAAATACATTTAATAGGTAAGGTGGTAAGTTGCTAAACTTCATTTCGCATGCATTGATGTTTGTTAGATGCCAACAATACGTAAAGCCCAAGTTGAACAATAATTGGGCCTATTTGGGCTATATAGTGTCTGTTGCATCCTGCCTAGGTCCAGCTTCAAGGAAAACCAACGGTGCCGTTTTATGCAATCCTCAAATAATATCTCCACCCTTATCTCCTAACACCTCCTATTCAACATTGTAGCCTCTTCCACTTGCTCTCTCTCTCTCTCTCTCTCTCTCTCTCTTTCTCTCTAACTAATGGCCGCTTTCACTCTCACTTCCAAACCCCTAACCCCATCTCTCTCCCACCTTAAACCTTCTTCCTACATCAACCCCACCTCTTTCTTCATCCCCATTAACCGTTCATGGAATGGTACTCGGTGGGCGGCAGCCAGGGCTCAGCCACCGCGGCCTGTGGTCACGAAGGCGGCGGTGGATGCAGACTACTCGGCCAAGAGGAGCAGCAGTGGAGAGACCAGAGAGACTATAATGTTACCCGGTTGTGATTACAATCACTGGCTGATTGTGATGGAGTTCCCTAAAGACCCTGCCCCCACCAGAGAGCAGATGATTGATACTTACCTCAACACTCTTGCTACCGTCTTGGGCAGGTTTGTTTTTGGTTAATTGTTTATTGCGGAAATGTGATCTTTTGGGAACTTGGTATTTTATAAAGGTGGCTGCTTTTGGATTGAGTTTTCGAGTAATGGGTGGGAAGTTTCATTTTTTTTTCTTTCTGTGTGTGGTTTTCTTTATGCATTGTGTTGGCTTGCCAGTGTTTGATTGTGTTTCTTGATGAGTTTTTGTTGATGTGTTTACCTAAATGGGGTAGCTTTTGTTCGTGTTGAGCTAAAATTTGAAGCTTAATATGCTTGAGCTAGTTATTTAGTTATGTGAATGTTGGACCTTTATGTTCTTCTTATCTGCAATGATGAATATCAGATTCAAATGTTTTTTTTCTTGACTGTGCGAGGTATCTGATAACGATTGTGATTAATAGCATTTCCTTTGTGACGATATGGGTGGTTGTGTATTGTGTTTGTGTGATGTTCTGTTAGTTTGTTCATTGTGCTTTAAAGTGTACTGGTGCTTATTTGGCAGCATGGATGAGGCAAAGAAGAATATGTACGCATTTAGCACCACTACATATACTGGATTCCAGTGCACTGTTGATGAAGCAACATCTGAGAAATTTAAGGGTAGTTAAACATATTTGCATATGCCTTTCAATTTTTGTGTTTTCCTGTTTTGGTTTTTTCCTTTGCTTTCAAAGGCATTAATTGTATCCACTTGTTGTCAGGTTTGCCTGGTGTCCTCTGGGTATTGCCAGACTCATATATAGATGTCAAAAACAAGGATTATGGAGGTGCCTTGTCTACAAATTGTTCTGTATCAATGCCTCATTTCTTTATGCAGATACATATTCATCACAAATTCATGCATTTGTCTCTGTGTTGGGTTTCTAGGAGACAAGTATGTCAATGGAGAGATAATTCCTTGCACATATCCTACTTATCAACCGAAGCAACGCAAGAATTCAAAGTATGAGAGCAGAAGATATGAAAGACGGAGAGATGGTCCCCCACCTCAAGAGCAAAGAAGATCGAGACGAAGTGCAGCTACACCAGAATCATCCTGAGCTAGAGGACTGTATGTTCATTTAACCTGTGGTTTTTCTTCCTTTTTAGTATTTTGTAATTGAAATCTTAACTTGCTTGTAATTATTTAGAAATCTGATTAGAGTAACAAATTTATAAATTTGTTTGCTTGGCTCATCATTGACCGTAAAATTCAAAAGCTTATAGTGTTGTGTTTGCAGGTGATTTGTACTCTGGCTTTGAAGCAGATGGGCATTCTTTCAGTTTCTATTGATTGTTCTTAGCAGTGTATTTTGTGGGAAGTCATGCATGTGTAATTTACAACGAAGATAGGAAACTTTGGTCATATGACAAGTCCAATCAGTGCATCGCATAATTCATCTATTTCCACTGTAGTGTGTGTTGGTTAGTTTCTTATTGAGAAACATAAATTTTGGCGTATTTTAAGAATGAGCTGTTCCATTTATGCATTTTCTCTTGTGGTCTTTTGATCCTGTTTTCTCTTTCATTCCTTTCCAGTTCTTGGCAAATTAACCTATTAACATAAATAAGCATGCTTTCTAGTTCTTGGCAAATGAATGAGCTGAAATCGAATGTCATTGCATGTGTTTGACATTGTTGGTTTGTACAATTCAGTTATTTGATATCCCTGAACTCAGTTCTTGTGGGTCTATCCTCACAATGCTGTATTGTTCACTTTGCATTCCATTCAAGTTGGTAATTTGGGGTCATCTGTTACCAGTATCGGGTTTGACAGTAGAAGAAATAGAGTGTCACCTAGGCAGCAACGAACTAAGATTTGCCATGGTAGATTTTGGTGCTTCTGATGTGCATATCCTGTTACTTTGCCCCTTTAAAGGGCTTGGTTCCCTTTTTGATGAAAACAAATTTTATTATTGTTTGCTTGAATTGCGATAGCATGAGAGAGATTGAACAGGGGCTATCTTAAGTTCCCGCAAAAGGGTTGATAAAAATAAGCAGCTGTAGAAGACTGCAGTGCTGCAGAAAGTTGACAGCGACTTTAAACTTAAAAACCAAAGACAGGTGCAGGAATGCAATGACTTTAAATCGTTAATGATCAATTATGGGTGTTATGTTCTATCAAATTTATTTGCTTGACTCGTTAAGATTGTAGCGATGACTTGATAATCATAATCATAATCTACTTAGTTACTGGGCCAAACAGCCCTGAAGATGTTGAAACCTCTCCAATCTTCCCCCTTGGAACCTAGAAAAGAAAGGCGAAACTCATTCTAGTGATGAAATGATAAATCAGAACAGAAAATTGCGGATACCTATCAATTTGGTCGCTTTCTTTAACAGGAGAAATAGACATGAGCTTGTAAGCGTTTTGTCAAGTGGAATGAAAGGAATCTTTTTATGTCATTTCTTCCCTTGTCCAACCACCAAGTTTGGTTGGAAGTTTTTGGGGGAGTTGGCATCTTACATCATATGGGCCTTGGAGTGCTTGTCCTTTTCATGGGCTACAAGGCAAAGTGTCCCAAAATGGTATCCCTTGTGGGTTCATTTCAGCGACCTCAATCAATTGGTTACGTATTCAATAATCGAAAGGCCACGTTTTTAATGGGATTGTAGGTGGGCTCTGTGCAAAATGTCTACCTCTACTAGATAAGGATTGAATGGTCTACAATTCAATTCTCACAAGTTGGCACATAACTCGGACCAGTTCGGACCAAACAAGCTCTGCAGTCTGCAGTTCGATCTGTAATGGCCTTCTATAGCTCCAACTTCTATGAGGATGATCATGGTGACTACACTGCAGGTGAGTACCATTCCAATTTAACCCCTTACTATAATAGTTATGAGCCTGCGCTGCTGGTTCAAGATGCAGTGGCTTATTCTAGTCACAATTTCAATGAGCGTCAAATTTTTGGGGGTGATCCAGCTCCATACAGTAGTCCTGCCTATAAAATTGCTTATTCTGCTTCCATTTTTGGAGAGCCTGACCATATCAAGCATGATCTGGATTCTTACTATTCGGCAAAAACTCATTATATTGTCTCTTACTCTGTCTCGGACTTCGGGGAGCCTGAATTTGATGAGTATGACCCGACACCTTATAATGGTGGCTATGATCTTGCTGCAACCTACGGCAAACCTTTACCTCCTTCGGATGAAATTTGCCATCCTCGTTCCACCCCGGATCCCAATGTCTTACCATCAAATGGTGTCTCTTCTGGGATGATTCCAGTAGCTCATGGGAATGAAAACGTCAATGAAAATGCAGCAGACCCCCGGCGAGATGGCAAACAAGTGAGTGCTGACGATGCCAATGAGCAGCCCAGTGAGCATGGCAATTTCCATGAGGAAAATGGCGACTATGAAACTGGGCATGACAATGGATCCAGTGGAGATCACGATGATTATGAATCTGGCGAGAAAGTGCGTCAAATCCCATCAGGATATGGCCTGGAAGCAATGGACATTTGTGAAGGCCTATTTGGTTACTGGCCTTGCCTGTTGCGCAATGGTAGAACAGCAAATGAGGGCAGAGAGGTTGCAGATAATTATCACGGAAGTAATTATGGGAATCCATGGAAAACTACAGCTGATTATCTTTTTGGAAGCGCGAATCCCTATAGTGAGAAAAGGAATTCTGAAGGTGATTATGGGAATGCTATCTATGGCTATCAAAGGCATTATGAGGAGCAGCCATTATACCAGCAAGTTCAATACGCTGAGGACTAGCGGTTTGCATATTCACGTTTAACTTCATAGAAGGTATCAAATTCATTACTAGTGGGACCACCAGGTATATAGCCTAGCGAGAAATAAGTATAGAGTTTGAATAAAGCTTGGAGGTGAGACCACTTAGTATAATTAAATAATTATTTAGTATAAAGTTTAAGTAAGGTTTTGAGATGGGATTTCGAATTTCAGATTCTAATCTTCAATTTTACTCATAATTCATTCTGCTTTTTTCTTTTTTGCCAACAAGATATATATATTTTTTTCTTGCATGAAGTTTAAGAATGGTTGAGTCAGAAATGTTAAATTAGTAGTGGAAGAGGTGTACTCATTCTGTCATGCATGCCTCCCAGCCTTTCAAAGATGCTCAAGAAACTCAAGGTTTCAAATTTGCCAATGATAGCCTTAAAATCAAATCTATTGAATTGATGGTGCAAGCCAGCAAGCAGTGGACAGGGGGCAGCATTATTACAGCAAATGATTACACAATTTTAAAAATGCAATTTAGTATTCCATTATCCTTTATCAAGATGGAGAATGGCCTTAGTTCTCTATGTCAAATAAAAACGTTTTGGGGACGCACTTCGATTCTACAAAAACTGCATGAACTTTTAATTTACTTTTAGAGAAAAAAAAAAGATTAAAAATTTTTATAAATTCCCTTGAATGTAATTCATAAAATTATTATTTGTTTAAATTTTATTAATATATCAGCTATGTGGTGGTCAAGCTCTCTTCGACAATAAGGTGTAGTTAATTACGAGTTCAATTCATGAATAAATAATTTCTTTGTTGTTTTTCTTCTTTTTTTTTTTTTTTCCTTTTTCTTTTCAACAATGGAGGCATGTTCCACCCCTTTGGGTTACATTAATCATCTTTCAATCCACGGATAACCAAAAAGATCCATGGAGTGATATGGGGTTTAATAAATTTAGAGTGAGAAGGGTAGGAGGATTTGAACACTAAACGTAATTAACTTCAAATGTTTAGTGGTTTGAGGTTTTGTCTTCATTGACCAAAAGTAGAATCATAAAAATTAAGAAGCCCCACAATTGAAAAATGAACCTTAGAGTTACTTTTGTTTTTTGTCTGTCTATTTTCGAACTGCTTCTTGGTCACATCTGCCAAATGTTGCTTATACCTCGGAGGGCACAAGCCAAGATTCCATTCACACATCCAAAGGAGCAAAGTTGTTACTTTTTTTTTTTTTTCTTGCGCATACTTAATTTCCTTGAAGTGTCTAAATTGCCCTGTTGATGTTATGGAAGTTCCTCTGCCAGAAACGATAAAATTTTCTGATAAAACAAACTTGTTGGCATTGAACTTCCAACTTCCAACATTTCTTATTTTATTAGAAGCTTAATAAGAAATGAAATATATTGGTGTTTAGTGGTTCAATGCTAAGGGTAAGAAGAAAATTTCACATGCAGAATAGTTATTCTTTTGCCAAGATTTAAGTCCTAAATTGACATAAAATGTGATAGTTATTATTTTTTTTTCTGTTAAAAAAAATTGAATATTTGAAAGGAGAAATACCAAAATTATCCTCCACAATAAGAATTTGACATAATGAACAATCTACTTCCCATCTCATTCATGTAAAGTTTAGTTCTCTAGATTAAGTTATAAAAAAGTAATTTTCAACTAATTTATAATTAGCTTGAGAAAATTGTTGTTTTTATACACTAAATTAGAAAATTTAATGATTATTAGATGAGCATCTTATCATCTTATTATGTGTATCTCGTAACAAGTTATTATGGTGAATCATTTTATTTATTTTTAACATATATAGGAGTATTTATGATCAAAAAGATTATTTTAATTCCTTTAATTGCAAAATTTTATATGAAAGATGAGTTAATGCATTATTCATGTATTGGGCACAATAAATTTGTATATAAAAATTTGTTTTAAAAAATATAATATAATTCTTCAACAAGTAATAACTAAATTATCTACAAGTACATAAATCCCTCACTCTCAGCCTCACTCTCAGCCTCTCTCTCTCTCTCTCTCTGAGGCAATCATAAAGCTCTGTCTTCCAAATTTTCGAGATCCTTAACAATGTCTCTGTTTCTGACACCGAAAACTTTCGGAACCGTCTTTCTCTCACTTCTCCTCGTTTTCTACGTCCCCTCCGGCTCCGCCTCCATACAAAGCCTGCTGAAAAGCCAAGGTCTGCCAGGCGGGCTATTCCCTAGCAATGTCAAATCCTACAGCCTAGATGACGAGAGTGGCCGCCTGGAGGTGAACCTGGAAGGTCCATGCATGGCCAGGTTCGACACCAGAGTTTACTTTGACAAAGTGGTCAGAGCTAACCTCAGCTATGGTGGGCTCGTAGGATTGGAGGGTCTGACTCAAGAAGAGCTTTTTCTTTGGCTTCCAGTGAAAGGGATTATGGTGAATGACCCATCCTCGGGCTTGATCTTGTTTGATATTGGCCTTGCTCATAAGGAGCTCTCTCTTTCTCTCTTTGAAGAACCCCCCGTTTGCAAGCCCCGATCTGGTAACCATCTCTCTTTCTGCCTGTCTTTCTCAAATGGGTATTGAAAACCTTTTTCTTTTTTGTGGCCGGGGGGGGGGGTTCATTGAATTACGATTGCCTTCTATTTGATTGATCTTTGCCAGTTGGAATTGGTTTCTGTTTTTAAAATTTTCCTTTCTTTTAATTGATCTGTTTGTTATGAATTCTTGTTTTTTCATCACGGTTCTGGAAAAATTGTTGGGTATATAATGTTTGTTGTCAAGATATCTTTTTTGGATTGTTGGTTAATGATTGGATTTTGACACCAATTTCAGAGTGGAAAATTTTGTTTATTTTTGGGAGGAAATTACCCAACAAAAAGGGGGAAAGAATGGCTTTTTTTTTTTTTTGTCCCCTCTTTGCTTTGCTATGCCCAGTTCACTAATGACTGTAAATTAATTTGGACAATAACCTGAATTGCAGGAGCTCTACTAGAGAACGTTGGAAGAAAGATGGGATTCGATGCTCAGAGATGAATGATAAATCTTGCATCTTACATTTTGAGAAGAGAAAATTTTCCTTTTTTTTTTTAGGTCCTCTGTTTCTTATCCTTTTTCTGGCCTTTTGTAAGTGAGCAATCTTGAATTGTTGAAAGATTCTAAAGGGGATGCACAAATTTGAAACTGGATTGGAGGATAGAATTGTGGAAGCATGTGAGGAACTTTTGGGATACATAGATACTCATCTTATAGATTATTTAGTGACAAAGATCTTAGATGAGAGTGCTTTTTGTCTGCCAGTCTTGTATTGGTGCTGAATTTGAAAAAGAAAGACTGTTTTCAACTGAAAAGAGGGGAAAGCTAAGGGACTATGAGTTCTTAATTACATTATCACTATTCTCTAGCATGACATATGTATTGCTCAATTTGGAAACATTTAATGGAATTAATGTCCTTAAAAGCAGTTGTGACCTTTGCAAGACAAGGAAATACAGAGATTTAGCAGGAACTGGATGAAAAGTGTGGCATATGTCACGCAAGATTGTTTTGGCAATCATCATTGTCATTTTAAGTGTGGGCTTAGAGACACACCCAGGCCAGTAAACTACTTTCGATGCCACAAATTAATACAACTTTAAAAGGACGATGGTGAACAATTTCAGTTCTTCATTAGAAGTTTCTTGTCTTCTTGAAACGCAACAAATTATAGTTTAAGCCGTGTTAAGAATCCACATTTTGAGTGGAATGGGAAATGACACTCAACGATGTACTTAATCAGAAATTCCATTCTAACTGCGACAACTCACAGGCAGCATAAGCATAGGTTCTTAACGACTTCAGATAGCAACTCTCAACATCACAAGCTCCTTGTTGAACGTGTAGGCTATTCACTCATCATCTTTGTTAATGCAAGTTCAGGATGTTATGTAGCTCTAAGTCGCGTGCAATTGAGTGAGAATCTGGGTTGAATTGAAGCGAACTTGTTGCCTATCTTAGCTGCAGGGAAAAGTTGCAATGAAAACACCCAAAAAAATTTGTGTTCTAGTGAATCTGCATAGTATATATCAGCATCAAAATTACTTTAAACATTTAGCTTCGTTTTATTGACTTGGTAATTATGATTTGGCAGTGGTTTAATACAAACGACACAGAATAGCTGTATTGCAATTCCCCAACTCCCCCAACGAATTGCTCTGCACCCCAGCACCCTCTTCAGAAGCTAGCTGTTTACTTCCTCCGAACTATTATTGATCTCAATGTGCTCATTTGTTTTCTAGTTCTCTTGGTCGTGGCTGTGAAATCAGAACCAATAATACAATGCTGATTTTTAGTTTAATTATTCTGGATTCCCAGAGCTCAAAATATCAAATGCATAGTAAGTAGACTTGGAGGGCGACTCCATTGTGATTTGGAGGTCTTAAGTTTGAATCACGGAAATAGCATCTTTGTCACATCCTCAGATCTCCACAGTGTGGGAGAATCATGCATTGAGACGCCAAGGAACAACACCTGGGAAGCATGATTGAAGCAACAACTGCTGTTATGAAACCACCAAGGATAAAGTTGCGACCAGCAGCTGACTTATCAGAGTGATGCCTTGCTATCAGTCCAGTTCTCAAGCTCACTGTCATCATCCCTGCCTTCAGATGGAGCCAGATTTGCAACAGGTGGCAAAAGAGAAGGAACTGTGCCTTAGAAATTGGCTGCGTTGGTTATGCCTGGTAGTGAATGCAACTTCTACTCCTGTGTGTGATGCCTTCGAGGGTTATGCTTCGGTAGCCATATAATAGTAGAGTTAGGTAAGACAATGGCTCGAAACCTCAGGTTGGAACACTCTTCCACTTGACAGCCTGTGGATGCCAAAGGAACATATGTTCAAGTGATGGCAGGGAAAGTTTTAGGGGAGCCAAAAGACGATACTTCTTTTTATATAATACGAATATTTTAATTGTACAATTTAGATCCTTTTGAGTCCGCTTGCTTTCCTTTGTGAAATTTCTCTTTTGCTCTACCTTAATGCATTGTTATTGGCCTTTCTTGTACTCAAACAGCATGATTGTTCTGTTAGGTTCTTCTATTGATCCATGGGTTCCTTATGGACAAAGTGTTTGGCCTGTGGGGTTAGATGCTTTGCTAGTGAATAGTTGTATTTTAACAGAGTAGGTAAGATTTTGGTTGAAAATTTGAAATTGGAGTACCATTTATTGATCAATGTTTGATATACATTATCCAACAAGGGAAGGTGGTCTTTGCAAGGAATTATAACTTTGAACAGATTCAGTTCAGCCAGTTACAGTGGAGATTAAGATTGTGAGTTAACAAATTAACAAGGAACCACAATAGTTGCCAGTTGGATTTATCTCCAGTTACTCAATGGATCAGTGTGTCTTTGACAATGCATCCTCATCTCCCTTCAAGGCTTGCAAATTCTTGGACGTCTGCATTTCTCAGGCTTTTTGTTGGAAAATTCTTGTGTTAATGGACAATCTCACAAAAAAATTCTATAATTAGTTGATAATTTAGCTCTGGTGGTTACAAAAATGATTGCTAACTATCAAGGATAATCTGGCTTTAGTAATTGTAAACAAATGCTGAACTTTGATTTGCATCATGGTACTGCATAGCTTGAAGCATCGTAAAATTCTTTAGTTTGTTTCAAACAATTTCTTCTATGTAGTGATGGCCATGATTATTGTGTTAGCCAGACAAGAAAGCAAGAGCAGTTTATGAAAACTGAATACTTCTCAGGGGAAGATATGTGGATAACAAGGGACTTCACAAGACCTAACCATTGCCAGTTATTCTTTCTATTGTATTTCTAAGTGTTATTGTGTGGTAATATACTGACTTACATAAAAATTCTAACAATCTGAATCATGAATGAGAGGTGACCAGAAGCAGTGCTGCAGTCCCCTTCTATATGCTTCTCATGATATCAAGTAGCAATTCCTTTGTCTCTGGAACTGTTAGAGTATCGCCATAAGTTACCTGCAATGAAGGGAAGTAGGACATATTAGATAATCAAAACTCAGAAAAGCCTAGAGTAGTGCTACAGAAGTACATGACAACTATACATTATTGTTGTAATGGTACAGTACCTTTTTTCTTCTGTCCCTTGTCTAGACTGAAGATATGGTAACTATGATTGTAAATTTAGGTTTGGTATTACCATCACAACTACCAATATAAATATGAACATTGGTTGAGAAAGTAGCCACTGGAGAATTTCTGTCTTACCTGAACACTGGAGGAAACCAGAATTGACCCTTTGGAGGTGGTAACACTGGTGTCAATGAGTTCAAGGCCAAGGCAAGACAAGGCCTCCAACAATCGAGTGAACCGGCCTTGTTTCTTTTCCAAGACGAGCTTCATCCATATCCTTTTCTCATCAAGGCCAGTCACTTGAACATCTTCCTACAAACCAGGAACAGAAAACATTCGTACCATTGAGACTAGGAAAATTGTTCTATATATATATATATATATATATAGGGCACTTATTTAATGACTACGAAATGTAAGCTTCCAATTAGGCACAACCTCTATTCCAGATTGCTTCATGTCCTCTGCTGCATCTGTCTCACAAGTCATTGTCTCGGCTGCCTCTTCAGATGTTGCTTCCATTTCAAAAAGCTGGTCACTAAGAACCTTCACATTCTCCTGCAGTTGCTGAATGAAAGTGATTGCATCCTCAATTATGCTTGCCTTTGTCATCTAAAACCAGCCAAAAAAAAAAACCAAAGTTAGACAATGAGAAACTTCAAGCGATAGCTTGCAAGAAATGAAAAAAATGTAGGTATAAGTCAAAAGGGTTTAGATTGATTGCATTGGTGATTATAGGGACTAATGAACGCAATGCCAGAAGCCTGTCGCTAAGCTTCTGTCTTCTCTCCCTCTCAGCATAAAGGTTCTTGGATTTGAATGCGCTATCATCTTGTTCAGCCCTGTTCCAATCCATCTTTCCCCTACTGCTATTTTCTTCTGTTATGCTAAATTCATAGCCACAGCCTGAAAATTCCATTATCTTCAAGTCAATACTACTGATACCAAGCGATAGGTAGACTATCCTTCAATGCCAAGGACAAGCTGTGATGGGTTTTAAAGCAGTTACTCACGCAAGGGAGGGAGGGAGGGAGAGAGAGTGAGAGAAAGAATCTTGTTGGTTTTGGGGGTTAGTAATTCCCTTGTTATAAGCACATTTCTCATTTTTTGTGCTAAAATTATTAGCTCTTTTTTGAACTTTTGCTTTTCCCTGGAAATGGGAGAGGGGGTCTTGTGAAGCCGGTTGTTGCATGTTGTCATTCTGTTAGAGAGAGAGAGAGAGAGAGAGAGAGAGAGAGAGAGATCAGTATGTATGACTAATAGTTTCTCAGTATGTGCCCCATGATTCTGGTTGTTAAGGTAGTGTCAGGTTGTATCTTAGTGATAAGGGTAAAAGTTAATCCAGAGATCATATATTCAAGTCATACAAACAATCTTTGTAATAATAATAAGAATAAAACTGTATACATTCAACGTTTTAATTTGATAAAATGCCGAGTTATGCACAGCGTATTGAGATCAAGGAATTTAAACCAAAACTGAAAACCTTCATTCCAGATTGGAACTTAGGTCTACTCCAACAGTTTTAATCAATAGTCCTACTTATCGCTAGAACTGTATTAATTTACTAGCCAAGTAAATAGAAACTCAAATCCCTCGACTTAGCTGGTTGGAAATCAATAGTTATTTTGTATTTTCTTTTTCTAGCTTTTCTTTTTGTTTTTTTTTTCCTCTTCAGCTTATGTTACTGTCCTTTTTCCAACTCATTTTTTTAGAACAGCTAGTGTTGTTGCCCGGAAAGTACAAAATGTGTGAGTTACCAGGGAGACATTCTGTTAAAATAGAGGAAACCCCCCCCTCCCCCCCCAAAAAAAAAAAAAAGAAAAAGAAAAAGAAGTGCATATATATTCTACAAGGCAGCATGTGGCCACACTAAAGATGTGTTATTATGTGTCATGTGGTGTACCAAACAGAAAGAAACCAAAAATTAGCCATATGGTTATCATTTCTTACTCTGAGAATAATTGGAATTTTGAGAATTTCCATAAATGATACATCTTGTGAGGTAAAAGATGTACTGGTCTAAGAATAGTCACTCTGTTTTCCAATGGATCTTGTAAGTACCATTTGAAGTAGAGGTGTCCTTTAGTTTCCTACCAGCTGAACTACAATGATTTGCTGATAAATAATATCATTATTTGTTGAATTAAAACATATTGGGCATATATCATTTTCAAGAAGAAATCTCCTAAGTTATGAATTTTGTTAACCTTCAATGAAGCTTTTGTGCCCCCACAAAGAGTGGTGGGACATACCTTGTTAGGAGTCAAAACTCTAATTTTAAAACATTCCTCCACCAAATATAGATTTATTGCTTCAAACGGATATAATTGTTGTTGTCATGTCATTCATAGGGGGTGGCTAATTAGTTTTTTTTTTTTTTTTGTGTTTTTTCTTCTTTTATTTTATTTTTCTTCTTTGTCTCTGAAAAACATAAATTATATATATATATATATATAAAAGCCTTTGACTTCCATTATATTGTAATAAAAAGAAAAAAAATTAATTTTTAATTCCACCTCTCTCAATTTTGTTCTCAATTTCAAACTAGCCTTAGGTTGTTTTCAATCAAGAAATTGTTACCAGATAAAAGCAATGGAATCAATATCACCATCTTTTGAACAAAAAAAAAAAAAAGTTAGATTCGCTTAAGAGGGCACATAGCAGAATTCATATACCAATGGATAATTTACATTTTTGGCTACTAAACTTATTATTTAATTTTATTTTTATTATTTAATTTTAATATATTTTAATTAAATCACTCCACTTTAATTTTATTTCAGTTTAATTATATTTCATTTTATTAGTAAAAATTTATAAAATTTACTTGTAAAAAAAAATATATATATTTTTTATTTAATTAACTCTACTAATCACTATATTGATAGAAATCAAGTTGTATTCATTAAATCAGAACATTACAACTGATATTAAAATTAGACAAATTAGAGAATTCCTAACTCTGTTATTAGTTTTGGTGCCTCAATCGGAGAAATTTAATCTGATTTTTATTAATGTATTTGTTATGAATTTAATTAATAACAATGTATTTTTTTAGAAGATAAATTTTATAAATTCTTATCTAATAAAATAAAATAATAATTAAATAATAAAAATGAAAAAAAGTGAAATAAGTGATTAGTTCACGGAAAAAAAAACATTAAATCAGCATATATATTTTTCTTCTTACAAAAAAAAAAAAAGGAAGAAAAGTACAATTTATTTGGGCTTCGAGCCCAAAAGGAACCCAAAACAAAGGCCCATAATCTGTTCCCTGTGCCCTGCTTAAACCCTCGCCCTCGTCATTTTTAGGAGAGAGCACGGCATGAGCAAAATGGCAAGCTCCTTTGTCTGGCGGCGTCTCCGCCACATTATTAACGCCGACACCGAAAAGGGCGAGTCTAAGGTGCGCAAACTCCAAAGAATCGCGGCGAAATTCAAGAAGCTCTCGGAGGAAGACAGCTTCCGTTCCCGCCACGACATCTATGCACGCACCGTGCAGCGTCTCTCCGGGTCAAAAAGCTTGATCGAAGAAATTCTCGAACACCAAAAGAAGTTCAAAGATATTAACGACGAAATCTTCACGTCTCGCCTCATCAGCTTATATGGGAAGGCGGGCATGCTGAATCACGCCCAGAGCCTGTTCGACGAAATGCCGCAGCTGAATTGCCCCCGCACAGTCTATTCCTTTAATGCGCTGTTGTCCGCCTACGTGCAGACGGAAAAATTTGATAACGTGGAGGAGCTTTCTAAAGACTTGCCAGAGAAACTGGGGATAACCCCAGATGTCATTACTTATAACAATGTGATCAAGTCTTACTGTGAGATGGGTAAACTCGATTCTGCTTCGTTGGTGTTTGATGAGATGGAAAAGAAGGGCGTGGAGCCTAGTTTGATCACGTTTAACACACTTTTAAATGCATTTTATATGAACAAGAGGTTTGCCGATGGAGAGAGGTTGTGGGGTTTAATGGAGAGCAAGAATGTGGTTCCTGATATTCGCAGTCATAATGCGAGGATGCGAGGATTGGTGTTTGAGAGAAGAGTGATGGATGCAGTTGAGTTGTTTGATGAAATGAAGAACAAGGGTATCACGCCTAATGTTATTAGTTACAATGCAGTGATCAGCGGGTTCATCGAGGATGATAATTTGAAGGAAGTCAAAAATTGTTATTGCAGACTGAAGGAAGATGTCATACCTGATAGGGTGACTTACCGTACACTGATTCGGTTTTTCTGCGAGAAGGGTGACCTTGCTCTGGCTCTTGAGTTGTGTATTGAGTCTATTAATAGGAGTGTGATTGTTGGTCCAAGTATTGTCCAGACTATGGTGGACGAGTTGCTTAAGCAGTCGAAAGATAAAGAAGCAAAGCGCCTTGTAAATTTGGCGAAGTCAAATAAGCATTTTCGATCATTTGACTTTGCTTTAATCAAGTAGCTTGAGTTTGTGCTTTGTTCTGCTTTAGAAGTTAAAATATTGGACCACATATTAATGCAAAATCTTCATTGCTATGAGCTTATGAATCAAATATTGTGTAAACTTCATCTCGAGAATACCATTAGATTTGATGAATGAGTTGGGTTTGAGGGTGACAGAAAACCGAAAACCAATATATGTCCGAAAGAATTCCCAACGTTCCAAGAATGATAATTTTGTGTTTTTTGTAGGAGATTTTGTTTCCATATAATGCATTTAGAATGTCAAAGACCGAGCAAGGATGGCACAAGAGGATGTCCTTTATGTAACAAGCGCCTTTCCTTTGCTATTGAAAGTAGCAACAAATAGATGTTAGTTCCTCAATAAAAGGAAGCAAAGGTTGAGTTCTGCTTCTAAATCAAAATATACAAGCATAGACGTTGGCAACATAAAATTCAGATCAATTGTAGCTCTACTGATCATATTACAATTTCAACAGAAGACTTCTATTTATTCTTACTTTTCCTCCTTTTAAGGACTGTGTTTTCACTCCTTCCATTGGCTTCTTGTTTGATGGATATTTAATACTAGAATTGAGGTTATAGGAGCCAAAGGACGTTCCAAAAGCCAAGCTTTCACATCAAGTCAAGAAAAGGTGTCAAAATAGTAGAGTGACCTGACCTATCAAGAGACTTCCAATGCTGAGAAGTTCTACGTCTTGAAGGACAATGTAAACGAAAGAAGGATGATGCCGATGAAGAGCCAAGCTTCAATGAGCCATTGTCAAAAAAATATATGGACCATTTCTCGATTTGTGCCTGTCGTCCTTCTACAAGGGTCATGCTAATCTTCTCTGTATTATTCCAATTTTATGGGAGGTCTCCGAAGGGACAATATATATTGTGCACGGTTATTGCCTTGTGATTTTGAGGTATAGTTTGCACCATGTCATCGTATTCCGCTAGGATTTGGACTCAGAGCGGTGTCCTCGTGGCTTTGTTTCTTGGGCCCGTTGGTCCAAATGATACTGGACTAACCCATTAGAGATAGTCATAATGTAGATTAAAAAAAAAAAAAAATCCCTTTATGGAGATCATTTCTAAGATTAAAGTTGTCTGAATTCGAATGTTAATTAAAATTAATTTTTTTTTTATAAAAAAATTAAGTAGAACGACTACATTTTCATCATAACCGACAGTCACGTGCTAATCATATTCGTTTGAGGACAAAAGGCCGCAGATTGCCGGGACAATCGAGCCCCATCCCCTCACATGGTAGGCCAGCCATGTTACTGTATTTAGTCTTTTCAAATCGATTTTCTTTTATATATATATATATATATATATATATATATATATATATATTTTAATATTTATTTTTTTTCATCTAAGTAAATGATGGATTGGTCATGAAATAGATAACAGTAGATAATTTTCTTGGAGTCTAATTGATATTCAACTATAGCAAAATACAAAAGTAGAAATTTCAAATTATATAAAATTCTTCACTTAAATATAATATTAAAATTATTTTTGAAGACTGAAAATAGAGTTAATTAATTTATTTAAATACAAAATATTAAAAAGAAAAAAAATATTTTATCTTTCATTAACTAGACACACTTTCATAAAGTAGAGACTTAAAGTGCTCCTCAAGGCGATGCTTGTCATCATAATCGTACATCAAAGGAACCATTCTTGCTAGATTGAGAGAAGCCTTAGTGAAAGTTGGTGAAAATGGGTTTGGAGAGAGGCATTCCTCGTTCAAGCGTTTCCACTCCTCTGAAATTATGTTCATAACATGCTTTCTTGCATCCTCCACGGATGATCCCTGATGTTCCTTCATGTAGCATTCCACGTATGATCCATCGTGGCCGTCCTGTTCCTCGTCCTGCATTTCGATGTTTGCGTAATTTTGCTATGCTCGTGCTTTTCTTATAATAAGTTTATAGATATTAAGGGTGAATTTGTAGAGTTACAATAAAAATATTTTATTATAATTTAAAAATTTGTAAAAAATAAAAATAAAATTGAATTCGTGTAAATTTTTTTTTTTTAAAAAAAATGTTTTATGCACTCATTTTTCTCGTAAATTCATAAAATTAACTTAATACAAAAATATGTCTATCACTTATTTATTTTTATATTTGAATTAATAAGGTAAATATTATGTGAATTGAGTTTAAATTTTAATTAAAATTAAATTAGTAAAAAGAATAAAATCATTTCATATAACTATTAATGTATGGACTGGGGACGTGTACCTTGGCACTTCCCAAATCATCCCAAAGGCGAAGAATTGTGGCCGTGGATGATATGATGCCAGGATTATTTTCAACGAGTTCCACATTTTCTTTGGTTATCCTTTGACCTAATAGAAAGAAAATGTGAACGAGAACAACATGAACTCCAGAGCTAACAATCCCGTTCTTCAAGTACTCCTCAGGTTTTGGCATGTCCTCTGAAGCAAACCACCCTGCTTCCGCCAAAAATGCACTGCACAAACTTGCCCACTGTAAAGGTTGAAAAAGCATGTTAGATGCGTCAAAATTAGTACATTTTTTGCCCACATCCACAAATATAATGAAATTTTTTATAAAAAGTGTGTGTGTGTGTGTGCGTGTGTTTTTTTTTTTCTTTCTTTTTGTCCGGTTAGACTGCGAAGGGGAGAGTTATCCTGATTTCATTTCAAGTTTTGAACTTGGTTTTCACCAAGCTAACCCGAAAGTTACGCGTTTACACATAGTTTTTGATATACGTTGTTTACCGTTTTTCGAATAGAGTGCACCGGATTCCACCCATGATCTCCAAAGACATTACAGCTAATTTCATTGGTGATTTTGTCAAGAGCCCCGAAACACATCTTCATGGAGTAAGGTAGTCTTTCCACTGCAGCAGTGTCCCATCTGCAACCAAAGGTTTTCAATTCCCAAAAAAAAAAAAAAAAATTAATATGCTATGGATTTTCTTTTGAAAATGGTATAATTATACTTCGACTAAATCCGATTAAGTACATGTTGTTGATGTAAAAATTCATTTACCTGTTAACAACTTCTGTGAAGAGAGTGAGTTCATCGAGTGTCCCGTAAACGTCGAAAATATCATCGATTATGTAAATAAAAGAGATAGCTTTTGTGAGCTCAATCCTTTGCTTTGAAAATTTTGGATCTGTCAGGCAAGCCATCGACCACATGTACCATTTCATAGGTTGATCCCTCGCAAACTGTAGCTCCTTTGACAAACCAAGATCGTTCCACCAACTAAAAATATGAGAAGAACATGTCCAAATTAATCGTTAGAAATTGTGATTAAACCTTTCAATCCAAAAGCTTAATTGGATTCTACTCAAAACTTTACTGGGGTTTTAAATTGTGGTCTACTCCCACAATTGCAGCTAGTGGTGAGTGACTGGGCTTACGCAGAGAAATGAAGAAGTTCTTGCTGATGTTGATATTGAACGATTTTAAAATCAAGCTTGGCGAAATCTTGAAGTTCATTTATCCATCCATTGCCTCCCTGTAGATCATAAAAGAAGTTTTTGGCCATGAACCTTGCCAAACTTTTGTGGTGCGGATGCTCCAATGTGTTTCTAGCTATTCTAGCTTGTTGATGATCAATACGTGTCACCATTGAATTTAGAAGCTTGTAACTAAAGTCTGCGACTTCCTCTAGTTCACTTTCTCCCCTTATGGCTAGCTGCGAAGCTTCATATAAGCTCATCAGTCCCTGTATGTTACAACTTAATTTTTTCTCGGATTCTCCATTCTTGTAATTGAAGTTGTTAAACACACCTGCATGTATTATTTACATTGAACATCTCACATTCATCAGCAAATAAAAGACCAATTGGCCATAGAAATAGAAGTTACTGCGCGTCTAGAATACCTGACCTGCAGGCACATAGTATCCTTCTTGCCTCAACAGTCGAAAGCGAAGTGCAAGCCCATGGAGATCATCGACGTGAACGTGGGTGCTAAATCCCCTATAGTGCCTCTCTAGAATTGCTTCAATTTCCTCTTGAAAAAGATAATCAATGCCTAGTCGTTGCATGGCATCAATCATGGCCAAGCCTTCCAATGAATCATTCGCATTTCGGTTGATTAACACATGCTTGAATGCCTTCAATTGCTCTTGCTCAATGCCCTGGAAGAGAAGTAAAACAATTCTATACGAATCAATTGATGTGCAAATGCAAACTTTTGCACGATTTTACTCACAAAAAAGGAGTACCATGATGGAAAGAAACGTGAGGCCAATAATAAAAGACAGGAAGACCAATTAAGACGCACATTAATGCAATTGTTGGGGTGTGTTTGAGCTGGCTGGCTGAAGCACGTTATGGGGCTAGTAGCCAATGTGAGCTTATTGGCAGCGTTCCATTTTTGAGTGGGGGTCATAGACTTAAACTCCACATGGTTTGGCTTCTCCACTTCTTTGGTTTGAATTTGAGCACTCAGAATACTAGATGAAGTAAACGAAGCCTTAGAGGAGAGCGCCATGTCTCGGGATGCACAATAGGACAGAGAGAAAAAGAAGAGGGTAGAAGACTTTGAAACGGTTGATTGACTGAGGGTGGCAATGAGGAAGCAGTTGCTGGCCCTATTTATAGTGTGGGAAAAGATTGATCCATGGTCGGCCAGCCATAGAAAGAAAGCTTCAAAATTGGTGAGGCGTTGTCCCAAAAGAAATTGATTAGCCCAGTAGAGTCTGCAACGTGTTTTATGTATCCAAATGTCAGTATTTGTCATTTCTATTTTCTGTCTCTTTTGCTCAAGTGATACCGACAATTTCATTAACGAGGATTCCGCCTTATTAAAACCGGAAATTCTAAAATTGTACCTTAGCTTCGGTAGACGCTTGAAACCCTTAAATCTTTGATCTGACAAAGAAACAAACGTTTTTATTGCTAGACCACTAGTTCAGTAGTTGTCTTTCATTTCTTTTGAACACATGGGTCTGTCTGTGTTTCCAAACATAGATGCCTACCCGTTGCGATTGAGTTTGCCCTTCACTTAAAAGACCAAAGAAAATCATGGATACGAATTTAGTCGCAAAAAAAAAAAAAAAAAACAAATTCCTAAGTGTTTTTTTTTTTCTCTACATTTGGATTGACCACTCAACATATGTGTCGTCACTCTTACAAGTAAGTCTAAATTTTTCCCATCTTGGAGCAGTCCTCTCTTCTTCCCACGAAATCCTCAATTTCAAAGGCGATTAAAGATTCAAACCCCATGAATAAAATGAGTTTCTCAACAAATTGCCTTTTTTCACATGTGGGTGGAACAAGTTGAAAACGGGTGACTCAACGAATATGTAGAGATGGCCTAACAGCCACCCAAACAAATGACATGGTACAGTAGTAGTAAGGTGGGCCATTGGGTTTATGTAAAGTCATGAACACAATTATTTATCAAAATATTTAATAAAATTAAGTGTACGTTTTAGAGCGATATATATATATAACATCTCTCTAATAAATTAAATCAAAATTTAGTTTATTATTAAATAAAAAGTTACTTAATTCTATCTCATAAATTAACCAAAAAAATAATTAAAAAAAAAAGGACCTAACATACCTCAACAATTTGTTCCCAATTTATGTTGTCAACATAAGTAATATATTTTAATTATACTTTTAGAAAGACCTCCGGCCCACGTGTTGATTTAAGGAGACAAGACAAATACTAAACTCAATTATTTCTCATCCTACAACTCAAAATTTCAAAAAGTAACTTTGAGCTCCTGTTGATGACTGAAAATCTTGTCTTATCCCTACTCAAATTTTAATAATAGATTAACTTAAAAAGTTTCAAATTTTATAAAGTATTAAAAAATTATAATTTTTTCTAATATATTAGTTTATTATATCCAATTAGACATGAAAAGAATATATAAATAATTTTGATGATTAATTATAAATAAATATAACTAGATTTATATACAATATAAATAAATTTATTCCTTTTTTCTTAGTTATAATACCTTCAATTGCTCTCGTCCAATGCTCTGGAAGAGAAGTAAAACAATTCTATATGAATGAATTGATATGCAAATGCAAACTTTTGAATCGAAACACTATAATTAACAACAAAATTTAGAAATTTAGAAATATTAATGAGTGCTTAAAAAATTATATATTTTTATTTAACAATTCATCCACTTTAAGAATGACTAAATTATGAAATTAAATTATTTTTAAAATAAATGAATGGTTAAATAAAAAGATAATTTTTCTTAAAATATTCATTGGTCTTTAAAATTTTTAATTTTTTTGATGGTCTTGACTTGAAATTTTAACTCGATATTTATTAATATATTCATTAATAAATTTAATTATATAAAAATATATTTTTAAAAAAAAAAGTTAAAATTTTTAAGTATTTATCTAATAAGGTGTTATAGTGATTAAATTAAAATTAAATATTTTAATAATAATAAATTTAAAATTGAGTGATAAAAATAAATTAATAATAAAAATATAAATAAATTAATATGTTTATAATAAATACAGACAAAAGTTACTAGTCAGACATGATATCAAATTTATTTAAAAATTTTGATTACATCTTCAATCGATAATCTTAAATAAGTTGAGTTATGATAAGTTGATAATCTTCAGTGTTTCAGTTATTAAAATTAATGTACAGAGGTATGGGCGTAGTCTGTTACATCCATGTGGCCCTCTTCGGATTGTGCTTGTGGTATGTTTATGGCCACCTGAACGTCTGTCCCCAAATTTTTAGGTACGTGAGATATTATACTACCGACCGCTGCACTTGTGGTTATGGGAGCTATACCAGATTACGACCAACATGTCAGAAAACTGAGGCTGAGAGCTGATAATGAAACGTCAATCATGAAGAAGAAGGTGGGGAGGATAATTCAATACGGTCATGGAGACATGCGACGTTGAAATTTGACTAAATGACAATACCACATTTTCTGTTGTTTTCTTTGTTAGAGGCCTACGTTTTTCTCAATTTGAATGTTGGCCACAAGACTCAAGAACCAATTGTCAGGTAATTTGGCTTTGCATCAGAAGCACCGTGTATATATATATATATATATATATATATATATATATTCTTGTCGCTCTTGTATGAAACTAATAATGCATTGGTTACTCATTTCAATTTTTTAAGCTGCCTCATTCTAGTAGGACCATTTTATATGTAGTCCCACCATGCTCGATGTTGATGTTAAGCATATATGTATATATGGATTCTAGACATGATGCATCCTGTTTCATATGTGAATCCAATTTTGTACCACAAGAGCAGCTTTCAAAAAAACTGTAGTACATCACTTCATCAAACAGCCTAGTTGATGTTAAAAAACTAAATCCACCTATCAGTTTGTGGGAAGAACAGTGCATCCAGTCGGCAGGATAAATAAATCAGTATTTGTGCTTTAATTTATAGACAGTTACTTAGAAGCTTTAATTTTTCCAAAAAAAGAAGTCGCCATCCGATGTAATTTTGTACGAGGTGATTAAGACAACCAAACGCGAAATCAAACAAAATGCTACTGTGGGGAAGGATTTCTCAATCACATATTCCATTCACAATGTTCTTACAATATGAATATGTGGTTATTAGATTTTCTCACTTGGTTTTTTTAAAGTAGTGATTTGAAAATTACATATTCATTTCACAAACACACACACACACACACACACACCCACTATATATATATATATATATATATATATATATATATAAAATCTACATGGTTTGGCTTCTCCACTTCTTGGGTTTGAATCTGAGCACCCGGAATACCAGATGAAGTAAACGAAGCCTTGGAGGAGAACGCCATGTCACTGGCCCAATTTATAGTGTGGGAAAAGATTGATCCATGGCCGACCAGCCATAGACAGAAAAGATTAATTTATTATTTAATTTTAAAATATAATTCTATCTAATAACTTAATTAAAAAAATAATAATAATAATAAAAAGAGACCTACAATTTGTTCTCAATTTATGTTGTCAAATATAAGTAATATAATTTGATTATATTTTTAGAAAGACCTAGCAGCCCGCCCTTGGGTTGATTTAACGAGACAAGACAAATATTTCTCATCCTACAACTCAAAATTTCAAAAAAAGTAACTTTGAGCACTTGGTGGTTACTGAAAATCTTGTCTCATCCCTACTCAAATTTTAATAATCGATTAACTTAAAAAGTTTCAAATGGTAACCCAAACTCCTTCCCAATCTCTTCTTTTTGGGCTAAATGTCCTCCAAATAAATTCAAATAATAATAATAATAATAATATCCAAACACATTAATTTTACATTTAGATGAAATCATAATATCCAAAGTATCCTATTCATTCCTCTTATTCCAGACATTCATAAATAGAGTTGAAAATTAGTCAAATATTAATAGTTTTATCATTGTTTATAAAAATTAAAAAATTAAAAAATTAAAAACGTTATGAAACCAACGTCATGATCAAACTCTTCCAGGCTTAGAACAATCGACCCAATGGCCAGTGTATTTTGCAGCACGAACAAATAATTAACAACCAGCATATAAAATACAGTTCTTTGTTAATATGCACATACCCTCTAGTTTCAATGACACAAAATCATATTTTGGAAATGAATTCTGATTGTCTTCTACAAACTTGATTCCGCGGAACTAATAAGAAGTATCAGTTGTCACCTGACAATACGTGGAATACACTGACGAACTTTCTTATTCCTCACCTAGCAGCTAAGGAATTTAGTTTCTTTTCTAGCATTTTGGCCCGTCGAAGAGTGTCCAAGGCCTCAGCTTGCTTTCCTGAACGTTTCAAATTCAACGCCTTTACCTTTTCAGACTTGATCTGCTCTTCTAACTGAATTCGCTCCTGGCTATCGGTTTCACCCTTAATGGGACTTGTTTTCACAGGGCCTGGTCTCTCAGGGCCTTGTAAAACAGTATCAGTATCTCCAATTCCAATAACTTTCAAAGCAGATAGAAGTTGAGGATCCAGGAAATCTTCAACAACTACATCTACTGGTTCTGCCTCATGAACAGAAGGGTTAGTGGAATCTTGAGTAGTCAACTGCTCCAACTGGGCTTCAAGAGTCTTGGCCAACTCAAACTCGGCATCTGCTTCCTCCATCCGTCCTTCTCTTCGCAGCTTCAGGGCCTGACGTTTATGGCTCAGGGATTCCTGTTGCAACTTGAAGCGATCACGTCCAGACAATGGCTTTGGAGGTGAATTTGATGTGCTAGCCTCCTTTTGTTGAATGGCTGGAGAATTGGACAGGGGCATCGACACATCCTGTTTCCCAGCTTCGGGCTGAGCAATGCTGTCCTCCAGACCTTTTTCTAATAGCTTTGCTCGTCTAAGTTCCTCTCGAGCCTCTGCCAATTTTCCCTCTCTCTTTAAAGCAACCGCTTTCCTCTTATGAGCCAAAACTTCTTGGCGAAGGGAATTTTGGTTGTTCTGGGAAGCAAAATGGTAGGCAGAATTTGCTTCATATGAATGTAGCTTCTTGTCTGATACTACTGGCTCTTCTCTCTTTTTGGTCACAAGATTTTCTTCACCACTGTGATTTGTCAGAGGACTTGTCAAGGCGGCCCTATGAACCTGAGGCTCAGTTTGGTGGGAGAGATCTTGAACAAAATTATCTTTACCCACTTTATTTCTGAAATTTTCAGGTGGATGCGCCAAGGAAGCCCCATGAACATCAAAACCAGTGTTTATTTGATTGTCTAGAGTTTTGGCTGGCATAAGTGAACTGCTCTGGCTATTACCTGGTGGCAAATCCATTGCATTCAAAGACTGATGAGGTGGGGAAATAAATCCAGTGCCCTGATTTGATGCTGTGTTGCCTAATGATCCCATGTCATCTGAGTGACTCAATTCTGTTGATAACAAATGGTTATCTCCATTCGGTGCAGAGGGTGCAGGAATTAGGCCATCAGAACTCGAAGGAAGAGCAGTCGAAGTATTATCAAGTTCTTCCATTTGGGCCTCTAGCACCTGACCCATTTTTAACAGTTCCTCAGCTTCCTCGGTTTCCCCTCTGCGCCTAAGGGCAAGGGCCTTTCTTTTCAAATCCAAGAGCTCTCTCTGGATTTCCCTTTTACTTCTTGGTCTCAAGGCTGGCACGCTGGAGGTCAATGGAATTCCAGACAGGTCATCAGGAGCAGAACTAACAGAAACTTGTTTAGGCTGCCGTCCTTGTGAGGCTAGAGGTTGAATTTTTTCATCCTTCAATCCTAAATGTTTTAACATTAAGAGCAGAGCTGGGTCCTGCATGTCTTCCTCTGTAACATCCTCTATGTCTCCTTCCCCAGGTGCAATTTCAGAAGGACTCTTAGATTCATCCTCAATGTTGTGAGATTCAAGTAGAATTTCTGTCTTGGGTGCATCCATCTCTGCAATCTGGACCTCTAATGGCTTGGCCATTCTGAGCAATTCTTCTGCCTCATCGGTCTTTCCTTCACGCCTTAGAGTCAGAGCCTTTCTTTTCAAGCCTAAAAGTTCCCTCTGGATCTCAGCTTTATTTCTCCTTGGTATCTTCACTGGGATACTGGATGTCATGTTAGAAACCGAGGGCTCAGTACTTTGCATAGAATGAATGGCATTGTCCTTGGCAGGTTTCAATGAAGAACAAGTGAGCTGATTGTCTTCATCTTTCCAACCTAGGTCCTTTAGAAGCGAAAGATATGTCGGATCATGCAGATCTTTCTCAGTCACATCCTCTTCCCTTTCTCCTCCAACAGGCAAGTTTTCAGACTGTCTATATGCCAAAGTTGGGTCCTTGCTATCAATATGTTTAGACTTCACTTCCAATAGAGTGTCCATCTCTTCAAGCTGCTGTTCAAGAACCTTACCTTTCTTCAGTTCCACCTCTGCCTCATTATGTTTTCCCTCCCTTCTCAAAGCAAGAGCCTTCTTTTTCAAAGCAAGAAGCTCTTTCTGAATCATTAATCTACTCTTTGGCGGATGTTTCAAACCCATGTTATCCTTTGACTTAACAGTTTGTGAAGTTGAATCTTTGCTAGCAATCATGGAATCCGAGGTTACTAAGTTGTCTGCTACACTGCCCAAGCCTTCGAGGCCTCTTTCAAGTAACTTTGCCTTCTTAAGCTGGGCCATTGCCTCTGCCATGTGTCCTGCCCGTTTTTGATTGACTGCCTCTCTCTTTAATGCAAGAATGTCATCCAGTAGTGCTTCCCTGTCAATTGGAACAGGCTGGGTCACTATATCATTCAAGGTATCAGACTCATCAGTCCAACCTAAAGATTTCAATGTATCAACCATCTCCGGGTCCATTAGATCCTCATCTGTCACTTCAAGATCATTATCAAAACCAAGTTCATCCGTTGGGACTACAACTTGACCCAAATGAAAGTCATGCTCATGCTCATACTTAGCCAACAATTCCTCATTTTTATCACTGTCCATACTACGGATTAATGCAGTTATCTCATCATCTGAATCTTCATCAGCACCCAAGAATTCCTGTTCTTCAAGTTGTTTTTCTAAAATTTTAGCTTTCTTTAATTCTTCCTTAGCTTCTGCAAGCTTTCCTTCACGCTTCAATGAGAGGGCCTTTCTTTTATGTGCAACAACCTGGGTCTTACCAACATCACTGCTTCCCATATCTTTCTTGGTGCTTTCAGAGATGCCACCAAGAAGTGAAGACAATTCACCCTCCAAACTCATTTTTGCTGATTTTTTATCTTGCTCATGAAGATCCGCATCAGACCATCCCAGTTCTCTGAGTTCAGAAATAAGGTCATTCTTTTCTTGACCCACTTGAGCAAGGATTGTACCTTTTCCACTAGACTCTTGAGGGCCATCTTTGCTCTGACTATCGGCCATGTTTCTGGAAATCAAAGCCTTTCTACGATTTTTCCTAATAGACACCTCCAAAGCATCAGCCTGCCTTTCCAGTTCCTTGCCCCTCTTAAAGGCTTTTAGAGCTTCCTCAGACTTCCCTTCTCCTTTCAGAATTCTGTACATCTTTTTCTCATCTGTAGCTCGCTGGCGTAACTCCTCTGGACTGATAGAACCCATCTCAGCATGAGTATGATCAGGCTCCACCAAAGGACTTTTGAGTGAATCTGCTCCAACATTAAGAGTGGTAGCTTCTTGAGTGGACAAGGAAGAAACACTGCTACTTGCCTTTTGAATGGTGGAAGCCATGTCAGTGCTCGAATGTCGCCCTGATGAAGAGTCTCCATCACTGCCAAGAATCTGGCTCAAAATTTCATCTTCATAATTTGATGTCAATTTTGAATGTCCTACACAAAATGTTATTGAAAGTGAGACAGATAACATGAAAGAGAATAATATGTCTTGTTTCGGAAAAAAAATTTCTATGAGTCAGATAATTTGAGTAAATTTATTGGAGGACAGGAGCTGCCCTACTTAACAACAGGCAATGTACCTCTTCCTGCTCTATTCTTGTGTCTGTATCGCATCTCAAAACGTGCAGCCTCTTCAAGCTTTTTACAAGCTTCACAAATACGCACAGGTGAATCACCTTGACCACGTAAAACCATTCTGTGCTGAGTGCAACTGTTGCAGAACAGACCCCCACATCTTCGGCAATGATGCTGCAAACCCATTTTACCCACATCATATGAAAATTGCAAAGACTAAGCAACATGTCTCAGACATAAACCAACAAGACATCTCTTTGGATCATAACAAAAAAAGGTCAATAAAGCTAAAAGCAAAGCCAATAGTTCCACAAATTCTCGCAACAGTTACTAACGCCAAATCAATCACCAAAGCAAAAAAAAAAAAAAAAAAACAGTAAAAAGATCATTCATTTTCTCACGGGAGTACATCCAATTCAATGAAATCAAATATTCAACTGAAAATCAGCCATCTTTGTCATATGCTCATCAAGAACGAACCATCCAAAACTAAAACCAGTTATTGTACAAAAGAACAAGAAAGACCCACAGCATGATCAAGTCAATGTACACAAAAGATTAGATTTTGAGACATGGGTATTGAAGAAAAGACCAAAAGAATTCCAAAAAAAAATCCAGAAAAAAAGAAAGAAAGAAGACCTTGCGATTGATAAAGGTGAACTGAGAAGAACAGCCTTGGCAATGGGAGGCATCCACCACCCAATTATTCCCTCTCTGCGATGGCTTCGCCGGTAATCCTATCTTCTCCAACATCTCCTCCTCTCTCTATTTCTCTCGAATAATCAATAATCGATAATCGAATATCCAAAAGAACAAAAAAAATGACGGATCGAAGGAAATTACAAGGAAGGAAAGATGGAAGCTCTCTGACTTCTCTCCTTTTTCATTAATACATGAAGAACGAACACAACATTGTACTACGGCGTCGCTTCACTGGTAGTGAAATTGGGCTGTCAAAGTTGGACCGTGACCCATATAGTCTCACTACGATTCTTACTGGCCCCAGCCTAGTAGAAGACCACTTTGGACGAGTGCCGGAGACAAAAAAAAAAAAAAGTAATTAGAATATAGTTTTAATAATTAAAATTTTAGATTTTTATTTCAAAGATATTCGTTTTGATTTTGAAAAAAAAAATATTTTAAAATATATAAAAATAGGAATATATATTCATATCATATAACTCATAGTTTAATAAATATCTGAATAAAAAAAGTATTAAATACAGTAATTTTCATTTATTCGTAAATTATAGATATTCCATTTTTTTTTTCTTTTAGTATACATATTTTGCTATTTATAAGATCTACCAATTTATTAGGTACCCACTCTAATAATTATACTTGTGTTTGATACAAATTGGTATAAATATTCAAATTTAAAGACGAAGACAAGAAGTTTGTTTCCTGAAGACTTTCAATCTCATCATCGCAACTTCAGGTTGACATGTACGTCTGCAAGCAAAATTGAGCACTCACCTACGTTTTGGACATGGCTTTTCGTCTTAAC
This sequence comes from Kandelia obovata, assembly GCA_021464305.1. NCBI lineage: Eukaryota > Viridiplantae > Streptophyta > Magnoliopsida > Malpighiales > Rhizophoraceae > Kandelia > Kandelia obovata. The sequence goes on along the minus strand of CM038485.1, from coordinate 227,026 downwards.
CAGTAGGCCCAGAAAAGCTTAACGAGGGGGAGGGGCAGCAGAGACAATATGGAACGGAAGAAACTTCTTGGCTTCTGTCAGTCATAAATGCTCCCCAGGTTCCAACAAATTGGAAAACACGAAACAAAAACAAAACAAAAATCACAGCCAAAAAAACAAGATGTTTATGTTTATGTTTGAAATTTTCAAATGTTGATTTCAAGAATGTTGGTCCAAGCAGCTCGCAAAAATGGTTTTGTTTTGCTTTTCTTTTTCTAGAAACACAAAACTTAAAAAAAAAAAAAAAAAAAAAAAAAAGGGGGGGGGGGAAACTCTAGTCTAGCTCTCGGCAGCAAAAAACACTGGCATTTAATGCTTGACAAACCCCCATGACAATTTGCTTGCAGTGGGCTTCGAGGTCATTGTTTAACGCCTTCCAATGCCAAATAGTTTTCTTCACTAAATTGACTTGAACCTCACCTCAGATTACAAGCCATATGGCATCGTAGCTAATACAATAGCAAATAAATACAGTTGTCTATTTACCACTTACATTGATTTAAGATTTACAATTTTATTTCATAAGTCTCCAAGTTATATAATTCACAATTTATTAATATTAGAATACTATTTTAACATCACAATGAAGACAATTTTGAATATTTTTGTAAGTAAAAATTCAATGCCTTTTTTTTAATTCGTCTAAAAAAATTTAAAAATATTATATAAACATAATAAAATTGAAGCAGTAGTATACATTATACTATAGTAATAGTTAATTGTATATTTTTAATTTTTTTTTATATATAATTGTAATCAATAAAGAAATAGTAAATATAAATTTAATAATATTAATTACGTCAGTGTGCTTTGATTTCAATAATCACATTTGAAGCCATCTTTCTAGTGCCTCGGGGTTCTCAAACAATTGTTAGTGCAGTGAGTCCTGCAAAAAGAACGTGCTCCTCGCCGCGGGGCTTGCCGATGCAGCGACAGTGAGTGAACTCGACCTTTCACTCCGATTGTTCTTCAGAAGCATCGGTTGATGTTCTTTATGCCCATGTATTATTTTTTGGGTCATCGAAAAGGACATGGATGCTCTCACCTTGTCTTGGTTTTCCCATTACTTACAAGTTCTAAATGCGATTTGATCAGCTTAGCACCATGAAAATTGAGTCTTCTTTGCAGTTTCCAATGTTGTTTGACATTTTGAACAAAACATGTTGAGGATATACACAAAAGAGAAATATCATGAATTAAAAAATTACTAATGAGTTCAAATATTAAGACTAAGCTCTACTAGTCTCGACATTGATGACCTATGATCTAGCCGAAAAGGTAGACTTAATATAGTTTATAGTATACAAACGCATTCCTAATTCACCAGACGATTATTACGTTGTAAAGTTCTTTCTGCCCAAAAAGACTGTTTTTGGCCGAAAGGTACGGTACCCAAAAAAAAAAAAACACTTGCAATGAAAAAAGGATGTTACATTTACATTTACATTTACATCAATCCGATTTTCATGCTATGTAGTTTGGAAAGAAAGTAAAGGAATGCAAAATTCAGAGGCTGATTCCCATCAGGAACAGAGTTCTGGCAATAAAATGTCCTTGAATGGACTAAATGGTCCTGCTTTTGGAACATTTGACGTCGGGAATTACACCTTTGAACAAAGATTTTCTTGCTCTGCACCGCAAATTCATGCTTTCTAGCAACACTGAGTTATTCGTTCACCATTCCTTGCACTCTCAGTTCTCACATTTTGCCTGCCAATTCTACAAAAGGTGAAGCCTTTCACAGTCTTCACAAGTTGGAATGACTAGGGCCGAAATGAATAAGCTTGGAATGCTGAGTGATAAAAGCTTCAACTGTTCTTCTTGATGGAAACTTTGAGTTCTGGGCTAGATGCTCTAAAGCTTCTGCAGAGAGCTTCTCATGATTCATGGCAGCACATATAACCATCTTCTCCTCTTCGCCTAATCGAGAATGAACCTATGCAGAATTTAAAGTCTCGATAAGCAGAGTACAGATTGGGGAAGAAAAAATTTTAGTGCAAATTATGCAGCTAGTTACAAAAAATTGTGGAACAATTGCTCAATTTCACCAGATCAAATTGGGAAAATAGGAACACGAGTCATCTAATCTATATTAAGCAAACAGTGTACCTCAAGATAGATGTCAATAGCTTCATAGATTCTGTCATTAGATTCTCTAGCAGAACTTGGTAAAATCAATAATAATGCGGCAAACTTGGAGGGTCTCAGGAGGACATCAGGAGCCACTTCCATAAGATATGAGTCCATCAGGCTAGCAACCTTCTTCAATTGACCAGAACTCTTTTCCCCTGCCACTAGAAACTCTTTTACAAGCCTCAAAACTAAATTCACATCATACATATAGCAATTTCTACGCGGGGATGGAACAAGAAGATGATTCAAAGTGGCTTGGTCCAGCTGACAACCTATCAGAGTTTCTAAATTGGCTATGTGACGTCTGCTTAATTTCAGGATTGAGACTACCCTGAGAATTTCGAATAAGCCCTTGCAAGAAAGATGGTTCCTATCAAGCAATGACAGCAGATTGATTGCTATTTCTGCAATTTTCCGCTTCCCAGGTAGAGTATCGCTAATGATTCGTGATTTTAAGTAAAAGATGAGGAACTTAAGTATCACAGCATGATCTAATTTCTGTGACACCATCATCCTTATCACTTTTTCAAACAAACCATCTTTTAGAAATAAAAGATCCTCAAACCACCGAGTCGTTGGATGACAATTGCTTCTTGTACTGCAACTGCTGCTTGTATCACAAGAAAATTGGATACTGGAATCATCTGAGACGCACGTAAATGGGGTTGCCTCAGAAGGCAAAGCAAGCCTTCCTATAAGACAATCCAAGACCTTCTGAAGTAGAAAAGAAGAATTTGGAGCAGGAAGCAAATCCTGGCACTGTCTCAAAGCAACTACTAGCTCAGACCAAGTCCAGTAAATGATCCCTTCAAGAGACTTCTCAACTTGGGCTATTAAGTTGAGTGTTGCTAAGCTAGTGCTTTCCATTTGCATGAAATGAGCAGCGGAATTTAGCAGAACTATGTTAGAAGCAGTAATCTCAATGGTGCCATTGTTATAGCAAAACCTTGCTATGAGCTCAAAACCATCTGCACCTCCTGGAAAGTCATGGAATATCACTTTCAGCTGTCTCTTACTATCTGTCAATTTGTGGAATAATCTGCAGAACCGACCCGAAAAGGTTGCCAGAATTTTCTGCCAAAAAGGTTATGACACGTTAGAAATTGCTGCAATTGGATAAGAAATGAAAGCCAAGGCAAATGAACATGGCCTAAACTGTATTTGGAAAAAGAAAGTCGATTCACCAACTTGTTGACTAAAGAAATCAATAATTCCAATCCAAGAGTTCAAGAAAATGAACCAGACCATGTTTAAATACAAAAGTCATGTATAGCTGAGAGTGTCCATACCTTATTAACCTTGAAGACCTCCTCACCATTGACATCAACCTCAAGATCACAGAAATTATCCATTGCCACCAAGTGAACAATATCAAACAACAGGCCTCAAATCAGACGTTCATGCTACTGGAGAAAACAAAAAAGAAAAGAAAGGTTGTTTCTTCCGGAAAAGGACAACTTTTTAGCTTAACTCAAAAAAGGGTAACTGGGATGAGAGTCGTTACCAATGGTAGGAGAAAAGCTAGGAATATAGTAGGCTTTTGGACCTGCTTTTGCATGGTCAATGCCTCGGTTTTATAGTAATCATAAAGTGGAAGTAATAAGAAGAAACTGTGCACTTTAGAAAAAGGAAGAAATCAATCAAACAAATTAGCAATGATTTGGAGAAGTGAGCAGGCAGCTTCAAGATGGTAACTTTTTATTGTATTGTATTACATGTGATCTTTCCCATTAATCAATTAGCATATTTGTTACCACCAGTCGGGTGACCCGGTAGCAAGTAAAAAAGCACGCATCACAAATTTTCTAGATATTACAGACGCATCTTCTCAAATTTTCTTTAGTGTAACTTCGAAGTATATAGTTTTTTTTTATTTGAAATAATTACTCTTTTAAATTTATTTCATCTTTTTTCATGCATGGAGGATTAAAAATTCAAAGTGCAAATAATGAATGTATATATGTCATAAATAAAGAAAGAATGACATTTTATTTTTCTTTTAATAAAAAGATCAACTATGTGAATAACATAGCCCTTACTGGATTTAAATACCATTGCACAATGCCTTCATGAAGAGGTCAAAACTAACATTGCTTGAACAAAGTTAAAACAAATTTATTTTCTGTGGTTAAACTAAGGGAGGAGGTTTAACTATACCACAAGTTTTAAACTTGGTTGCTTACACTAAGTATTTTGAAAGTTTTAGTTTCAAATTTTAAAAAAATGGGTATGAGATTTTTTAAAAGAAAAAATTATTGGTATTTTTATGTAATTTAAAATCGTTTAATAAACCTTTTCATAAATAATAAAACAGGAAAAAAAAATAATTATTGATATTTTAATTAAAGAATGTCACGATTAAGTAGTGCAAATTTATCTTTACTATAAAATATATAGAATTTGCAAGATTACATTTTGTAACCTGGTCTCAAAAATAAACTTAATTTGCTCAACAAGTATTCCTAAATCATTTGGGCATCACAGTTAACTTCCGCAAATGTTATGATTGATGGATCAAGATAACCCAGAGCTTGAATCTCAAACAAATGAGTTCCTTCGTGTACCATGACATGATCGTCTTGGTTCACTGAGAAAGTTGTACTTCACCTAAAAGCCATCGCCATTTTCCGTCACTTATGCCACCAATTCTTGTGATGTTCTGTGGTTGACCCTAAGGCCAGCCTCTTTAGTGGATATTGGAACCCACATCAAAGAATGAAAGAAGCTGACCAGGATAAGCTCTGGTAGGTGCAAATTCGTCAGGAACACAATCAACAGGTTTTCAAAAAGCAATATTCCAGCTCACATCAGTACAGGTAGAAAAAGTTAAAAGGGTAAGACGAACTGAAGAATGTGAAATGTCCTTGCAAGTTGCAGCCAACTTCTCTTATCTAGAAAAGTAAGTTTAAACTCACACTTGCCACAATTGTACTCATTGGACTAACTATTCTTTAGGAAAATGTTAAAGTACAGGCAGATTTTTTGTTGCCTGATCGACTTGAGTCCACCAAAACTGTAATTATGATTGTTAATTATATATTTATAGTTTTATTAAATTTGTGTAACTAATGATTCTGACTGTGCCTTTTGTGGTCCCTTATCAAAAAACGTTTGTTCATGTATTAGAGTCCATTCTTTCTTTAAAGTGAATGCATTTTACAACCACGTAGTTGCACAAAAGCCACAATTTTCTCAATATGAAGAAAGCAGTATTCGATCGCTTCCTCCTCCTAAAGAATGAGTGGAAAGGGAAATATGAGAGGTAAAACATGCAGAAGAAAGCAACAGATGCGATTGATATGCCATAAGAGAAAGCTGGAATGCTTGTAACCAATGAAGAACGCCTATCACTTGCCATCAAAAAGTCTGAACAGGATTGATATGTCAAGAGCAAAAGCTGGAATATTTGCAACCAATGAAGAATGATCGTCAATTTCCAGTCATAAATCTGAACACAAACCATTTGGAAGGCCTCCTCTCGTGCTGCAATTGCTGAGGCTGCTGCCTTTCCAGTCTAGATGTTGTTCCTCCATTTCTCCTTACTCCGCCGAACCCAAATCCTTTTAAGGAGTAGATTTATGGAATTAATACTATATCTTAATCTAAATATCGAATCTATAAATCCTTTTAAATTATATGTTACTTTTTTTTTAATATAAAATTTATTAAATACACAATTCATACTTGAAATTTAAATAAATAATTATTCAAAATTCATCTCATATTCCCACTATATATAGTTTTAGAAGCTATAAAGATGTAAGAACATCAATTGAGATCACTTGCTTAGTTATTAGCAGCTTTTAACATAAAAAGTTACCAAGGACACTTGTATACCAACTTATAGGTTTCATCTTGCCAATTCAGGATAAAGCCAAAGCTTACTTCAATCAGTCAATGATGTTAAATACACATTGAACAATCATAACCTTCTAGTCCTCTCTTTGATTCGTCAATTTGTTAGTAGAAGTCAGAAACTTCATGCATTGCCACAAAGGATAGCAATCATGCAGAGCTTTCGAGAACAGTTCCAACCTCTCTCTTTCACTCTGTGTTCAAAGGGATGTGACCCTGCTGCCTTAAAACACATTTTTCAGCAGATCTGCTTGAAGACACGTTTTCAAGTGCAGACGCATGAGTGGAAACTCTACGCAAAAACTATCCAACTCTGTATTATATTAAAGATCTGATCTGGGATTATTGCAATCATCAACTAATATCATGCAGACAAAGTGCTAAACTGGGGCTGACCTTGGAAATGGGACTCTACTGCAATGGTCATCTTATTTTGAGCAGTAAAACTACATGGACTTGAGTACATTTATGCTGCTCATACATTGCATTGTCTTAATTGTTGCTTATACATTTGTAATCTTTCAACTAGCTTACTCTCTTTGCCACTCAAGTATTATCAACCTAAGAGAGTTGTAAATAGTTAGAAGACAAAGGAGTGGTGAGATTAAAGATAATAATTAATTGAGAGATTATGGAATTGAGAAATAATTATAATTGAAGAGTTTGAAAATTATTTAAAATGTAAGACAACAACGACTCAAAATCACCTAAAATGAAAAAATAGATATGTCACTTGAAATGTCAATGTCTTAAGATTAATATAAATCATATACACATGCAATCACAATTAACAATAACATACAGATATGCGTAAAACAATTATAATAAGTTCCTGCGCGTCAAATTTCCGCGGCAGAACAATGAAACTCATTTTTAAATTACCAATATAGTCCAAATGGCATGTTTTGCTGGTTCGAACATTTGTATACAACTATGCACCCTGTTTTATTTATTTTTATGTACTCCAGTCCTATTCCTAGCCCTATAAATTACAGAAAACAGAGAGGTCCGTCCGTCCTTGCACTTAAGAACAAAGAGGAAGTGCCCATCATGAAAGTATGCTTCTTTCCTTAGCTAAATCTCCATGGATCACATAGCGGAAAGATGAGCTTTGTGGTAACCAATAGATAGACTTGTCAAGCTTTCCCCTCGCCATGCACTTTCTCAGAGCTTTCTGTTGTCCTTCTTTAAGGGAAGTCATTATCATCTCCAACATGCCAGACATGCCGACACCCACGTCCTTCTCAAAATATGAAAGTATTTTTGGTAAGAATATCTTTTCGTCATTTTGGATGTGTACCCTTGCTTGAATGAACTCGTCCTTGGCAATTCTTAATTCCTCAAAGATTTTCTTTGCCGTGTAAACTCGGACCTAATAACAATTATTAAATAAACCAGTTTATCATGTGACAGTAGACCAAATCAAATACTATCATTTTGACATTCAATTTCACACGATAAGTTAATCTGATTTTGTCTATTCTATAGAACATAAATCTGGTATGCCTAATAATTTTTCTTTTATACACATACTAATTAATCAAAAATGTTGACAAGAAACAAAAGAATCTTTAATTAGAACTTAGAAGAATGAAGCATGTGTACCGCTGGGTCAGAATAGGCCCCTGAACAAAGTGCAAAATGCAAAAGGGGTTCTGGATATTCCAAGGCATAGACATGTCTGCTGCTTCCACTCTTGCATTTCCTTCCGGGAGAAAACAGTGTTTGCAGCCACTGCATCCGTTATGAGTTAATTACAGTCAATTTATCTAGGAAGAAGAGCATATCATTTCTTGATTTACAAGCATGTATACATGAAGATTAAGATGATGGAAGATATGGCATACCGGTTCTGAGAAGTGTGACTGAATTCCAAAAATAGAGTTCTGTATGATACATGCATTTATGCAATGTCCACCGACATTGTATGCCGCCTGAAAGATTGGATTGCAATGACAAAAGCATAGATATCAAACCAACAGTGTGACAAACAAATTATTAGGAATATGGTGTAGACCATTCACCTTCAAGATTGAGGCACCTTTGGCACGATTCCGAGTGCCATATGCTAAATATGCCTGCCAATAAAAGTTTGTAAGTGCATGAATGCAGATAGTTTTGCAATAACTGCAATACAAATGGTGATCTGAATGTGAAGTGTCATTGAACATAAAATCAGATGGATGATTCATACGGCACGAATATGTTGGTGATCTGATAGGATTGAAGATTCAATCCTATCCACACCCTAAATAATAAAACATCTTTACTTGCTTCATCTACAAGAAATTCTCTAGAATCATGGTTGCAATTGTATGAGCAACTTCCCCATTATTCTGCCTGAGAACAAGTGCTATTTCAGATACTGTTTTCTTATTTGAAAGTGAAAGGAAATTTATACATCTACCACACCTACATGCATTATCAAGGCATTATGAATGTTAATCCAGAACGCAAGCTTCTCTTCACGCCTCATCTTCCTTGGATCCACCTTCTCAAGACTACTAACCATTGACCTACACAGCAACAATACAAATAAGTGATTTCTTAAGGAAAAACTCCAAACATCCTGTAGTGCAGATCTTTATGATATCAGGAACACTTAAACACTTTCTTTTGTGCCAATGAGGGTGAATGAACAAAAAGAGCCATCAATGATCTCTTTTCTTCCTCTCTAGCATTCTAGAATATAAAACCTTTTCCTGAACCTCAGAAGGGTGGGATTCAAACAGATAACAAAGCTTTGGCAACATGTTCAATTAGAGATTAAATTATATTGTTCAGACATGTCGCATGCTCAATTGATGACCGTGTAAGAGGACCACCTGAAATTCTTCAGCTTTACTGCAGCATAATTGAAAGTATCATTATCGAAGCACATCTTCCCAACTTCCACCATTCCAGCATAGGATCCACTCTCCCGTTCTAAACCTCGTAGTTGATGACACCTTGGAGTATCATCAATGGAATGTGGACTCCAACTATCACATGGATTGTGGGAAGAAAATATACTTGAGGATGACAAAGGCGAACTGGGAGAAACAGATGAGCCTTTCTGGCTATGTGGGGTACAGGCAAGCCTGCAATAGATAGACGATATGCACTTAACAATATCTTCAGAAAGCCTATCTGGAGTAGTAAGGCTGCTAACTATGCAGGAAGCACCAAAGTGATCTGCAAGGCTGTGACGACCAGAATCAATTCTGTTGTCATCCTGCAAGTACCCAGCATAAAGGTTTCAATTGATAAAATGTCTCAAGATATGGGCATACCTTGCTGACAACTTAATGTCCTGTTGTAAAGAAATTTATGCCATCAAACATGTTTACCTTCGTAGATGTTGAATGGAAGCTTGTGTCTCCCTGATTCTCTGAATTCACCCAAGCTTCTGGGGAAGTTTGATCAGCATAAATGATACTACCTCTCTGCACAGGCGGTTTAACATTGCAGTGTCTTTGATTTGGCATACTTTGAAATTGCAATCCTTTAGTGTTTGGAAAATGATTTCTAGGGACATTTTTAATGGCAATCCTGTCAAGAAATGTTGCCCGATAAAGAGAAAGAAGGTGATGCTCCAAGTGCAATATTTCAGCCTCAATTGTGGCAATCTCCTTCCTTAGTTCAGCAGAAGACTGCATTATTTAGAAAGTAAGAAAGTTTGCAACGAAGATAGATCAAAAGCTTTAAATTGGTCATACTGCTATTGCCTCAATTACAAACATTTGAAGTTAATTTGGACACATAAGTGACCACATCAACTATAATTGTGGCTGATGAGATTTTGCCACAGCTACCATCACTGCAATTGCAGTCACAGATTGCAATTTGGATCCTTAAGATAGATATGAAGTTATGTGTGCAAACATAACACTACTCCATAGCCAAGAATAAGGTATGTATGATTAATTGTTCCTTTTTCCTTTCCTTTTGGTTACTTCAATAATGTTAAACCTTCATTTGAACCAACCAATAAGAGAAAAAGTTTTGTAAAATGTTTTTCCGCAGGGTGTTCTGAACTGGAAGCTCTATCAGAAATTTAAAACAAGGAAGTCAAAAATTTAGCACAAGTGTCATCAAGGCTTCCATTCACTGGTAATCACTTTTTTCCCTTTTTGATCATATTCACTAGTTATCACTTGGTTACAAATAAGGGAGTCTAGGTGTTACACCTTTTGATTCGGATTGTCATCACTATGAATTGATGTGAAGGAAGTGGAAGCCACTGTGTTCTCTGAGTCCCAACTCATGGAAGCTTCACAAGATGAACCATTCTCCAACTTCACAATCTGGAACATAATAAATGATGACTTTTCACTTCATCCTCTTTGGATCACAACCTATGATCCTATAATTTTAGAAATCACAATAAGCCGATTCCAAGATGTGTGATTCCATTCCATAGAAGCTTCTGGGGAGTAAGTCGATTAAGCTTGGTTTCCAGAATTTGGTAAGAAGAATCAAAGTTCGAAACTCTGGTTATCGGGTTCATCACTGAACTCTTGTTTCTAATTTTCAAATGATTAACCATAAATTAATTTTTCCAAACTACATAATGATACTTCTATAATTGAGATTGCAACAATGGTAATGGCGAAACAAAAATAGAAGTTTGATAATTTGACTGTAATAAATTCAAGTCTAATGACACAAACGATACTAAATGCCAAGTTGAATGACTAGCCATGACATATCACAAAATGCACTAATAAAATTAAACAAGAAGGAATCTTTTCATATAATAGAAAGGCACGCTATGATTACTGATTAAAGATAACAATTAGAAGACTTCACCATAATGCAAGATTCATAAGATTTTGAAGAACTACAATCCCCTGAGCTCTGTGGAATAACAAGAAGGAAGAACAGGAAAAGTACTCACAGAATGTGGAAGAGCAGAAATTCTGGGCGATGCATTCACCAGTCCACTCAGCATATCAGTCTCTGCTACACTGAAAGTAAAGCAAAAGAAGACCCCATTACCACAAAAAAAAAACTAAAAAAGAAAAAAGAAAGCAAAATTGAGAGAGAGAGAGAGGAATACCGCCAATTTGCATTGAACATCTTATGAATCACTGTTTCTATTCTGCCTATGTTTGGCGGTGGTCACAGAGAGCGAAGGTTCTTCAAGCAATGAAAAGAGTGATGAAAAATGGGACTAAGTAGGAGAGCATTGAAATGATTGTCAGGTAAATTCAAAACCCATAATTTTTTTAAAAGCTCCAAACCAACTAAACATTAGTTTAAGCTTAAGGGAGGCACATCTGAACGATGATCCCACTTTCCAGTGGTGAGATAAGCAGCAGAAAGCAAGTGAAGAAAGAAATGAAGAATCCAGCAATGTAGGTGACATTTGTCGGTCAACAATTTAATACAGAGGAAAGACCCAAATTATGGACAACAAACCCACTAGTTACAGGAAACTTTATAGTGTAATTTAATGCCAGCAGGCCCAGTACTTCCCAAAATGAATAATGATTTCCGACAAAACATATGGCTGACATTGACAATTGAACCATCATCGTGAATCCCTATAAACCCGAACTCGGTTTCGGATCAAACCAGAAACCAAGGCCAGCATTGGACTGGTCGAAAACCAGACCAGGAGTTAGAACTAGTTTCGCGATTTTGGTTAGCTACGGTTTGATCCAAGATCGAACCGGAACTGTAACTGTAATTACAATCGCAACTGTCCATATTAAATTTAAAATATTCACTGTCTTTTCTTTCTATTTTTCAAGAAATTAAATCAAAAGTAAAAAAAAAGATGATTCGGATCTAAGAACTAAACTCGAATTAAATTCGCAATCAAATTATTCGATTATAAGTCCATTAAGGGTCCAACCTTCCCGCAAAATCGAACCGAACGGGGTGTTGTGGTCCCTTTTACGATCGAGAAAAGGTTACGTGCAAATGAGTTCACCTTTAATGCATATAGCATGAACCCTAGATCTCGGCCCATGCACACATGAAGGGGCATGTTTCCATTTACACCAAATTGGGATCATCATAACATATTATGAGGTTTAATATTCCTTGCCATGAAAATAGACAAAGAGAGGCCGTATCAGTGGTTGGATTCGGTATATAGAGTAAGTAGCCACAAACCCCAGCGATGGTTAGGATCTTCTCGTTGCAAAACAAAGCAGGTATTTTAGTTCTGCCCACTCCATCTCCCCGCACTACTCCACTTGCAGTCCCACACTCCGTCGCATGCATATTGCACAATGCGTCTCTTTAATCTGTTTTGTGATATGAACCGTTGATTATTCATGATTAGTTCTTAATTCTATTGTTAATATATTATATCTTGACATTTTTTATAAATAATAATAAAAAAAAACTTCCCTAAAATTTCAACATACTAAATATAATTAACACGATTATTATATAATTCACGATCTAATAATTTTTTTTAAAGAAAAATAAAATAAAAAACAAGAAACATGAATAACATGTCGGGGAAGGTTAAACACAATTGACATGAAAAGGTTGGTTCGATTGGTTAAACATATTCTTTCTCGGGTTGACTTGGGTTTAGTTGTAGTAGGCATAAAAAAAAACCGAAGCACTTGTCGAATACAAATCATAAAGAAGCAAAAACCGTTCTTCTTTTTTTTTTTTTTTCTCAATTTCTAAAAATTATTCTATTCGTATATATTCATATACATACATCTATGCGCGTATGTGTTCATTATTGGTAACAAGCATGGGCAGCGCAGTTATAAATGCATCTCAAAGCAATGACTGCCCAACTGGCAAAAGTTTTATAGCCACGCTATTGTCAATGATGATGTTTTCGTATAATGATTGATAGGAAATAAAAATAAATCAGTTGAAATTAAACAGATGGGTCCAGCATTGGCATCTCTAGAAATTAAAAAGTAAATACATATGGTATCCAACTCCTTCTGTAGCAAGGTAGTTCTACATAGAGTTCAATGGAAATACTTACTTATAGAGAATGCGTTTTTTTTTTTCTCAAGAAAAAAAAAAAAGAACTTCCCTCATTAAAGTAAAAAAAAAATGTTTTGATCAATTGAAATTTTTTAAAATTCATTTAAAAATAAATACTTATCATTAATTAATTAAAATAATTTAGTATTTAGTATCTCTAAATTCACGCTAATTCATTCTTTATTATTAATTAAAAAAATTCATTTCTCTTATTAGTTTTGACCATCTTTTTTTTTTTTTAAAGTAAATCATTGCTTAGAGAAACACACCCACGTAATGATTATACAATACTTTGCTATCCAAAAATAAAAAATAAAAAATATATTTTATTTGGAAAAATTTGTTGCTTGTTTATTGGTCTATTTACCAATCTTAAAAAGTAATTTGATTTATTTAGTGGTTTTCATGTGTTTTTTATGAATCTATTGAACTTAATTTTGGTTTTTTTTAGGAATAATTATCCTAAATTGGATACAAATGCCACATTCATCAATGTGCTCAGTACAATTATATTTTTAGGTTTGAATCCATTGATTTGACATTCAATCTGATAAATTGGAACAACAACTAATTGCTTTTAAATGAAAAATATAAAAGTAATTAACGTCATTCTAACTAATTAGATTTTATAAATAAATCGAATAAATACATCCCTCTAGTGTACAGGCAAACAAATGCAATAAAAATATATGTCAATGATATTCATTTTCATTATAATTATAAGTCTCATAACTACATTGATATTTATGATTTTTACCTTAATTGATTAATGAGAAATAATTTTATCATTTGCAGCAAATGTCATTAGTTTTGGATATGTTGTAACTTGAAAAATTTATTTATAAATATTTATTAATAAAAAGGTTCAAATAATGAAAATTTTTTCTTTTTAAAAAAATTTGTGCACCACTCTCACTTGGGCTCTAAATGGCTGAACCCTTTTTTTTTCTCTCTCTCTCTCTCTCTCTCTCAATTTTCCCTATTCGGCCTCTTGTCTTTTGGGAGGGCCTCAGCTTTTCTTTTATTTTCTTTTAGTTTATATTTTTCCCTGGGTCTGAACCAGCCCAAGCTATTTTATTAAAAACAAAAACATTTCTAGGGCCAGCCTTTCATTCTGTTTGAACCCAACCCACTTTTCTCATTAACAAAATACAATTTAAAAAAATTCCATACTTTGAAAAGCAATATATGTTTGGGAGCCCAAAATAAAATAAAATAAAAAAGGTGTTATAATACCTCTTATGTGAAGAATTAATGTCATTTACTTCCCGTTCAGCAACCCTCCTGACGCGTTGAATCTTGGGTTTTATGACCCAAGCCAACAAGCTGAAAGAAGGGTATTAAGATTTTGACTCTTAGTACGGAATTGTACTGTTTTGCCAAGGAAACATGATTCACTATATTTTTAAAAAAGTACGTCATATTTTCTTGAAAAAGAAAAATAAAAAAGCTACAGACTGTCAAATACAAGGCCGGCTTCATCTTGTCCATTCTTTTATTTATTATTATTTTTTTTATCTTTAGAAAGAGTGATTCAGCCACACCAGTGAACAAGAGGCACACTTGTCAGCTGGACTTATATATATATATATGTAAGTGATAAGTGTGTGTGCTTGCGCTAATCTCAATCCAATTTAAAAGGTTCAACCAGTAAGGATAGGATCTGCTTCTTATTCTCGCGGTCTTGAACGCCAAAACCATCTCGATTATGGTAAAGATTATGCGCCACACGAGCCATGTTAGTGTTAATGTTGGCAAACAACTGCAGCATAGGTGACTGAGGGAAACATTGTCCATTGATTTTCTTCCAAGCTTTCCTTATCATCCCCTTGACGTGCTTCCTAGCTGCATCTTCCGAAACATTCATTTCTCGCATGCAACACACTATTGATGAAGCTGCATCTCCTCTTTCTTGTTCTGCCTGTAATTAGAAGCCATTCCCACAAATATTTCTCAAAACAAGCAATACCCACTTATCAAAATTCGAAACAAAATGTAAATTTTAATTCCGGGGTGTACCAAGAAAAAAAAAAAGAAAAGAAAAAAAGGGTTGGCAATACACATTTGGGGTGAAGGTAATTACCACTGAAGTTCCCAAATCATTGCAGATACGAATTATAAGAGATATATTGTACACCAGATCATGATTTTTCTCGAAAAAATTTATCATCTCCTGTGTGGGCTCACTTGTTATGGAAAAGAACGTGAGAACTGAAAGCACAGTGCCTGATGATGAAATCCTTGCATTGGTTAAGTACTCGTGCAGGGATGGTGTGTGTCCTCTATTGTACCATTTTGCTTCCACAAACAATGATTTGCAAAAATCTGCCCACTGCGAAATCAAAGCAGAAGAAAACAAAATTTTACTCCATCTTAACTAGCTGCTAAGCTGAAATTAATCTAAAACTTGAGATTGCTCGTAACCAAATGATGACAAGAGCCGATAGATACCACTTTCCGCAAGTGAGGCTGTACTTGGTCATGGCTCCAACCTTTTTCCCTTTGGATTTCACAAGCAGTTTCCTCGGTGATATCACAGAGTACTCTAAAACATAACTTCATGCACTCTGGCAACTGTTCAATTTCTGTGGCGTTCCACCTGAATACACAACAATAAACATTCATTAGAGATTTTGGTCTATATATATTGACCTCATATCTAAGTTGTGGTACCAAAAGATTTGGAAATCTTGAATAGCAAAACAGACCTATGAACAGCATTGGTGAAGCGTTCGAGTTCTTGCAGTGAACCATAAACATCATAAACATCATCTATGATTAAAACCATTAAAATGGCTTTGGTAAGCCATTTTCTAAAGGAACTGAACTGGGGTTCATGCACAAGTCCCACAGTGCACAAGAAGCACTCGACCAATCGATCTCTCGTAAAGCTCAGATTTTCTATGAGACCCAAGTCCCTCCACCACCTGATAAATGTCAAAGTCAAAGTAATAAAACGTCACTTCCTACCATTCTCAAATATTTTGTGGTGACATGCATGTTCTTGAGGACAGAAAGGAAGATCACCTGGAAATTTCTCGTAGATCTTTTTGGAGCTTGGCCTGGACCATATTGAAGTTAAGTTTAGCTACTGCAAGCAAACTGGTGTTCATTTGTTTGCTTTCCCCGTACGAATTTATATGCCACTTGACATCGAACCAATGCACCTTCCAGTGAGATGGCAGCTCCAGGGCATGGACCACACGTTCAGCAAGGTTGCTTTCGATTTCAGAACTACTCTTGAGAGCCATTGCCGCATAGTCGTTAGCTTTCTCCAAGATATCTTCGCCCACCGATGCTAAATGCGAGGCCTCAAAGAGCTCGATCAGGGCTTTAATATCAGCACTTTTATTTTCGCTGACAGCACCCATTTTGTCCACAAAGCCATTGAACATTTCTATAGTAAATTAATGGAAGTAGTTTAATGGTAAGATAAATGTCAATTATATTTATTAATAAATCTCACAAACAAACTTTATTTACATATGAGTATATTAAGTATGTTATGATTTATACGCAAATTTTATTGATATGCTTAAACTTAATGATTAGTTTTATTTTATTTTTGCCTGTTCTTTAAAATTTATTAATTATTCAGAATAAATATTTACTATTTTACTGTATTCACAGACTATATAAATTTATTTTTTTTTATTTAGCACAATCTCATATATATTATTTTTACAAGCATTTTGATATTCGATTAATTTGACTTAACTTAGAAAATTTTCTGAGAACAATGTTGTTTTAGTTCCTATCTTACACGAAATAAAAATTCTTATAAAACAGTAAATTTGCAAAATACAAAGAGCAGGTATTTAGGAATTTCACCTTGGGAAACCTGGTAGCCATGTTGCCTGAGAAGCCTAAAGCATAATGCAGTGGCATAAAGACTGTTTTCCACGTTGAACATGTTGTTGTTCTTGATGGATGATGCAACTTCATCTAGAGCTTCTTCGATTTCCTTCTCAAAGTGGTTTGCTAGGCCCAGCTTTCTAATAGTGTCAACAAGCTGTAGCTTAGGCAATACGTCAACTGCTTGAGCAAATAAAACCCTCACATTGTCTTTTAGATTCTCAGCTTCATTCCCATATTGCTCTTCCTGTACAACCACCACATTAATTAATTACTTAAATTCAATGGTCAGTTTTCAATCAAACTGCAACATTAGCAAGAACATGTTTGCAATATTAATTTCCACAAAATTTGATATATAACGTGATTGGTGTAAAAAAAAAAAAAAAACAAAAAAGAACAATGTGGAATCTCACATTATATTTGCTGCCAAGAGTCTGTAGGAAGTCATATTTCCAACAATTTGGCGTATAGTTAGCAGTCCTTCTTTCTGCTTGCATGCCAAAGGCTTCCCAATTTGAGTGGCACATTGAAAATGATTGACCATTTTGCACTTGGTTCTCGTACTCCATGAAGATTATAAGAAATAAAAGAAAGAAATTAAAGGCTTAAGCCAAAATGTGCGGAGTTATGTTCTGAGTTATATGCGCCTGTAACTTAGCTTATACACTCACCTGGGATGGACATTTTGCAGACACAGAAAAGGTATATATAGACGATGAGACGATGAGAATAAGCATTTTGCATCCGCATGGAATTGCACTGCCGATCATTCTTGGTCACGCCAAACACGCGGCCCCAGACAGGTCGCATCGATTCAACACACTGGCTAATTGACCGAGTACAAGTATGTTGGAGCCACATACAAACCTCAATTTATTTTTGTCTTCGTTAGGCATACTGTGAAACACGAGTCTTACACGAATTGTACGTGTAAAATTTTAAAATATAAGTGTTTTTCTTTTCTTCAATGACTTTATAACGTTGATCACAAATAAAATCAAACGAAGGACAATAGAAATATTAAAAATATAAATGATATTATACATTTAAATTAATAAATTTTTAATTCAAAATAATTTATTTGCATGTGATGTCAACCTATCTCGCTGACATCACTTACATCTACCCGATATTAATTTCCTACGGCCAACTAACCTCTACCCTTTTGAATTTTGCCCATTCCTATGTTTCGCGTGCATTGGTTGTTCTGGTGATGGAGAGACCTTTCTCTGCCAAGCGTTTCATTCTGGTTTGATTATTCTCTACCCGATCGAAGACTGAATTGCAGGGTAAGTGTGAGTCCACGTGCACATTATTCACATGTTTTGCAAAGCAATAATTGGACTCCAAAAAGAGTGAGTGATTGTAGGGTCAACATCATCATAACTCGAAGAAAAATAAATATGTGTGCGTTATAATGCATGGAACCCCACACCGTGAAGTTTGACCAAAAATGAAATGTAAACTATTTATTTATTTCGTAAATAAATATGATGTTTTTAAGAAATGAATTTCTGACCTTTTAAGTTACAGTTTGTTTATTTTTCTAAACATAGTAAAATGAATTTTTAATTTTTAAATGACTACGTTAAAAATAAGAAAATTTAAGAATCGGGTATTTGTATTTGTATTGTAAGACCATTGTGAATAGAGAAAATGTAATTGGAAAATCTGTCCCCACAATAGCATTTTGTTTGGTTTCGTGTTTCGTTGTCTTAATCAGGTTGTACATAATTACATCGTGTGGCGGCTTCCTTTTTGGCTTAAGGAAAAATTAAAGCTTCTACGTAACTTTCCAAATCGAAGCACAAATACCTGGAAGTCATCGCTGGCTGCACACCATCAAGCATGACGAGACTGTTTTTTTTTTTTTATATATATATATATATATTTGTACAAGAAAATGGTCCCAATAGAATGAAGCCATCGTACAAAATTGCAATACGTAACCAATGCAGTAGTAGTTTCGTAAAAAGAAGGATAAAAAATGTATGTGGTGCTTCTGATGCAAAGCCAGATGAGCAGTCAATTGGTTCTTGAGTCTTGTGGCTAACGTTCGAATTGAGAGAAAACGTAGGCCTCTAATAAGCAAAACAACAGAAAATGTGGCATTGTCTTTTACTCAAATTTCAACATCACATGTTGAAGTATCTTCCCCTACCTTATTCTTCGTAACATCAGCCACAGAACATTCGATAGCTCCATGACCCACAATTGCAGGAGTAAACACTATAATATCTCACATACCTAAAAAAATCTGGGGACGGACGCATCAATGGCCATACATACAAGAAGCACGGACGGAATAGCGCCACACCTACACAACACACCCACAACCATTCGAGGATACATCAATTTTAAAATCTCAGAAAAAACGACACACGGCTATTCAGATGTATCGTTAACTCAACTTATTTAAGATTATCAATTGAAGATCTACTCATTTTTTAGCCGAAAAGCTTAAACATTTTTTCAAATCAAAATTTTCATAAATTTAACGTCGTATTGATGTCAACTTATATCTAATCTTTCTGGCAAAATTGTGACTAAGTACCTCGTAATTGCATTTATTATAAAAAAAAAAATATTAGATAGATAACTTATATTTTTTTTTCATTAAATTTTTCATTTACTTTTATTTTTATTTTTATTTTATTATAATTAAATTATTTAATTTTAATTTAATCATTGTGATACCCTATTAAATAAATACTTATAAAATTTATCCACTAAAATTATATTTTTAATGCAATTAAATTCATCAATCAATATATCAATTAAAATCAAGTTAAACTTTTCTCAAAATAATTTAGCCAGAAATTAGGGTATAATGAATAAAAAAGCACAATTGAGTCATTTTTGGGGGTGGATTGACTGTTAAATAAAAAAAATATAACTCGTCTTATGGCATTCATCAATATCTTTAGATTCTTTAATCTTGTTTTCCACCTTAGAATTCCAGTTCATAAAATTTTAATTTAATTTTTAATAATTTATTGACAAAAAAAAAATTAATTACATAAAAAAAAATTATAGAGAGCGAATGTTATAAATTTTTATTTAATAGGGAGATATAATGATTAACATAAAATTTGAACAATATAATTATAATAAATTAAAATTAGATGATAAAAATAAAAAGAAGCATGGAATTTAGTGACTAAAATACCAGTCATCCTTAAAACATCTCAAACATGTATAGTTTTTCATATTAATTTAAGTGTATCTTGCGTGTCTAA
Source organism: Kandelia obovata (assembly GCA_021464305.1). NCBI lineage: Eukaryota > Viridiplantae > Streptophyta > Magnoliopsida > Malpighiales > Rhizophoraceae > Kandelia > Kandelia obovata. The sequence goes on along the minus strand of CM038485.1, from coordinate 206,948 downwards.
TTGTTTTAAAAATAATATTTTAACGATCATGTTCCAGTCGGTGCCCTGTCCGGCAAAGGATTCCCCTCTTCTACGGCGAGTCTTTAACTTACTTGCTGTTTTATACTTCATGTTCATGTTCTTCTTAGCAAAATTTTTTAATTTTTTGGAAAAAAAGAAAAGAAAAGAAAAAGTTAAAGGATGTGATCCCAAGACTTCAACTTGTTGAATTGGCAAGTGGGTCTGTCTCTCTGCTTCCTTCCTTTTTAACCAACAAATTAACATTCGGTAAACTGTTCTTTTACTTGAGATAAAAGTTAGTCAAATAATAACTTTTTATCATGAAAGAATGCATAAATACACAGTTAAATGAACTTCCAAAGTTGTTAAATTAACAGAGATATATGTGCAAATTTTACACCACTTTTTATATATTTGTTGAGTTTGAAGAGATAGTAAAAAAGATACGTAAGCGTGATGTGAGTTTGTAGAAAGAAAAATAAAACAACGAGGGAGGAAGAAAAAAAAAATGTTAAGCTGCCATTCAAATTGATATGGAAAATAAAACAATGTAGATGTAGTGGTCTGACTTAATTTATAAAATTTATTCGACGTAATTTGTTTTTAATAAAATAGTGAAATATCATGGTTGTTTATTCACATTATTTATTAAAAAAATATTTATATATTTTTTAATTAATTCTGAATAATTATTTACTTATTTGTGTAACAATCCTAGTTTTTTGGAAACCAAAAATTTGTATGTTTTTTATAAATAAAATTTATTTTAACAAACTATCATGGTTTAATGTTCTTTCGAGTTTGAGGGAAACTTGAGAGTGCTTAAATCGATTAATTAGTATTTGATTTTTGTACGGAGATTGCAAGATGGCAAAGTTCTCATGAGTCCTGACCAAGAAATGACTCAATCACGATGTGAAAAAAAGAAAAAGAAAAAATTATGGTAATAAGGTTATGTGATCAATCTTCAGATTTTATTTTCTGCCCCTAGCTAGTGTTTCACTGGGAAGTGAAGTTTGCCTGTTATAGTATACATCATATATATATATATATATATATATATATATGTGTATGTATGTATGTATGTATGTATGTATGTATAATTCTTACTTGAAGGACCAAACAGAACAACACCTAATTTAAAAAAAAAAAAAAAAAGTGCAAATGATGAAAACTAAGCATGGAAATCCAGAGGCACAAAATAGAGGTATACTTGAAAGAAACCCACCAATGAATTAAATTATGGCTGAGGTATTCATTTCCATTGGCGGGTTGTGCATACATTAGTCGTTTTCACCAAAAAGTCACGTCCTCCTGGAAAGACCTGCAAGGGCTTTTTCCCTGAATGCTGCTTACTGGCTCCAATGACATGCACATCTAGTGCCTCTGGCCGACAGTGGGACAGTCTTTTTACTAGAGGAAACCATCGTAATGGCATCTCAATTTGTCCCAATGAAAGGGAGTTTTTTTTTTTTTTTTCTAATCTTTATTACCACAGGTTACATTTTTACCTGATTTAATGGGCAGATGCGTTAAGCTGCCAGTATTATAGAAGAAGAGTATTGCTGTCAGAAGCTGTTTGTTCTTGGCAGATAGGTGTGCGGTTCCCAAGAAAGGATGAGCACCAATTTGAACTTGGTAGACCCACAATAGCACAAGAATATGCAGTAATCGAACCTGATATTATTGACATGTTAATTACTTGCCGAATGGTTTCTAATTTTCGAGTCTATTGATAACTCATTGCACAGTGGGTTATACCGTTAAATCTCTTTGCATATATATATATATATATATATACATATATGCTCTGTCGCGCGCTATTCCAGTTAAACAATATGACTCGAAGGTTCTTTAAGTCCGACCCACAAAAGAAAAGGGAGGTGCCTCATGACACACTTTGGATAAAAAATGGTCCTAAAAGACATCGTCCAACGCTTTCTGGGGTCTTAACAAATTCAGCCGTCTACCCTTGAAACCTCATAAACTGCCCCTTCCGTGCCAATCTCAGAGGAATCCTTCAGATTGATACATTAAAGAAATTGAATTTCCGAGACATTAAATTTGTTCAAATACTCTCTACACGGTGAAAATGATGGGAAGACGTCTTAATACCAGATGGTCCTTACAGATGGGAGACACTCAGAATGAGCAGTGTGTAACCAAGTAAGTCATTATGCGAGTAGTATTAATAGTCACGTGAGAATGAATTGGATTCTTACTATAGCAGCCATCAACACCAAAAAGGGTCAAAGAATTGACAGTGCAAGGCACAAAGGATCTCTATTAATGAGAAACAGAAAGGACCAAGTGCAGTTGCTCACCGAAACAAGAAAGGACACATAATGGACAAACGAAGTTAAACGTTTTACAAATGTCTTCCCGATAACGATCAGCTCCAACTTTCCAGCGAGTAGTAGATATCTCCACAAAACAAACAGGTTAGAACAGAAAATGTGAAGGTCCAAAAACAGAAACATGACTTTTACCAATGTTGCGGCCTCTGAGGCATTCTAGACTAACTACTTGAGAATGATCCACAAAGAGGTTTACCTAACAAGAAGAGATCAAATGTTCATGTTATGAATCTTTAATGCAAAATCACTCAGTTTCTACCAAGGAATGAAAGAGGATTATACCTTTGGACCATAGCTTTTGATAAACCACTCAGCAGTTCTTGCATTGGATGCATCAAACATGGTCTTCTCTACACCTAGTCGTCCAATGACTTTTGCAATTATATCTGCCCTCAAGGAGTCAGCATCTTTGCATATATCATCAGCTTCAAACATTATCATGTCTGCACCAGCCTCCAAGCATCTCTCTGCCCTTCTAATCAACAGATTGACATCTTCAACAAGTTCTGCATAATAGAACACTAAGCTCTTGAGTCATGGCTTAGAAATGTACTCAACCGAAGTGGATTTACATGATGGCCAACAATTGAGGCACAACTTCCCAGAGTATATGTTAGTCTTATCCACATATTTTAACATGTCTGAATTTGTAGGCAGCAAGAATTTGTAATATATTGTGCAAATTAGGCAATTTCTTTCCACAACCTGCATTGCTTGTAAGGTTATGGAGGGGCTTGGAAAGGACAGTGAACACAGAACAGTGGCTTGCACGTTCTCAAAAACATGTTTATATGGATGGCTACTGGATGTCCATTGCATTGATCAATTCATTCAACCCATGATAAATTGTGCGTAAGCCTGTATGCCTGAATATAGTCTTGTCTACTCAAATGGGTCTCATGATAAACTGTAGAAAAGAAGAAGGAAAAAAACAGAAAAAAAAAACTGAGAACCATATTATCTTGGACAACAGAGGATCTCTGTCAGCAATCACTCAAGCAAAACTACTTTTGTAGCTATTATTTTCTCTTTTCCTACCAGAGGTTCGAGGTGCTGGAGCCACATAAGCACCAAATGCTCTGTCATCAATGATGGGAATGTCAGACTTGTTGAACTTGACAGCAAATTGAGGCTTAGCTTTCAGGCCGCCAGTCTTGATTAAACGCACATATCTGAGAAGAGTCTCCTCAGGAACACCAAGTGACCCCACATTTAGCTCAATTGTGTCAAACCCCAAATTCTTACATTCCTGAAAATTATCAAAAGTGGCCAAGCTCAATCACCACCCCCAACACAACATTCAAAGAACATATGAAAATTTAAACAGCTCGCATGCATGCCTCACCTCAACATATTCTTTGAAAGCTGATGGACCTTTACGAAGCAGATGTTCAGCCCAATCACCCGTACTAACGTATACATCATGTCGGTGAGCCATATCAATAACATCTTTAATAAAAGATTTTGGCATCAAACTGTGAGAACCTCCGGAGAACTTCAGTCCATCCACAAACGGTCCCATGGAATCAAAAATATCCTGTAAAGAAGAGTGATAATAACAAGCATGAACAAATGGGAAACCAGATTTGACTCGCTGTTTCACAGATTCCACCCCTCATCAACTCAAGCCAAAAATAAAAATAAAAATAAAAATCATTCAAACATCTAATGCAGGAGTCCGAAGTGCAAAAGTGCAAAAGTTCACAGGTAAATACCATGCCCTGACAAGCATTTACTTCAAATGGTCAATGTTTAAGCAAGCATAGGTGGTTCTGAAGTCCATAGACATTTATCAGCCAGGAGACGTCCTACTCTACCGATGTGGGATTTTCATACTTTCAACATACACTTTCTTTACACATAACGGCCATAACGTGTATATTTCAGACATTGATTGCAACCTAATTGCCAGAATCCTACTTATAATATATGCAAATCATTTCTTTTGATCCTGCCTCAGTTACCATGTTTCAAATCTCAAGCAAACAAGCAATTTACAAGTTGACCATCCCTGTACTCAAAAATCCAAAAACTATAACCAAATAAACCCATTTCTGCTTAATGGGTTGTTGGAATCGCCTGATGAATCATAAAAATCCACAACAACAACAACAACAATCAAAGAGAGATAGATAGGGAGAGAGAGAGAGAGAGAGAGAAGTAGGAGGGGGTGGGGTACTTGAAGCATGTTTTGGCCGAAGAGAGTGTACTGGGGACCACGCATCTCGGTGACTCCAAACCTACGAGGCTTCTCCGGCCGATCCTCGTCATCTTCGAAGCTCTTCCACTGGTAATACACAGACATCTCTCTCTCTCTCTCTCTCTCTCGCGTAAGATAAAGCCTTTTTTTTTTTTTTGGCCAAAACTATGGATAAATTTGCTTTTATTTTATGGATAAAATTCTCAATAATTGATCGGAGGCTCGGAGAAGGGTGGCGGTTGTTCTAGAAATGTCTCTGCAAATGAATACCGACCTTCGTCATTACTTTTTATTCTGTCTTACTTTTTCTTGGACAAGACATGCGTCGTGCTTACATTTTCTTAGGAAGAGATTTATAGGCTGAATATTATATTTTAATTTTAAAATTTAAATTATTAAATTTATTTATTTTTTATTATTTTAATATAAAATTTTTAATTATTACACTTATATATAAAATTTTACTATTCCAATTTGATCTAAAATGTAAGCTTGAGTGAATATATATATATATATATATATTAACTAAGAAATTTCTCAGATTAAGGGCTATCGGGGGATGTTGATAAGAAAAAATTCGATTATGATTACAATAAGCATGCCATAGTTTATTTAAAAATTTTATTTTTTTATTAAAATATTGAATAAATCTTAAGCTATACTATAAATATAATTTTTTTAATTTTTTTTACAAATTTTTTTATCTTTTTTTTAAATTAAAATTTAAAAATTTTCAAAATAAAAATTTTAATTCTTAATTATTCAAGTGTCTGTGAGAGATTTTTATCTTCCTATGATTAGCTTTGGAATTGCTTCTATTATTTTGCTGCACCGAAAATATTGGGCGGCATGATGAAATGATATGGTATTTTTAAGTACTACAGCACCATTTAGCTTATTCTTTTTTGTTCTCATTGCATTTTTAAATAATACTTCTATTTTAGGATCCTTATGAACTGTTAAATACATTATTAAAATTAATATAATGATTAAAATTTTAATAATAAAAAATAAATAAAATGGGGATTGATATTAGGTGATGGTACAATTGATAATATATAAAACAATATGAGCAAATTAGTTAAAAGCATTCAAAACTGATTTTGTAAAAGTGTTAGAATTTAGCATTTAAGTGCAATTTCAATGACTCCTCTCTTTGGCAAATCTATAAACTCACAGTTGCCAAGTACTTCTTTTTCATAATGTGTCATCTTAAATAATAATAATAAATAAATTTAAGAAAAATATATTTTTAGCAATTGATTCACCATAATAATTTTATTCATTTTTTTTTTTTTTAAAAAAAAAAGTCTTTTAGCATTGTTAATGAATGTTTTGCTGCATTTAAGCATTGGCCATCCTGAGAATATAAAAGTTTAAAAGGAAAAAGATCATTTTTTTAATATTTTAGAGTACTGGGACTCAGTTGGTAGCTCAAAGAAAAGTTTAGGAGTAACTATTTGTACTGGTGTCAAGAAAGCAGTGTGGTAACTATTTATGCAAGATTGCAATAGGAAGATAAAGAGGACAACCCAAAGACAACCTCTTTCTTGGGTCTACCATGCACCACCACAAAGGTTCAAATCTTGATGATGGTACTCTTGCTTTTCTTGGCTTCCATGAAAGGAATCAGAATTTCACAGAGGAAAAAAAAGAAGAGAAAGAATAAAGAAATTTTTTTTTAAAAGACAAAAGCAGTTTTTAATACATGTGTCACTGCTGATCTCTTTCATATCCAGGTACGAATCCGCTTGCTCCCCTCTGCTTTATTCGATTCCTCCCTTGATGTTCCAGTAAAGTCTTGACATTAAAAGCTAGTGGTGCTTCTATTGCTATGAGATTAGCTTCTGCATGCCCTTCCCTCAAAAAATTATCTGCAACTGCAAGCCGTTTCTGGGTATCATAAAAAATGGCCAAAAACATAGGATTTTGGTCTGCCTCTTAATCATGGTAATGGATGTTGCTGCTGGCATCCTTGGCATTGAGCCGAAAGAGCTCAAAACAAGGTAACTTTCTTTTTATATAATTGACTCCGACTGAAACTTAGAAATTAAGACTTACAATCTTGAAAATTTTATGGAGGGGTCATACACTTGTTTCACATTGCACATATAATTGTGTCTATAATTCATCTATCTTTGACCGAGGAGAATACACAATACAGAATTGTGGTCGGACCTCTGGATTGCTTTCCTTTATATAAAACCATGCTTTGCAAATTGCAACCTTTTTATTGCTGATTTTGGTCTTTTTTTTTTTTTTTTTTTTTTTTTGGATATATCCAACAGGTGAAGCATTTAAGAGTGTGGATATTTGAGTGTAGAGAGCCAAGCTATCAGGCTTTCAGTCTAGGCTTGGCTGCAGCAGTGCTTCTTGCCCTTGCCCACGTTATTTTGTTACCTGCTTGGTGGGTGCATTTGCATTTGGTCTAAAGAAGGTTATATGAAAGCTACTGCCAACAAGCAATTAGCCGTGGCTTCCCTCTTTTTCTCATGGTATGTGCTCGGATTTTCCCACACTTTCTTCAACTCTATATTTTCACCCTTCTATAGGGAAGATATGTCTATCTTCACCAAATGAGAACAGAGATCTTAAAATTTGGTAGCACCTTAAAAGAATTTCAAATCCAGGACCTTGTAAATGACCACCATTTTAATTTTAGCTCACCCAATTCAATGTAATCGATGAACTAGCAAGATTAATCTAATAAATCCACATTTTACGAAACGCCAAAGTGGATTTCCCATCAAAGTCATTAGTAAGAGTAACAGTTTATCGGGTTTCATATCAAAGCATTAAGACTAGAGGACTCCATTCTAACAGGAATTGTGTTGTGGGCAAACTCAGGATCATCCTGGCGGTTGGGTTTCTCAATGTTTGATCGTAGGGACGATGTCAAAAACTCAAGATCAGGAAAGCATGCGGATTAGCCCCATCATCAAATACTGTCTATAGGAGGCATTATATGTTTTCATTCATGGACTCTTCATAGTTGCCTTACTATGTGTCTGCTACGAGCTGCAGCCAAGAGAGACACGGCAAGCCGTGGAGCCTCGGCCTAACCGAACTTTTTATCACTAATTGTTCATTTTTTTTCTTTCCTTCAAATATTGCCAACATTTGTTGCATTTCCACAATTATTTGACTACTACTAATGTCTATAATGAAAGCCAATTCTGTTAAGAATGCTTTTTTTTTTTTTTTGTGAAGCTCAGCTCTAAAATTTTACAAAGCAATACACATCCCCCTTGTTCTTTGCTTGTGAGCCGGGCTTAGTCATCGTGTTAAGCTGAGACAAGAAGGCCCAGAACCAGTGAGCAGGGATTGAAGGATGCTATAGCTAAATAAGATTCGGTACGTTTATTAAATGACGATGATTTTCGTTCTCTGGCATTCTTGTTGATGGGTGTTCACAAAAGAAACATGCAAACCAGAATCAGCTTTAGCCATACAATATCATTGGTGCCTGGCCATGCTTGAAATTTAAAGAAACACTCGTAATTATAAGAAAGCAACACTCAAAAGTAGGGGTTGCCCCACTTCAATACAGGTAAAAGGCACCTTGAAAAAGCTCATTCATCCATGGACTGATTATTTCCGGTTTCAGGAATCCTGCATATGCTAAAAGAAAGCAGGCTAGGCAAACCAACTCAGGGTATGCATTCACTTCCACGATGAGACAGTTCATTTCAGCTCCTATTCTTCAGGAAAGCCAATAATTTCGCATGCACAACAGCAAGAGAATGAAACTTGTTAAAGACAAACATGGCACGGATCAACAGTACAGAATACCTAAAAATCCAAACAAGTTTATGATTCATTAAGCAACAGTAACAGCCACAAACTAACGACACAATGAGCATAATTTCTCAGCAGCTGATTGCTGGCATTGCTAAAAAAACTACATCAGGTCAGGAGATGTACCATGGCTAGACAAGGATAAGTGGATCAGAATACTGCCTTTTTGCATCTCTGCCTATATGATCGGACAATGCAAAAACAGGTGAACATTGTTCAACAAAAGTTCCAAAACGTTGAACACACTTTTACCACATAAACCCATGCAGTTGATTAAGATCCTAAACACAGTACCAAACACACAAGCTAAACACAGAAGCTAAAGAGTAGGGGAGACCATGATGGTGGACTAAGCTATTGAGCTACTCACTAAAGTAGCTAAGTAAATCAAAATTGAAAAAGGAAAGGAAGAAAAAGAAACAAATAGGGAGGATTTTAGCAAAAGAACCAAAATACTTTGTCAGGCATAGGACCGCAACCGTGTCTTAATTAGGGTCTTAGTGCAATAAGTTTTAATTCTGTTGCCATCACTAAAACATTCTTTTAACTCCAGATATCAATAGCTACATGAAGAGATTCCACCCCTGAGAAAGGGGGGGGGACAACCGTCCCAAAACACTAAAAGCTTCCATAACCCCCTCTGTTCTCTCTGGACCCTGGATCCAGAATATAGAGATATTTGAGGTAAGAGAAAACATAAAATAATACTCAGTTGTCATCTAAAAACAAAGCCTTCAAGTCACCCAACAATAATAACTGTAAGCAATAAAAAGATATTTAGAATGAACTACAATGGGCCAGTATATTTTCAAATGCACAGCAAAATAAGGGAAATTTTACACATTGGACAAGACATAGGAAGGTAAGAAGGCTTCAAATGACATTCTCACACCTACAAATGTAGACTCGTAATTTGCAAATGATAGTAATACTTAATAACTTCAGGTAACTTCTCAACCTGGGAACAATAGCACCTTGCATCTCATGCCACTTAATCTGTACAATACAATCTAGTGACAGCAGTACAGATGGATTATGTTCTCCGGCCATCACACTCTGGACCATATGGAATCAAGCAAAGGTCATACTAAATCATGGCTTGTAAAGATAATGAAGTATCTCAACAAACTGTAGTGACCTGAAGCAGACATTTTCTAAACCAAAAGCTAACATCAATTATTGGACATCACAAAAAAAAGATATAATAACACAAATCTTGCTGCCATTGAACAGAGGTGAATAAATCAATTTTCTACCTGTCATGTAAATAGGCATTTGGTATTCAACCAGAAGATATTAAAACTATGACAACTTTCTCATCTGTAGATAGGTCTAGATGAACATGACAACTGAACAGTAGCTAAATATTATTGGAGCGGTGGTAACAGAAGGAAGAAGTAAACATAGTAGAGAAATCTAGTCTCCAAAAGACAGGTTGACTTGACAATTACTAAATGCTACACAAAAAATAAAACCAAAAACCCTAACTTGCTTGCACAAGCATGAGCCCAAGCTTTAATTCCCCTGTCCTTTATAATAGGCCAAGTTTAGCTTTGTCTGCTCCTTCAACAGCTCAATTTGCTTCAAAAACATTTCATCTCCTCCACATGCAACTCCCTCCACTTATTTTCCATCTCTGCCTTTTTCTCACGGTCTATCGCATCCAGCCCCTCCTCGAGAACATGGTCAGCCATTTCACCCAAAAAACTCTTTCAAGCCAAAGGTCTGTGACACCTCGACCTTTGTCTCCTGACTTGTCTGCTTCCTTCATTTCCTGTATTGATCCAAATTCAGACTTCAGAGCAGCCAATGTCTTACTACTTTCGTCTTGATTGGATGTTATTCTTCACTCTCTTCACGCACTTTCCCATTTGACTTAATTACTTGACGCTGATTCCACCTAGCTTGATGATTCATTTTGCCCCATACTTCTTAGGCCAAATCTGAAAGCTTCTGATCATGTGGTTTCGAAAAAGTCACGTCTTTGCCCCTTATTCTCTCACATCACATCGGATTTCTTTCTTTGTCGCGCAAATCTTGTCCTTCAACTAAGGGTATTTCACATTAAAATGCAACCTTTTCTTAAGAATTCATGAAAGAGTCCATTTCCTTGCTCAAATCTTTCCACGGGTCAATCCCTTTCTTCTTGGTATACATCAAGAATGCCTTCCAGCAAAGCAATCTCATCATCCTCATTCCATTTCCCTTTAAGCTGCTTCTTTGCATCCTCCGAATTCTCTCCGGTCTCCACATCTTTCTGCTTGGCTTCGCTTCGCATGCCGTGGGACTGAAAAAACATAGAAATGCAATAAACTTCTAAATTTAGTCCTTTCAAGTACACAGTAGAGCTGTGCCCTCAGCCATTCCCGAAAATAACAGTAAAAAATTAATTCATTTTATGCAGATAGCAGAACTGAGCCTTTTCCATTCCAAAAAGGGCAGTCAAATTAGGGTAACATAGTGTGTCAATTTAAATCAAGAAGGCAAAACACACTTAACACTTGATTAAACCAAATTTTGAATAGACACGCAGAACCAACCACGTGTGTATCAAGAAAGAAATAATTTTCAAATCAAGTTCTTTTTTACACAAAAAGCTGCACTACACAATCCAAAATTTTAATATTCTGAGGAAAAAAATGCTTTATAAACACACTTACAGAAGCACAACGTTAACGCCAAAATGTTCAAGGACGAGAGAGGAGAGAGAGAGAGAGAGAGAGAGAGAGCAATAATTACCTAACGATCAGTCTCACGGACCCTCTTTCTCCGAGGGATTGTACTTTGGCATCGTGGACTTGACAGGTATTGTCTCCTCTGCTCCCATTAGCTTGGAAGCACTTGGCTTCGTGTTCTTTACAGGCGTGGCCCCCTCCGCCGCCATGGGCTTGGAAGCAATTGGCTTGACAGTACTTTCAGGCTCGGAATCGGACTCAGGCTCATCCGAGTCAGACCCAGAACCTGATTCACCCTCAGATTCAGACCCAACTTGAGTTTTTGACAGAATCCAGCTTATCTGGGGCTGGTTTTGGGGTTTGGACCTGTGTTTTGCGGCAGTGGAACAGAGGGTTTTTGAGTTTTTTCTTCTTCTTCTTCAGAGGAAGATTCCTCCTCTCCTCCTCCTCCTCTACTTCTTCTTCTTCTTCACTTGTCATCTCCTCCTCTTCGGAAGAAGAAGAAGCAGACGGCGGCACCTCCATGGCGTAGCTTTTCTTCGGAGCCATCGAGACCTTGTTTTCAAAGACAAAGCGGTCGCTACAACAAGACTCGCTCCGATTAGAGGGTTGATGGAAAGGGTGGTGACCACAGATTGGTTAATAATTTAGATTTCCAACGACCGTGCGATTTTAGGTTAAAAAAACAAAAAAAAAAAAACACAAAAAAGGTAAGTCGTTTCTTACAGTAGGATTGCAATAATTTGAGAGTGGGCCCCACCACACTACGATCGATTTTAATTAGTATTTTAAATATATATATATATATATATATATATAATTAATTTCAAAATTAGTAAAAAATATGCATAAAATATTATTTTTAAGCCAACTCACGACTTCAAGTTAGTAGAAAAGAAGACCATGGTTTTCTTCTCACGTGCAAACAGAGCTGGAAGGGCTACCTAGCAATTTTTAGGCTAATGAAAGGGTTTACGTTATGGTGCTGCCTGGAAGAACATATAAGATGGGAACATGAAGCCAACAGACAAATCAATGTCCCTTTGCCATTTCTTGATAATCAACGTAAATGCTTCACTTATAACATCAACTCAGAGGAGAAAATAGATTTGAAGGAAATGCAGCAAGAGTAAATGTTATCAGCAGACCACTTGGAATCTAGAGCAACTCTAGGAAGGCAGCCTCTAGCTTTACTTTTTTTTTTTTTTTTTACCTCAAAAATTAATCGATCTATCTCTAGATGGAGTTTTCAATATTTGTTCTGCCAGTTTCTTTTGGTTTTTTACTTGTTTATACTCAATTCCCATTTTTGTTAAAACAAAATTCTGAAGATTTTACTTGAGTTTTATACATGTTATTGTGGTTATGTTGCTTTGTAAGTTAACACCATAGTAACTCAGCACTCTTCTGAGTTTCTGAGTTCACCCCCATTACTTTAGGCTTTGTTAAGCGTATTGGCTGATTAGGCTGACCATATTGTACCATCACCCCCACAACTAGATTCTCTTAAACGAATCATTGATTAAAGCACCACCATATATTGGGATTGAAGTCATAATTCATAGAATTTATGAAAACTTTACTTTGAGTAACCTAACATGACACAATTTCATATATTTTGGGTTGATGAACATGATAGTAGATTGATTTCACCTAAAAGGTTTAAGCTTATTAGAATAACTCAACTTTACTTTTACATCCTAAATGAACATAATTTTTGATTTCTTGATTCCTTAAGACCCCATAGCATTTTTATATTTTTAATGTTTCACTCATCATTTGTTGAAAGAGCTTGTCCCAAAACATACGAATATTCACCTTGAACAGCCTATCTATCCACAACCTACACAGCCTCAATAAAATAGTTATCTCAAATATAGCAATAACATCCAAAAATTATGAATGCATGGCCTAAGGCCCTGGCCCAGGTTAGGCCCAAAATGCACGTGGTCATTTTGTTAGTGGAGACAAGATGTAACCTAAGCCCAGTTTGGGCCCACAATGATGTGCAACGGTCAATTGTGTTGTTGTTGAGAGAGATAAACGAAGTTAAACGTTTTACAAATGTCCTTCCCGGATAACGATCAGTCTCCAACTTTCAGCGAGTAGATAGTATCTTCCACAAAACAAACAGGTTAGAACAGAAAAAGTGAAGGTCCAAAAACAGAAACAATGACTTTTACCAATGGTGCGGCCTCTGAGGCATTCTAGACTAACTACTTTGAGAATGACTACCACAAAGGAAGGTTTTTACCTAACAACGAAGAGATCAAATGTTCATGTTTATGATCTTTAATGCAAAATCATCTTCACAGTTTCTACCAAGGAATGAAAAGAGGATTTATACCTTTTTGGACCATAGCTATTTGATAAACCAGGAACCATCAGCAGTTTCTTGCATTGGAATGCATCAAACATGGTCTTTCTCAACCTAGTCGTCAATGACTTTTTGCAATTATATCTGCCCTCCAACGGAGTCAGCATCTTGCATATATCATCCCAGGGGGCTTTTCAAAAACATCTATCATGCTGCACTCAGCCTCAAGCATCTCTTGCCCTTCTAATCAAAGATTGACATCTTCACAAGTTCTCGCATTAATTAGAAACACTAAGCTCTTGAGTCATGGCTTAAAAATGTACTCAACCGAAGTGGATTTACATGAATGGCCAACAATTAGGCACAACTTCCAGAGTAATGTTAGTCTATCCACATATTTTAACATTGTCTGAATTTGTAGGCAGCAAAATTGTAATATATTGTGCAATATTAGGCAAATTTCTTTCCACAACCTGCAATTGCTTGTAAGGTTATGAGGGGGCTTGGAAAAGGACAGTGAAACAGAACAGTGGCTTTGCACGTTCTCAAAAAACATGTTTATATGGATGGCTACTGGAGTCCATTGCATTGAATCAATTCATTCACCATGATAAATGTGCGTAAGCCGTGGTAGTGCCTGATATAGTCTTGTCTACTCAATGGGTCTCATGATAAACTGTTAGAATAAGAAGAAGGAAAAAAACAGAAAAAAAACTGAGAACCATATTATCTGGACAACAGAGCGATCTCTGTCAGCAATCACTCAAGCAAAACTACTTTTGTTAGCTAATTATTTTCTCTTTTTCCTACGAGGTTCGAGTGCTGGAGCCACATAAGCACCAAATGCCTCTGTCATCAATGATGGGAATGTGCAGACATTTGTTGAACTTGACAGGCAAAATTGGAGGCTTAGCTTTTCATGGCCGCCAGTCTTGATTAAACGCACATATCTGAGAAGAGTCTCCTCAGGAACACACAAGTGACCCCACGTTTAGCTCAATTTGTGGTCAAACCCCAAATTCTACCATTCCTGAAATTAATCAAAAGTGGCTCTCAATAGCTCTCAATCACCCCCCCCAACACAACATTCAAAGAACATATGAAAATTTTAAACAGCTCGCATGCATGCCTCACCTCAACATTTCTTTGAAAGCTGATGGACCCTTTACGAAGCAGAATGTTCAGACCAATACCGTCTAACGGTATACATCATGTCGGTGAGCCATATCAATAAACCATCTTTTAATAAAAGATTTTTGGCATCAAAACTGTGAGAACCTCCGAGACTTCAGTCCCCATCCACAAACGGTCCCATGGGAATCAAAATACCTTGTAAGAAGAGTGGATAATAACAGCTATGAACAAAATGGGAAACAGATTTGACTCGCTGATTCAACAGATTCCACCCCTCATCAACTCAAGCCAAAAATACAAAGAAAAAATAAAAATTCAATATCAAACATCTAATGCAGGAGTCCGAAGAGTGCAAAAGTGCAAAATTCACAGGTAAATACCATGCCCTGACAAGCATTACCTTCAAAGGTCCAATGTTAAGCAAAGCTAGGTGGTTCTGAAGTTCACATTAAATTTATTCAGCCAGGAGAGTTCTTATCTACGATGTGGGATTTTTGCATACTTTCAAACATTACAGTGTCTTTCTTTACACATTTAACGCCATAACGTGTACATATTTCAGACATTATTGCAACCTAATTGCCAGAATTCCTACTTATATAATATGCAAATTCATTTCTTTGAATGCCTGCCTCAGTCTCACATGTTTCAAAATCTCAAGGCAACAAGCAATTTAACAAGTTGACCATCCTCGTACTCAAAAATCCAAAAACCTATTAACCAAATAAACCCATTTCTGCTAATGGGTTGTTTTGGATTCTGCCTGATGAATCATAAAAATCCACACAAACACAAACAACAATCAAGAAGAAGAGATAGATAGGGAAGAGAGAGAGAAGAGAGAGAAGGTAGGAGGGTGGTGGGGTACTTGAGCAATGTTTGTTGGCCGAAGAGGAGTGTACTGGGGACCGACGCATTCTCGGTGTTGGGACTGTCCAAACCTACGAGGCTAGTCTCCGGCCGATTCCTCGTCTACTTCGAAGCTCTTCCACTGGTAATACACAGACATCTCTCTCTCTCTCTCTCTCTCATCTGCGTAAGATAAGCCTTTTTTTTTTTTGGCCAAAACTATGGTAAAATTTGCTTTTATATTTTATGATAAATTCTCAATAATGATCGGAGGCTCGGGAAAGGGTGGGGTTGTTCTAGAAATGTCTCTGCAAATGAAATACCGACTTGCGTCATTATTTTTTAATACTGTCTTATTTTTCTTGGACAAGGACATGCGTCGGTGCTTACATTTTCTTAGGAAGAGGAGTTATAGGCTGAATATTATATTGTGAATTTTAAAATTTAAATATTAAAATTTATTTATTTTTTATATTTTAATATAAAATTTTAATTATTACACTTATAATAAATTTTAACTATTCAATTTGATCTAAAATGTAATGTCTTGAGTGAATATATAATAATTTAATAGTATATATATACTATAGTATATATATATATTATATATATTAACTAGAGAAATTGTCTCAGATTAAGGGCTATCGGCGGGATGTTGATAAGAAAAATGTTCGATTATTGATTACAATAAGCATTTGGACCATAGTTTATTTAAAAATTTTATTTTTTTTATTAAATATTTGAATAAGTATCTTAAGAGCTATACTATAAATATATTTTTTAATTTTTTTTTACAAAATTTTTTTTATCTTTTTTTTAAATTTAAATTTAAAAATTTTCGAAAATAAAAATTTTAATGCTTAATTATTCAAGTGTCTTGTTGGGGGGGAAAGATTTATTTTATCTTTCCTATGAATTAGCTTTGAATTATGCTTCTATTATTTTGCTGCACCGGAAAATATGGGCGGGAATTGGATGATAATGATATTGTATTTGTATTAAGTTACTACAGCCACCATTTAGCTTATTCTTTTTTGGTTCTCATTGCATTTTTAAATTAATACTTCTATTTTAGGATCCTTATGAACTGTTTAAATACTTATTAAAATTAGAATAATAAGATTTAAAATTTTAATAATAAAAAATAATAAAATGGGGATTGATATTTAGGTGATGGTACAATGTATATATATAAAAACAATAATGAGCAAATTAGTTAAAAGCATCAAAAACTGATTTTGTAAAAGTGTTAGAATTTAGCATTTAGGCTGCAATTCAATGACCCTCTCTGGCAAATCTATAAACTCACAGTTGCCAGTACGTTCTTTTTCATAATGTGTTCATCTTAAATAATAATAATAAATAAATTTAAGGAAAAATATAATTTTTAGCATTGATTCACCATATTATTTAAATTCATTTGTTTTTTTTTAAAAAAAAAGTTCTTTCTTTTAGCATTGGTTAAATGATATGTTTTTTGCTGCAATTTAAGCAGTGGCATCCTGAAGAATATAAAAGTTTAAAAGGAAAAAGATCATTTTTTTAAATTTTAGAGTACTGGAGACTCAGTGGTAAGTCTCAAAGAAAAGTTTTAGAGGTAATATTTGTTAACTTGGTGTCAACGAAAGCAGTATGTGGTAACTATTTATGCCAAAGATTGCAATAGGAAGATAAAGAGGAAACCCAAAGACAACCTCTTTCATTGGGTCTACCTATGCACCGACGACCAAAGGTTCAAATCTTGATTGATGGTAACTCTTGCTTTCTTGGCTTCCATGAAAGGAATCAGAATTTCACAAGGGAAAAAACAAGTAAGAGAAAAGAATAAAGAAATTTTTTTTTTAAAAGACAAAAGCAGGTATTTTTAACATGTGTGTCACTTGCTTGATCTCTTTCATATCAAGTACGAAATCCGCTTGCTCCCCCTCTGCTTTATTCGAATTCTCCCTTGTATGTTCCAGTAAAGTTTCTTGACATTAAAAGCTAGTGGTGCCTTCTATTGCTTAGTGAGATTAGCTTCGCATGCCCCTTCCCTCAAAAAATTATCTGCAACGCAAAAGCCGTTTCTGGGTATCATAAAAAATGGGCCAAAAAAACATAGGCTATTTTGTCCTGCCTCTAATCATGGTAATGGAAATTGTTGCTGGCTGGCATCCTTGGCATTGAAGCCGAAAGAGCTCAAAACAAGGAACTTTCTTGTTAATAATTGACTCCGACTGAACTTTTAGAAATATAAGACTTACAATCTTGAAATTATTATGGAGGGGTCATACCTTGTTTCATCATTGCACATATAATTGTGTCTATATCATCTATCTTTACGAGAAGAATACACAATACAGGAATTGTGGTCGGACCTCTGGATTGCTTTCGCGTTATATGAAAACCATTGCTTGCAAATTGCAACCTTTTTATTGCTGATTTTGGCTTCTTTTTTTTTTTTTTTTTTTTTTTTTGGATATCCAACAGGTGAAAGCATTTAGAGTGTGGATATTTGAGTGGTAGAGAGCCAAGCTATCAGGCTTTCAGTCTAGGCTTGGCTGCACAGTGCTTCTTGCCCTTGCTCACGTTATTGTGTGACCTGCTTTGGTGGGTGCATTTGCATTTGTCTAAAAGAAGGTTATATATGAAAGCTACTGCCAACAAGCAATAGCCGTTGGCTTCCGCTTCTTTTCTCTCATGGTATGTGCTCGAGATTTTCCCACACTTCTTTTCAACTCTATATTTTCACCCTTCTTATTAGGGACAGAATGTTCTTCTTCACCAAAATGAGAACAGAATTCTTAAAATTGGTTAGCACCTAAAAGAATTTCAAATTCCAGGACCTTGTAAATGACCACCATTTAATTTTAGCTCACCCAATTCAAAATGTAATCGAATGAAACAGCAAGATAATCTTAATAAATCCACATTTTATACCAAAACCGCCAAAGTGGATTTCCCCATCAAAGTCCATTAGTAAGAGTTAACAGTTTATTCGGTTTCAGTATCAAGAGCATTAAGACTAGAGGACTCCCATTTCTAATCAGGAATTTGTGTTGTGGCAAACTCAGGAATCATCCTGGCGGTTGGGTTCTCTAATTGTTTGATCGTAGGGACGATGCAAACTCCAAGATCCAGGAAAGCATGCGGATTAGCGCATTCATCAAATACTTGTCTATAGGAGGGCATTATATTTTTCATTTCATGGACTCTCATAGTTGCCTACATGTGTCTGCTACGAGCTGCAGCCAAGAAGACACGGCCAAGCCGTGGAGCTCGGGCCTAACCGAACTTTGTTATCACTAATTGTTCATTTTTTTCTTTCCTTCAAATATTGCCAACATTTGTTGCATTTCCACAATTATTTGAACTAACTACTAATGTCTATAATGAAAGCCAATTCTGTTAAGAATGCTTTTTTTTTTTTTTTGTAAGCTCAGCTCTAAAATTTTACAAAGCAATACACATCCCCCTTGTTCTTTGCTTGTGAGCCGGGCTTAGTCATCGTGTTAAGCTGAGACAAGAAGGCCCAGAACCAGTGAGCAGGGATTGAAGGATGCTATAGGCTAAATAAGATTCGGTACGTTATTAAATGACGATGATTTCGTTCCTGGCATGTCTTGTTGATGGGTTCACAAAAGAAACATGCAAAACCAGAATCAGCTTTAAGCCATACAATATCATTGGTGCCTGGCCATTGCTTGAAATTATAAGAAACACTCGTAATTATAAGAAAGCAACACTCAAAAGTAGGGGTTGCCCCCACTTCAATACAGGTAAAAGGGCACTTGAAAAAAGCTCATTCATCCATGGACTGATTATTTCCGGTTTCAGGAATCCTGCATATGCTAAAAGAAAAAGCAGGCTAGCAAACCAACTCAGGGTATGCATTCACTTCCACCGATGAGACAGTTCATTTCAGCTCCTATTCTTCAGGAAAGCAATAATTTCGCATGCACAACAGCAAGAGAATGAAACTTGTTAAAGACAAACATGCACGGATCAACAGTACAGAATACCTAAAAATCCAAACAAGTTTATGATTCATTAAGCAACAGTAACAGCACCAAACTAACGACACAATGAGCATAATTTCTTCAGCAGCTGATTGTGCATTGCTAAAAAAACTACATCCAGGTCAGGAGATGTACCATGGCTAGACAAGGTAAGTGGATCAGAATACTGCCTTTTTGCATCTCTGCCTATATGATCGGACAATGCCAAAAAAAGGTGAAACATTGTTTAACAAAAGGTCCAAAACGTTGAACACACTTTTACACATAAAACCCCTGCAGTTGATTAAGATCCTAACACAAGTACAAAAACACACAGCTAAACACAGAAGCTAAAGATAGTAGGGAGACCATGATGGTGGACTAAGCTATTGAGCTACTCACATAAAGTAGCTAAGAAAACAAAATTGAAAAAAGGAAAGGAAAGAAAAAGAAAACAAATAGGGAGGATTTTAGCAAAGAACCAAAATACTTGTACAGGACATAGGACCGCAACCGGTCTTAATTAGGGTCTTAGTGCAATAAGTTAATTCTGTTGCCATCACTAAAACATTCTTTTAACTCCAGATATCAATAGCTCACATGAAGAGATTCCACCCCTGAGAAAGGGGGGGGGACAACCGTCCCAAAACACTAAAAGCTTCCATAACCCCCTCTGTTTCTCTCTGGACCCTGGATCCAGAATAATAGAGATATTTAGAGGATAAGAGAAAAAATAAAATAATACTCAGTTGTCATCTAAAAACAAGCCTTCAAGTCACCCAACAATAATAACTGTAAGCAATAAAAAATATTTAGAGATGAACTACCAATGGGCCAGTATATTTTCAATATGCACAGCAAAATAAGGGAATTTTACACATTGGACAGACATGAGGTAAGAAGGCTTCAAATGACATTTCCACACCTACAATGTAGACTCGTAATTTGCAAATATAGTAATACTTAATAACTTCAGGTAACTTCTCAACCTGGAACAATAGCACCTTGCATCTCATGCCACTTAATCTGTACATACAATCTAGTGACAGCAGTACAGATGGATTATGTTCTCCGGCCATCACACTCTGGACCATATGGAATCAAGCAAAGGTCATACTAAATCATGGCTTGTAAAGATAATGAAGTATCTCAACAAACTGTAGTGACCTGAAGCAGACATTTTCTAAACCAAAAAGCTAACATCAATTATTGGACATCACAAAAAAGATATAAT
Source organism: Kandelia obovata (assembly GCA_021464305.1). Classification (NCBI taxonomy): domain Eukaryota; kingdom Viridiplantae; phylum Streptophyta; class Magnoliopsida; order Malpighiales; family Rhizophoraceae; genus Kandelia; species Kandelia obovata. Next base: position 186,407 of record CM038485.1, on the reverse strand, counting down.
AACACAAATCTTGCTGCCATTGAACAGAGGTGAATAAATCAATTTTCTACCTGTCATGTAAATAGGCATTTGGTATTCAACAAGAAGATATTAAAACTATGACAACTTTCTCATCTGTAGATAGGTCTAGATGAACATGACAACTGAACAGTAGCTAAATATTATTGGAGCGGTGGTAAACAGAAGGAAGAAGTAAACATAGTAGAGGAAATCTAGTCTCCAAAGACAGGTTGATTTGACAATTACTAAATGCTAAACACAAAAAATAAAACCAAAAACCCCTAACTTGCTTGCACAAGCATGAGCCCAGCTTTAATTCCCCTGCCTTTATAATAGGCCAAGTTTAGCTTTGTCTGCTCCTTCAACAGCTCAATTTGCTTCAAAAACAATTTTCATCTCCTCCACATGCAACTCCCTCCACTTATTTTCCATCTCTGCCTTTTTCTCACGGTCTATCGCATCCAGCCCTCCCTCAGAACATGGTCAGCCATTTCACCAAAACTCTTCAAGCCCAAAGTCTGTGACACCTCGACTTTGTCTTCCCTGACTTGTCTGCTTCCTCATTTCCTGTATTGATCCCCAATTCAGACTTCAGAGCAGCCAATGTCTTACTACTTTCGTCTCTGATTGATGTTATTTTCACTCTTCTCCACTTTCCCATTTGACTTAATACTTGACGCTGTTCCACCTTCCACTGATGATTTCCATTGCCCCATAACTTCTTAGCCAAATCTGAAAGCTTCTGATCATGTGGTTTCGAAAAAGTCACGTCTTTGCCCTTATTCCCTCTCACATCAATGCTGAATTTTCTTCTTTGTGCGCAAATCTTGTCCTTCAACTGGGTTGTATTCACATTAAAATGCAACCTTTTCTTAATGAATTCATGAAAAGAGTCCATTTCCTTGCTCAAATCTTTCCACGGGTCAATCCCTTTCTTCTTGGTATAATCAAGAATGCCTTCCAGCAAAGCAATCTATCATTCATATATTTTTATAGCTGCTTCTTTGATCCTCCGAATTCTCTCCGGTCTCCACATCTTTCTGCTTGGCTCGCTTCGCATCCGTGGGACTGAAAAAACATAGAAATGCAATAAACTTCTAAATTTAGTCCTTTCAAGTACACAGTAGAGCTGTTGCCTCAGCCATTCCCGAAAATAACAGTAAAAATTAATTCATTTTATGCAGATAGCAGAACTGAGCCTTTTCCATTCCAAAAAGGGCAGTCAAAATTAGGGTAACATAGTGTGTCAATTTAATCAAGAAGGCAAAACACACTTAACACTTGATTAAACCAAATTTGAATAGACACGCAGAACCAACCACGTGTGTATCAAGAAAGAAATAATTTTCAAATCAAGTTCTTTTTACACAACAAAGCTGCCTACACATCCAAAATTTTAATATTCTGAGGAAAAAAATGCTTTATAAACACACTTAACAGAAGCACAACGTTAACGCCAAATGTTCAAGGGACGAGAGAGAGAGAGAGAGAGAGAGAGAGAGAGAGCAATAATTACCTACGATCAGTCTCACGACCCTCTTCTCCGAGGGATTGTACTTTGGCATCGTGGACTTGACAGGTATTGTCTCCTCTGCTCCCATTAGCTTGGAAGCACTTGGCTTCGTGTTCTTTACAGCGTGGCCCCCTCCGCCGCCATGGGCTTGGAAGCAATTGGCTTGACAGTACTTTCAGGCTCGGAATCGGACTCAGGCTCATCCGAGTCAGACCCAGAACCTGATTCACCCTCAGATTCAGACCCAACTTGAGTTTGACAGAATCCAGCTTATCTGGGGCTGGTTTTGGGGTTTGGACCTGTGTTTGCGGCAGTGGAACAGAGGGTTTTTGAGTTTTTTCTTCTTCTTCTTCAGAGGAAGATTCCTCCTCCTCCTCCTCCTCCTCTACTTCTTCTTCTTCTTCACTTGTCATCTCCTCCTCTTCGGAAGAAGAAGAAGCAGACGGCGGCACCTCCATGGCGTAGCTTTCTTCGGAGCCATCGAGACCTTGTTTTCAAAGACAAAGCGGTCGCTACAACAAGACTCGCTCCGATTAGAAGGGTTGATGGAAAGGTGTGACACAGATTGGTTAATAATTTAGATTTCCAACGACCGTGCGATTTTAGGTTAAAAAAACAAAAAAAAAAAAAAACACAAAAAGGTAAGTCGTTTCTTACGTAGGATTGCAATAATTTGAGAGTGGGCCCCACCACACTACGATCGATTTTAATTAGTATTTAATATATATATATATATAATTTAAAAATTAGTAAAAAATATGCATAAAATATTATTTTTAAGCCAACTCACGACTTCAAGTTAGTAGAAAAGAAGACCATGGTT
>CM038485.1:0-184046 GCA_021464305.1 Kandelia obovata | reverse complement strand
TTGTGGAGCCTTACGTTAGGGTTAGTCCGCCGGTCACTGGCCATTTCAAACAAATTCAAATTTCACATCTCCGCCCAAACCTCTCTCTCTTTCTTCTCACGTGCAAACAGAGCTGGAAGGGCTACCTAGCAATTTTTAGGCTAATGAAAGGGTTTACGTTATGGTGCTGCCTGGAAGAACATATAAGATGGGAACATGAAGCCAACAGACAAATCAATGTCCCTTTGCCATTTCTTGATAATCAACGTAAATGCTTCACTTATAACATCAACTCAGAGGAGAAAATAGATTTGAAGGAAATGCAGCAAGAGTAAATGTTATCAGCAGACCACTTGGAATCTAGAGCAACTCTAGGAAGGCAGCCTCTAGCTTTACTTTTTTTTTTTTTTTTTACCTCAAAAATTAATCGATCTATCTCTAGATGGAGTTTTCAATATTTGTTCTGCCAGTTTCTTTTGGTTTTTTACTTGTTTATACTCAATTCCCATTTTTGTTAAAACAAAATTCTGAAGATTTTACTTGAGTTTTATACATGTTATTGTGGTTATGTTGCTTTGTAAGTTAACACCATAGTAACTCAGCACTCTTCTGAGTTTCTGAGTTCACCCCCATTACTTTAGGCTTTGTTAAGCGTATTGGCTGATTAGGCTGACCATATTGTACCATCACCCCCACAACTAGATTCTCTTAAACGAATCATTGATTAAAGCACCACCATATATTGGGATTGAAGTCATAATTCATAGAATTTATGAAAACTTTACTTTGAGTAACCTAACATGACACAATTTCATATATTTTGGGTTGATGAACATGATAGTAGATTGATTTCACCTAAAAGGTTTAAGCTTATTAGAATAACTCAACTTTACTTTTACATCCTAAATGAACATAATTTTTGATTTCTTGATTCCTTAAGACCCCATAGCATTTTTATATTTTTAATGTTTCACTCATCATTTGTTGAAAGAGCTTGTCCCAAAACATACGAATATTCACCTTGAACAGCCTATCTATCCACAACCTACACAGCCTCAATAAAATAGTTATCTCAAATATAGCAATAACATCCAAAAATTATGAATGCATGGCCTAAGGCCCTGGCCCAGGTTAGGCCCAAAATGCACGTGGTCATTTTGTTAGTGGAGACAAGATGTAACCTAAGCCCAGTTTGGGCCCACAATGATGTGCAACGGTCAATTTTGTGGAGCCTTACGTTAGGGTTAGTCCGCCGGTCACTGGCCATTTCAAACAAATTCAAATTTCACATCTCCGCCCAAACCTCTCTCTCTCTCTCTCTCGTTATCGAGTTGTGACCATACAGAGATCCGAGTCGGAGTTCGAGTTCCGGCGGTTCGGACCATGACTTCTCGGAACCAGAACCGACCGCCTCGAAGTCCTTCTGCTGTAAGTCCTATAGTTGTGTGTGTGTGTGTTTTTTTGTTTTTAATCCTTCTCCGTTAAGCTCATTTTCTCGTGGTTTTGCAACTTTTGTTTGGCTTCCGAGAAAAGGAAAGAAAAAAATCGCGAGAAAGTTTATCGTCTCTGTGTTGCATATTATGGTTTCGGTTCCAAACAGAGCATTTAATATGAATTTTCTTTAAAACTTCGTTATGGATAATTGCAAATTTCTTTAGTAATCGTTGTTGCTCTCCGATGTAAAAAAATAAATAAATAATTTTAATTTTATTATTTTGATTGATTTTGAGCTACAATGGGAAGAATTACGGATTTTTTTTTCCTTCGAAAAAAAATTATTGGTTAATTAATATGGGTTTATAGAAGAAGGATGCTGTTGATGGCATCTCATTGGACAAGCGGAGAAGGATTGGGGCTGGAAGAGCTGGGGTTACAGCGGACCGGAAACCATTTGGGTCGGTCAATAGGAAGCAGGATGCTACGAATCCAAGTGAGATGGGCAGCGCTGAGGGTTCGGAGTGCAGCACTGAGTACACAAAAGAAGAAGTGGATGCATTGTTGAATGGGAAGCCTAAAATGAAGAAGTTCGATCACAAGGTTCTTTTTGCCCTCATGTTTTTCCAATAGTTTCTTCTAAACTTCCGTTGGGTTATTTATGTTTTGAGAAATTTAGCAGTTTTTGAAATTGATTTGACAGGGTAATTTGGAGTTGGTGAGTGAATTAAATGCTAAGCTCAAGCTTTGCATTAGATGGTTCCAAAAAAGAGATGAAGGCCATTTAGAAGAAGAAGAGAAGCTTCGATCTGCTTTGGAGATTTCAGAGAAAAAGTGTACTGATGCTGGTAAATGTTTTTTTTTTTTTTTGGATGATGTTCTACATCACAATTGATTTATCTTCACGATATTCGTTTCACCTAGCGCAAAGTTAATTCCGGACAACAAATTTAAAAGATAAGTGAATCATTTGTGTTCTGTATTCTTTTGACATTTACCCTGAGAATGTATGACACAGAATTCTACAACGTAATTACCAGAATGTAAGCCTGTTAAGGGCGGCGTGTGGGACGTTGTGGTTTTCTTGCGGGCGCACACACACACTCTCTCTCGTATACTTATTTTATTTATTTATTTGTGCATTTGTGATTGCTCCCTTTCTTTGCTCTATTCAGTACTGGGGTTACTTTTAGTTTGTAAATGGACAAGTGATTCAATGGCTACGTGAAGTAAAACAAACAGCTAAATGTAAATTCATTTCTATGCTTTTAGAGGCGGTGATGAAAAGTAAAGAGGAGAAGTTTAACACATCTATTTCAGAGTTGAAGGAAGAGAATGCTTCTTTGCAGAACAAACTGGCTAAAGAAGAAGCAGAAAAACAAGTACTCATTTTCGTTCTTATCATGCATCAGAGTACCACGTTGTCTTTTTCTGATTTTCTTTTCATTTATTTGTTTGATTGACTCTGATTTTGTGGTATAATATCTAGGATGCAATTTCTTGTCATAAACAAGAAAAAGAAGCTCGGATTTCTGTAGAGAATATAAGGACTTCTCTCTCACAGGAACTTGAAAAGCTCCGACAGGAAATATTGGCAGCTAATCATATGGTATTCTTTTTTTTTTTTTTTTTAATTTCAAACTTTGACTTTTAGAAATAAAGATTTATTATTATTATTTTTTTTTTTTTCTTTTATAGTTACCCATAATGAACATCTCTTTCCTCAAATTCTGCTTTGATTCTAGTGCATCATATGTTGAAACCTGCAGGCGTCCTCTCTTGATGACATGCACAAGCGATCACAAGAGTACAATTCAAATCTACAGCAGTACAATAGCAAACTACATTCTGAACTTGAGACAGCTCGCGATTCACTCAAACGAGTAGAAAAGGAGAAGTCAACTATAGTGGAAAACCTTAGCACAATAAGAGGCCACTATAATTCATTGCAGGAGCAGTTAATTTTATCCAGAGTGAGTTTATGGGAAGTGATGCAAATTCAAAATCATATTATGGTTGTTGTTGCTTGAGACGAACTTGGGGTTAGTTCTCTGATGGAAATATGACATGGTTCTAACTAGTGTCTTGTTATCAATACTTTTAGGCTTCTCAAGATGAGGCTGTAAATCAGAAAGGATCATTGGCAAATGAAATTAGATGCCTCCGAGCAGAACTGCAGCAAGTGAGAGATGATCGTGATCGCCATGTATCAGAGTTGCAGACCGCATCAGCGGAAATAGCGAAGTATAAAGAAACTACTGGTAAAACTTTTGCTGAGTTGGATAACTTCACGGCAAAGATAAAAAGTTTGGAGGTTTGTTTCTTACTTTTGTAAAATTAATTTCTTTTATGTATCAGTCAACTTAGAAAGCTTTCTTAGAGGCCTTCTATTGCAGGAGATGTGTTCTTCTCAAAGGGAGCAAATACATTTATTGGAGCATCAACTGGTTGCTGCAAATGAGAAATTAAAGGTGATGCTTAAATTTTTTGGATTGTAGGAAGGAGAAATTATTTTTTATGCTTTGTGGCGTGACTTTGACCATGCTTATATGGTTCATTAGGTATCTGATATTTTGTCCCCCCTCGTTTGATGTTTGCAAGCTTTTCTTCAGGTTGCTGATTTATCTGCTGCAGAAACAAGGACAGGGTATGAAGTGCAAAGAAGAACCATATGTGAATTACAGGAGTGTCTTGTTGATAGAGAACATCGATTATTGGAGGGAGAAAAGTTAAGGAAAAAATTGCACAATACCATCTTGGTAAAACTCTTTTCCCATCATATTATGAATAAATTGCACAATTCATGATGTAGGAACTTTTTGCTCATGGAGCTACGCACACAGACTTATATAGATTATTAGAAGTGATACCCAAGACATGATATTGCAGGAACTAAAGGGCAACATACGCGTTTTCTGCAGAGTGCGTCCCTTATTACCAGATGATGGTGTGGGAACAGAAGCACCAGTCATAACTTATCCTACTGCAACTGAATTGCTCGGCCGTGGCATTGACTTGACGCAAAGTGGTATGGTTGTCTGTCTGTGCAAGCAATCATAGTTTGTTGGAAAATGCAGAACTTTTTTTTCTACTTTTCCTATCTGTTCACTCTTTATATAAACAAGAAATTCTACTTTAGATGCAATTATTGAACTGTTGTTGGAGTTGTGACCCACTAACCTGAGATTCTGCCTAAGAAATGCCTATGCGAGCAAGGGAAACTCATTTTCTAATTTAGGCACTGACCTCTGATATTCTGCTTAGGAAAGTCCTATATGAGCAAAAGTGACTCATTTACTAATTCAATGCTATTTGTTAGCAGGACAGAAATATCCTTTCATATTTGACAAGGTGTTTAGTCATGACACTTCTCAGCATGATGTTTTTGTAGAAATATCACAGTTGGTGCAGAGTGCTCTTGATGGTTATAAGGTGATTCTACTGGGCCTATCTCTTTTTTCTTGTAACCGGATAGCAAGCATTATGACCAATCTTGATGTTCTTGTTTTGGCAGGTTTGCATATTTGCTTATGGTCAGACGGGTTCAGGCAAAACCTATACAATGATGGGTAGGCCAGAAGCTCCAGAGCAGAAAGGATTGATACCTCGTTCTATAGAACAGATATTTCAATCCAGTCAATCTCTCTTAGCACAAGGCTGGAAGTACAAAATGCAGGTGGTAGTTTTGCCTAGCTTTACTTGTTGATATTCTGAAACTGCTATGTCCTCTATCACTTACTTATTTTGAAAATTCATAGGCCTCAATGCTGGAAATTTACAATGAAACTATCCGTGACTTGCTGTCAACAAATAAATCAAGTGGTACAGATAATGGTGTCCCTGGGAAGCAGTATACTATCAAACACGATGCAAATGGAAATACACATGTTGCTGATCTCACAGTCGTTGATGTTTGTAGCATACAAGAGATTTCTACCCTTTTACATCAGGCTGCACAAAGCAGGTAGATACATTAATATTATCTATGTGTTTGGATGCTATTGTTTCTTGTGTTTGGCAGTCATGCTATAGTATTTTGTGGCAATCAATTATAGTACAGATATAGTGCTTGCTGCAACACCTTCATGACGTGCAGTTCAGCGTAAAATATTTAGTTCTTTTTGTGGTGTCCGGATTATGTGGTCTAATTAATTCACTTAGCAAAGTTTTGTTTTTCCAGGTCTGTGAGTAGGACACAAATGAATGAACAGTCATCAAGAAGTCATTTTGTGTTTACATTGCGAATATCTGGAGTGAATGAGGTATAGATCCTCGTAATTCAAGGCTGTCTTCATGCACGAGGTCATGGTCTCCCTTCTTTATATAATTATTTCCTTTCCTGTGTTTTTTAGGGTACTGAACAACAAGTACAGGGCGTCCTAAACCTCATTGATCTTGCTGGGAGCGAGCGACTCTCCAGGAGTGGCTCAACTGGAGATAGGTTAAAGGAAACTCAGGTATCTTAATTTTGAGTAGGATTAATTCATGTATTTGTTCTATATGCTGCTGAAATAAAATTTTGTTTTTTTTGTTTTCATCAGGCCATAAATAAAAGTCTATCATCATTGAGTGATGTTATATTTGCCTTGGCAAGGAAGGAAGACCATGTTCCCTTCAGGAACTCAAAATTAACATACCTTCTCCAGGTGAAGTGATTGCTTAGAGTTTCTGTCAACCCTTTTGCACTTACTTTCATTGTTGACCAGTTGGATTGGTGCTGTTTTTAACGTTGGCCCCTTACTGTGGCTTGTTCTATGAGCAGCCTTGTCTAGGTGGTGACTCCAAGACATTGATGTTTGTCAATATATCGCCGGATCCCTCCTCACTTGGCGAATCGCTGTGCTCCCTCCGGTTTGCTGCCAGAGTAAATGCTTGCGAAATTGGGATTCCTCGACGCCAAACGACACTGAGGCCAGCAGATTCCCGTTTGAGCTATGGCTAACTGTAATTCGTTCCGTTTTAATCCTCAATTACAATTTGTAAAGTAACCATTATTTGTGGGAAAGATGATTCTGTATTGGGTTTGTACCATAGAGCGCCACAAAGCTTGGGTTGTTTGTAGACGAAGTCACTTGGGGCTACTAATTTCTGTTCTTATAATTATGATCTTCATTTGCTTTTTGGCTCCTTGTTAAGGGGTTAACACAGGTATAAAAGAGAGCTGTGTTGTCAATTATCAGAAACATTTGGATAGGACTTAGAGCAATTAACTTCGATCTTTTTGGCCATGTCAGTTAGATGCACACAGGCAATAGCTTAGTTTTTAATTTTTGACCAAAAGCTTCTTTACGTTATTAGGATAATAAATGGAATGTAGAGATTGGTCTGTATACAGATCAATGGCCTTAATCTATGAAAGTTCATTTTTAAAAATTGAAAAAAAATTAGATATTATATATTTATAAAGTAATAAAAATTAAATATAAAAAATTATTTTATTATCTTGTTGTATTAATATTGTTCAATAAACTTTAATTAAGCAGGGGGTGCTTTTAAAATTTATACCAATAAATAACTCCTTCGTAGGCTGTGAACAGAGCAAATCGAGTCCATGTGGGTCACGTGGATAAATAATCTCAATTAAACTTGTTTATTTATTCATTGATTTATTTTTTAACAGTTTAAAAGTTAGAATTAAGAATAGAAAAACGATATGGCATATAATAAAAAAGTAGTTCTAATTGTCAGTCGTGTTTTATGAATATAATTTATTCGTTTTTTTATATTGTATAAATTCATTTTAATTAAATTTATATTTATTATATAAAGAGTGAATTATATTTAACATTTTTCTGCATGTGTTTATGGTGCTGCCAAGGAAACCAGAAGTGGTAGCGTCCACTCTTAAAAAGCTGGAACTCAAAAACCACGGGCAGGGCAGTAAAAAAGAAGAAGAAGAAGAAGAAGAAGAAGAAGAGCAAACAGAGAGAAAAGAAAAGAGAGAAGAGATCATGGAGAGCCACGAGCATCAAAATAAGTCAAGAGTAGTGAACATTGACTCAGTGGAGTCATGGGACTTCTATGTTTCCCAAGCCACCAATCAGGGCTGCCCTGTAAGTTAGTTCTGAGCTCCCCCCACAGTTTACATATTGGCTTGCCTTTTGCCCATGTAGTGTCTTGTAGCAAATAGCCCTTATTTGGATTAAAAAAATAAAAAGGGCATCTTTTTGATAACATTCTCAGTCTGGTTGTTGCTGCATCAGAACAGAAGTGAAGTTTTTGATATGGGTTTGTAAGAAAGATTGCTTTTTTTATTTTGGTTTGTGGTGGAACTTTGTTATTAAACTTACCTTGTTGGAGGGTTTTCAATTCAGACTTTTTAATTCTGTTTGAATTGTTGGTTATTAATGTTGTTTTTGTTCGCGGCGGAATTTTGTAGATTTTTGTGCACTTTACTGCTTCATGGTGCATGCCTTCTGTAATCATGAACCCATTTTTTGAAGAACTGGCCTTGGCTTATCCTGATGTTCTGTTTCTCAAAGTTGATGTTGATGATGTTAAGGTAATTCTCTCTCTTCTCCTGGCGATAATGGTATTTGTCCACTTAAAATTCATTGCGGATGCATTATAACATTACGGTTGGGGTATATATTGGTTATCGTTGGAATCGATGATGCGTTCATATCTTGGTATTTCATCATTTTATCTTCGTATGGTATTTTATCACTGACGTTGATACGATGGAAATTTGATGTAAGCATCTTTAAAGAACTGCCTTCTTGTGACTGTTCCAGCGTGATTACCTTGTTGGGGTTAAGTATTCATGTTCTTGTGGTTGCCTGAACGAGTTGGTGAATTAGGACCAATAGGGTGCTGATATTTTACTCTGTACTCCAAAACGAGGAAGGGTAACACTGCTGGGAAAAAGTGTCATTGACATTGCATTTAATTATATAAGTGTTTCCCACACCATTGGTTGTAACTCACTAATCCAGCAATTGATTTTGTGAGATTACTCTTGGCAATAATTTTTCTAGTTTCTGGTTATTCCCTTGTTGTAAAAGCTAAGTTGGGAGCTTGAACTTATGCTTCTTCTCTCCTACCTTTCAAAAGAAAAAGCGGCAACAAAAAATAAAATTGTGCTTGTTATCTTCAATTCTAGTTGTACACTCAATATTTAGGTGCATCATTCAGTCACAAACTCTGATTTATATGACTTGTTGCACCCTTTGTCTCCAACAGGCAAAAAAAGTGGGTTGGTCTCTGAGGGCTTTTATGTTTAAAAGGATAATTATGTAGCTTCAAGTGCAATGAGTAACTTAAGTTCCCCGATCTGTACTATTCCATTTTTAGCTCAATCAGATTTTTCAACTGTCATGGTACTTCCATTTTCACTACTTCGTTTTTTAGCTTCTTAGTTGAGTTATAAATTCCGTGGTCTACAGTGAGGGGGTTGGATTTTCCACTATCCCTCAAAGTTTAGTTTGCTTGCTTCGGGACATTTTAGTTGATTACAATGGGGTGCTTAAGGGATGCTCTTCTTTAGTGTTCTCTGCATAGCGTATGGTTGAATGGCTTCTTTTAATCTGATTTACAAGCCTACTGTCAAGTTTGAACTATTGTTCAGATCTGTTAGCAGACTGAGCCATTACGAATTAGCGCAGTACTCAGTTAGATGTCTGAAGGCAATTTTGTCTAATATGATGTATTTCCTAGTACATAGGAGCAACTTTGTTATGCCTACACTCATCTCATGAGATAGACAAAAAGTTTTCCAAGGGATGCTAGATTTTCATGATAATCGGGTGATTATGGTCACAATTTTATTGCTTCTGTAGAATATTTCTTCTTATGCTAAATTTGAAATGACAATTTAAAGGGGTCTATTTAAATATGTTGTTGCTATCAACTATGAGGTGTAGCCCAATGACCTAAATATAAAACTTTGAGGTGAGATTTGGGGTTCGAACTCCAAACTTTAAATATGTTATCGTTAGCAACTAGAGAGAGGGGCTTCCACCTTGAAGTATATGATGTTTGATATTTGAAGAAGGCCTTGTGTGTGATTTGGATAGGAGGTAGCTGCTAAAATGGAAGTAAAGGCCATGCCCACATTTGTGCTGATGAAAGAGGGTGCCCAAGTTGACAAGCTAGTGGGTGCCAATCCAGAAGAGATAAGGAAAAGGATTGATGGTTTTGTTCAGTCCATTCGTGTGAATGTGGCTTAATATCTACGTGGGTGCCTGATTGTCGGAGTGATTTCAGAGTCAAATTGTGTATGCTTAAGCTGTTTAAAACTTTATGGTTTATGAATGCTCATTCAAGTGTGCTTACAAGCTTTTTATCTTTTATTTTATTTTTTACTTTTTGTGAAGACAAACAAATCTTGTGGCAAATTGAAAGGTCGGGTCGGATTAAAGTCACAAAAAATACTTCTTAACAAGTTACTGTATTGACAAAAAGGATTGTTTTTAATTAGGCTAAGTATAATGTTATCAATCAGATCATAGCTTGATTGTAGCTGAGACTGTCTATTGCTTTGCCAATTCAAAATAAGAATCTCCATCTGCTTTTCCAATTACGAAGTTTATATTTTTTAAGGATCCTAATTTCTTTGGAAGTTAAAGGAAGTTTTGATGGATTGAGCTTAAGTCCATTATAGCTTACCAAAATACTGAAATTGAGACTGCAGAACTCTTCAAGTAGATTTTTGGCACCCCAGGTACAAAAAATAAAAATTTTTCTACAAAGAAAAAGGGTAAAAGTCAATTTAATGAATATAAATAAATTCATCTATATTTATAATATTTCTTAAAATCTATACTTTATCTGTAGAAAATTTGCATATTATTTCCCAACCATAGAAGTACACAATGAAATTAAAATAAAAACATACCTTATTTTCATTGAACATGGAATGTTAAAAAAAAAAAGGAAAAAAGAAAAAACTTTTCACAAACAAAAATATCATTAAGAAAAAAAAAAAGAGCTAGAAAATGCAAGAAAATGGAAACAATAATTAAAACTAAAGCTAATTAAGCAAGAGAAGAATTTGCACAAGAGAGAATTTGATGATTTATATTCATACCTTTTTCAGGGTTGTCTCAATAGCCTAAAAGATGATCGGTTTTGCCTATTTGTGCTTTGGATTGATTGAATAGAGGTTGGCCTCGAACCATTAATTCCTTTTTTCAAAGAAACTAAAAAAAAAAAAAGGCTTCCTAAAATAAAATAAATCTGACTTACTCTGTTTAAAGAGGTAGGTCCCTTAATGGCTCTCGGATCGATTATAAACGCACCATTTTCAGGCTGATTTCTAGTGGTAATGCCTTATCCAATAGACACATCAAACATCTAATCAAAGTCATTTTGTAATGGGGGTTAGGGTCCACGGACTCAAAATTCAAACGCAATCAATGTTACAAAAGACATTAATATTTTAAAATATTATATATATATATATATATATTAAAATTTCTATCTCAAAATAATTAAAAATCCAATAAAACCGTTTCAAATATGGAACACGAAGCTTTATATGTACAACAAGACGTTACTGAATTTTTTAATTATTCATTACTCAGTTGCAGCAGTATTATTACAAATTCAAAGCAATTGTTTATACATTCCATCATATTTTTTTAAATATGAAATTCATATTTTTTTTAAAAAAGAAAATTAGTATTTTAGTGTAGATGAAGCAAATTGCGTTTTTGATTGGCGCTGAAAGTCTCTGTCCATCAAACTGTAAGTGATGCCTTGTTTTGTCCCTTCGTCAAATTAAAGCTAGAAAAAACCAAAGCAAGCCTCCTTTCTATGGCAGTCATCCCAATTTTCCTTTTATTTCCTTGATTCATGATGGACACATATTTCAAATTTATGTACGAGTTGATTTATTTTATCTTGTTATTCAGTTTCCTTTTGACTTTTTTTATGGCAAGTTGCAGTCTTGTTGGAACAAAGTTGAAATCGAAAGGATCATACATTAGATTTGTTCACACTTGTGTGATTAACATATATATATATATATATATATAAAGAATGATAATAATAATAAAAATAAAAAGAGTACAGCTATAAATGATGATGATGATCATTTGAATGTCATAGCTGATGATTGGTTCTTGCTAATACTTGAAACTTCCAAAACCAGCTGTGCAATCTTTCATGAAATCTTGATCTCTTGTCAAAGGTTGGATGATGCTAAAAGTTAACCAATGGATATTTCTAGAGGAACTGGCTAGCTTTATTTGACTTTAGTTCTAGTGTTTTCAAGCACATGGATCTGAGGCAATACTAAACACCAAGGTGCTTTGATTGTAGGTTTTGTATAGCCAATTGCTTAAAATACCCATCTGGAGGAAAATTGACTTAAAAGTTTTGTAATGCTAATAGTAACATCCATCTAAAGTATAATCCAATGGGATCGCCTTAATGGCTGACTTCACCATAAAATTGCAAAATTCCCATGGTTTGGTAATCTTGACCATGAATTTCATATAGAAAATCAAGGACAGGTTGGCAACTTCACGAGCTCTTCATCTTGGCCAGTCCTCGATTGGCAAAAGATGTATACGTTCGTTTCAAAAGTGATGGTGTTTGTTGTGTATCAACCTTAATGTTGCTCTGCAAGCCTTGCCATGCTGATGTTAATGTGTTCCTTAGTTTCCAATGTTCAGGTTCTGATAGTGCCCCATTGGACAGTGGATAACAAGCTAATTACGACAGTCTGCTGAATTCATTCACTGAAAATGGGCCTAAACACAATGGCTTCTACACAACAAAAACTGGAAATGGCACTAATAAGATTTATGGGCTTGCAAAATGCAGAGGTGACCTTTCTACAGCAGACTCTGCAGATTGCATCAAGAACTATACCATGCTTCGTGGCTGCGCGAATACCAATGATGGTGCGATTTGGTTAAGGTGGTCTGTACTGCGGTATTCAAATGTTAGCTTTTTTGGTACACTGGATCAATCTGCATTGGCCAAAGCCAATGATACTGATTTTGATGATCCGAAAGTGGTCTCAAAAGTATTGGAATTCATGTCCCGGCTTGCTTGTACGGCTCCAAACCAACCTTTCATGTTTCAGACTGCCGTTTTGGATGCTGGGCAATATGGGAAGAGGTATGGAATGGCTCAATTCACTCGAGGCATCAGCAAGAGTGACTGCAGCAAGTGCTTGGTTGATCAAATGGCAACTTTTAGGAATACTGTTGGGAACAAGAGAGGGTGGGGAATGTATGGCTCGAGTTGTAGCACGTGGTACCATGACTTCCAGTTCTATTTCAACTATACCATCCATGCAACTGAAGGTTTGTAAAATTAATTCTTGGGTTAGATCCTTTTCATTGATGCAAATCTTGGGCTGATCTTGTTTGGTGTAAAGAAAATTGTTGTGAGAGGATTAGCTTAGATAAGATTTGTTAATTGGGAAGCTGTTCATATTGAAGTGTGGATTAACTGTTCATATAAGCAAACAACTTTTGCATGTTGGTCAGGGAAACAACTTCTTTGTCAGAATAAAGAAAACAATGGTAAAATTGTGTATATTGACTTTTTTCACATCTCACAAGTATAAGTATCTCGTGCTGTTGGAAGGGTAGGCCTTGGCTTAACTTGTACATGCTGTGATTATTAGCTAATTGGAGGGCAAGTGCAGTCAGGAAGGCATTTGTCCTGCTAGTTGGCAATGTTATTCCACACAGATTGCATTCACTTTTGATCAGAGAAGCTAGCTGGGATTCTTAATAATTTAGGCTAACCCACATGGGGTAGAATGAAGCTGAAAGATGCTGCTAAAGTAAAGTTGAAAGAAAAGGGTATCTTTTGCAGGCATGTGTACACAGGTTTAAGCCAGCAGGGCAGGAGACACGAGACACTAGATAGAGGTTGCAAAATGGAGCACCTATTTTGAATAGAGCTGCCAAAGATGAAACTAAAGTCATGAAAAAGCAAGAGATGAATCAGAACGAGGCACACATGGATTGATCTCTACAAGAGTCGGTGATATTAATTGATATCCATAGAACATGTGCCTAAGTCAAAGATCCTTCTGATTGATAGAAACAAAATTTAAGAAGAATGATCTATGCTTTAACTATCTACAAGCAATTGTTATAGATTGATCTGAAATGACAAAGGCCATTCCATGTAGAAGATCAATCGGATATGGCTGTAAACCTAGACTCTGGTGCTATTGATTGTCGAGGAAGGTTTACTGATTCACTACAAGCATGAGCGCAACCGCTGATATGGTGGGCCTTTCTGCAGGATCAACTTGAACACATAGCAATCCAATGTGGATCCATCTTTAAGCCTAACTTGTTGGACAATCAACTATAATTGGGTCTGCCAACTTCTCTCCTCTGTCTTTATTCCGCGGTTGTCAGGCGTGTGCAGGGTCATATTCATCGAGTTCATTATCAGAGAAAAAAGAAGACACATTTGCAGTGACGGCCGATGATGATCTTCTAATTGGATATAAGGAAGATTGCAATGATTAGTTAATCAAAATGACAAAGATTTCTAATTTGACTCACTTAAAAGGTTAATTATATTAATTTAATATTATATGTAATAAAAAAATTAAAATTTTAAATAAAAAAAAAATATATGTATTCAAAACAATGTGTTAGCTATACAGTGAATGTGTATAACAATTACATAATTTGAAATATTCCTTTTAACCAAAAGAGCCCGATGTCTTTGATTTAATCTATATTGAAATTAATTTATGTTATATGCGTGAAAAAAAAAATTTGGTGATGGCACTTCTTTTGTAACTTTTGTTAATGATCACTTGTATAAGTGTGAGTTTTACAACAACCCCCGAGTAGAACAAGTGAGGAAAAACGATGTCATGAGTCTTACTTTTCTTTGCTGCCACGTAAACAAATCAATGATAACTTGTTGAAGTTTAGTGCTGTAACTTGGTACAGAAGCAATACTTAAGAAATAAGGTAAAAGAGATTAAGATAATTTTTGGGAGCTAATTGACCTTTTTTATTATTATTAGATTAGCCCTTTCTCTTGCTGACTCTTTTTTTATTGAGATTTTTTATGGTGCTTTATTGTAAAGACACCTTCATTTGACTTTTCTGACCTCAGGAGCCTCTTTTGCTTTTGAGCTTAAAGAACATTGATAAGTTCAGGTAAACCTATCGAAGATAGTTTAAAAAACTTCTAAGCGGATGTAAGTACTGCTTTGTATTGCTTTATAACTTATTTACTATACAACTCAACTGGTGTTAGAGAAGGGTTAACAAGGAGAAAAGGTGGCTATACACTTAGTTTCAACAACTTCTTATAAGTTAAAAGTTCTAAGGTATGCTCTTATCATCACTGTCCATTTAAAATAGTTCTCTTTAGTGAACTTAAAAAGTGAGAAAGGAGAAAACTGAAGGAAACTTCTTATGCATAACAACTCTTCGTTATAAAATGTTACAACTTATTTATAGTTTATTGGTTTAAAATATGTCTTATTAGATATTTTATATACCTCAACAAGTGATATAATGTCCTCAATAAGAAGGTCATCATCAACATCTTATTCTTTTGAAGAATCTGATTCTTACATTGAGGGAGGGTATGAACTTGATATCTAATTAGGATCATTATTAACAAAAAACTTTTCACAATTTTATCTTTTGGTTTTATCAAACTTTAAAACCTTATTAATGTAATATCTCATTGTGTTAGCATCATATACCTTATAACTATTATGTGTGTTTGTATAACCAATAAATATTGATATAAAAGCCTTATGATTCAACTTATTTCATTTGCTTTGAGGCATATGTATATAACGTAGACTTCTAAGTACTGTGAGATATGCTAGGGATAACTTGATATCAAACCAAGACTTAATGTGGAGTCAATGAGAGTCTTAATAGACAACTTGTTTAGCAAGTGAACTGAGATATAAATTGCCTCAGACTAAAATTTCCTTAGAAGTCTTTTCTTTGGTAGAAGACACATGTTTATGTCCATGATAAACCTATTTTTCTTTTTATTTATCCTATTTTGTTAAGGTGAGTAAGGTATGATGAGTTACTATTGGATGTCAATTGTTTTGTAAATTTCCATGAATGTCTCAAATGTATATTCCAAGTCATTGTTTGATCTAATATTCTTAATTGCACGATTTATTAATTTTTAATTTAAGTTTTGTATCTTTAGAAAATTGTTGACACCTTAGTTTTTTATTTAAGAAAGAAATATAGGTGAACTTAATAAAATTTTCAATAAAAATAATATAGTATTTACTTCCATTTAAGAGGTCAAATTTCACAAGACCACAAAGGTCACTTTAAATGAGTTATAATTTTTCCTTTGTTTTAAAACATGCTCTTATTGAGAATGACAACCTAAATTATTTCTAAGTCGGCAGGTCTCACAAATGGTTTTAAAGTTTGTAATTTTTTGGCATCTCATAAACCAACTTTTGTCACTGTATTTTATAAAAGCCAAAATAATGATAATGACAAAACTTTCTATGCCAAGACACTCAATGCAAGATGATGAGCCTTATTGGCTTCCAAGAGAAAAGCCTTGCTTTTTATAGGTACCTTAATCAGTTGGGTGCCATTTGGATTAAATATTATACAAGTTTTGTCTTTAAAGACCAACTTGTACCCTTTTTGATGTAATTGTCTCACACTTAGCAAATTGTGACTCATATCATATACATATAACACATCATACATATACTTAGTACTTAAGTTTGTGTGAATGATAGGATTGTCTTCCTTTTGTACTTAAATTAGCTCTCCAGTGCTAATTTAGACTTTAGACCTAAAAGATTTATCAATTTTTCTAAAAACTTGCATATTAGGAGACATATGGTTAGTGTAATCATTATTGACAAGTCATATGGTACTTCTCTTATTGTTGGAACTAGATGCTGTAACAAACAATTATTCCTCTGGTGTTTGCTTCTCATCTACAATTTATCTTGTTTTGGCTTATGAGATGGATGTTATTACTACTTACCTTTATGCCAACATATTTTCTATAAATAACTTTTCTTGTTACATATTCTACAAATAAGGTCATACCTTTTTCAGCAATATTTTGACAAATAATTGGACCTTTTGCAATTGTCATAAGATGAATACTATTTCTTACCATCATACTTAGCATTTTCTTAAGTCTTTTTCTCTTGCTTGCCATATTGACTTTTTCTTTGTTAAAACTTTTGTTGGTGTTTTATTGTAAAGACACTTTTAGCTAACTCCCCTCATCTTAAGAGCCTCTTTTGCTCTTGAGCTTAAAAAACATTAATAAGTTCAAGAAAGACTATTGAAGATATTTTCAAACACTACTGAGTGAACGTAAGTTAGTATTTTGTACTGCTTTGTATCTTACTTACTATACAAGTTAATTTATTCCAAAGCAAGATTAGTAAGAAAAAGAGATGTTTGTATACCAATTTTAATGATTTCCCACAAATTAAAAATTTTGAGGTATACTTTCATCATTACTATTTGTTAAAAATAGTTTTTCTTAGTGAATTTCAGAGGTGAAATAGGAGAAAATCTAGATAAAGTTATTTGATTTTTAACTTTTTGTTTTGGTTTAATAAGGATACTTTTTTGTTGTTTTGATCCTCATAAGATGTTTATTGATATACTCTTTCCTTTTCTTCCTTGACAGGTTACAAATCTCTAGATATATTAGTTCTAATACTAAAATATTGGTTTATGAGAGTCTCAATTTTTTTTGGTTGCTGTAACTAGGACAAAAGTAATACCCAAAGAGATTAAGACAAAAAATTTTAAGAGTTAATTAACCTCTTTTTCATTATATTAGCCCTTAATAACATATAAGAGTCTTAAAACACAAATTTAAATTTCATAATTCAAATTCAAATATTACATATACTTACATAAACTTACATGACACTTGATTACTTAAGTTTATACATAGTTCAAAAGATTTAAAATTTAAGTACAAAATTACAACTTAAACAATAGTTATTGCAAAGCTTCTCCTTCAAGTCACCTTTTACTGTCATAGCTAATAGCTGAAGCTTGCAGGGAAAAACAATTCCATTTGGCTTGGAACACATGATGGCAGGTAAAGCAGCCACTTCATGGTTGCTGTGAGCTTGGAGAACATCACTTACAAACCGGAGACTAGATTCAATAGTAAGTAAGAAGTTTGTACTTGGTTTTGCCACAAAACAAAGATTAGATCCAATACGATAATTTTCACAAAGTTTAAGATCCTTTTAGTCAATTACCCTGTAAATAAATGGCTCCATCAATTAACAATGTATAACGTGAGAGCACATATAATGTAGGAGCTTTAATTAATGTTCCCTAATCAATTTAAAATATTTGATGGCACACTCCTTCGCCTCCGGTTTCCTCTGGCAACGCTTTGACTAATGGCTTCTCCAAAACCTTCTCCAAGCCCTTCAACGAGCCCTCCAATGAATTCAACCACAACCTGAGAAGCAAGTCGAGCTGCAGTCTCAAGCATGCTATGCTTTTTGGGGTAATTGAGCCCATTGGCTTGAAGACCATTGACCATGTTCTTACCACAAACTGCGTGCAGATGATACTCACAAACCTTGCAGCGGTATGCTCGCCCTGATTTCCTTCTATTGCACTCACCACAAGCAAAAGCAGTGGCAGAGTCGCCTCCCCCGTAAGGCAAAGTCACGGTCGCTGGTAGGAGCTTAAGTGGGTGTGGATGGATCGAAATGTTAATTTCGTTGGACAGCTTTGCACAGCAAGGATGCATCTGAAAGCTGCATGCATTGCATTTGAAAGTGTAGCCTTCAGTTGCCTTCCCACAGACATCACACTTCGATTTCAGAATTCCACCTTTAACTGTGCATGAAAATTGACAATTCACTAGTTAAATAATCTTTCAGAAGCCATGCAGGCCTATCGCTAGCTACAAAAGAATGGCCACTAGTGAAAATTATGATTTTTGCCCCAGTATCTAAGCTTTAGAGGTAAAATTGTATTTGCCATTATAATTTGAGTTGCCATCTCAAAAACAGAAATTTAGATAAAAACTAATTTTATCTCAGTAAAATTTAATTTTTGTCTACAGGCAATGATTTAGAGGAAAAAGTAGAATTTGCCTCAACAAATACGTATTTTTGTTTTTTTTTTTCCTTTTTATGTCACTCTCGATAAGGATGATTTCGAGGCAATGAAATATGACTCCATAGCTATTAGATTTTGTATCATGAACAAGGATTTAGAGGCAATTAAGACTCGCCTCTTGAGTTATTTATTTTTTGTCTCCCCCCCAAAAAAAAGGAGGAAAGAAAAAAGAGAAGATTTATAGCTGTTAGTTTTGTCCCAAAAGTAAAGATTTAATGGCAAAACTATTAACTCTATATGACTATAATTTTCAAGAAATAATAGTTTAGTGCCAAAAGTAGTATTCTTAAATGGTTTAAGGCAAAATTAATTCACCTCTGTAAACATAACATGCAGTTATGCATATGAAGAGATGTGAAACAAAAGCTGTAAAAGCATTTAAAAAAAAATAAAAAATACAACATATACTTATGCTATAAAAACATTGGAAAAAAGGGGGGGGGAATTAAAGGTCTCTCACCAGGTTTAGAAGAGAACAAAAGCTGGTGATGCATATGGAAAGGATGGGCCTTAAGAGCAGGAGGAGCCAAGGCGCAGAAGTCGTGCAACTGAAAGTTGCATTTTTGGCAAGTGAAGCGCTTGCCGGAGCCGTACTCCTTGCAGCCTGTGCACTTGAAGAGGTCCGGAAGGTCAAGTTGGCACAAGGGGTGCTGAGGGTGGCTCGAGAGAAGTGTTTGTTCTCCCGAAGACAGAGGCTCAGGTGAAGTGGGAAAGTCAATCAAATGAGCCTTTTTGGGGACATTGGGCTGCGCAGGATGCTGGACTAGGGAATGATTATGTGGGAGGAGTGAAGCACTCTGCTTGGAGACATATGAAGTCATCTTCTTCAATGGATATTTTTGCTCACGTTTTGGCTTTGCTGTTGTTGGGATATGCCTTGGTAGCGTGGTGTGGATTTGTGAAGCACAAAAACGCACCAGAGATGGTGAATATTTATTGCTGCGAAGTCAATCAAAGGTGTTCATTACATTTATTTATTTTTTATTTTTATAAAAATAATTTCATTATTTTAAAATCATACGTGTGTGTCTGTATATATATATATATCAGTTAAATTTTATTAAATAAGAAAAAGAGAGAATATTTTGAGATGCTTCCTTTGTTAAATAGTCGTTGCCTCAATCATTTTGTAAGTCTTTTCGTGTTAAAGTTTCCGGAAGAAAATGATCCAAATGGACTCTTCTTTTTTTCCCTTTTTCTCAGTTTCAAACTTATCAGTTTTCATTGTTTACAGATTATTCTATTAGAAGGTACGTATATGTCTATACAATCTACGAACCTGCATGAAGGGCCAGTTTGGGTGCTGGCATTGTGGCCCATTTTTATGACTAAGGAAGTGTGAAATGAGGAGAGAGAAATAAGGCCAGGAGAGAGACCGACTATTATTATTATTATTATTATAACTTCAATTTTTCATCTATAAGGACAAAATATCATTTATACACCAAAAATAAAGTTGTACAAAAATCTCCTATTTTACTATCATTTATTGTATTTTAGTAATTAAAAATTTTGTTTATATTATACATATCATAAATTTAAATTTTTGTAAATGTATTTTTAATAAAAAAAAATATTTTGATAAAATTAAATATATATCTGATTCTTTTATTCACAAACATGACTAATAATTTTAGTTCACAATCATAAAATTTATTTATTTTTAATGAGATTGTGAAATAACATCCTGTTTTTCTAACTGTTAACAAAAAAAAAAAAAAAAAAAACCAAACAATGAAGTTTCCTATTATAGTGGTACCCTTCTTGAATTCATATTTTTTTTTTTTGGGTTGTTTCAACATAAATTGTTAAAACACGATAATAAGTATAGTTTAATACGAAGGAATGTGACTAAATGAGTTGAGTTTTATTTTGTAAGAATGGAAATAACACAACATTGTACCGTGACTTTAGTTTAAAGTAAATAATGTCCCCTCGTTTGTTTTATAATCTAATATATGATTTATATTCTTAATCTCACTAAATTTTTAAATAAATTAATTTTTTTAAATAAAATACCAAAATTTTCATAATCAAATAATTATAAATTTGAATCTCATTACTCCCATAATTTTTAGTCTAAGTAAATTAAAATTTCTTATGATAAGTTGTATTAAAATATAATATATAATTTATATTTGAAATATCACTTAGTAATGGTTTGAGCTACTTAGTGTATGTGAATGCGAAGCATGCACAAATTGTGAAACCTATCTAAAATATGCAAGATTGTTGAAATTGAGGCCAATTCGGTCAGCACAGTGATTAACAACAATGTTCTATCCCTACAGTAAATTTTGAATTATTATGGTATAGACACAGACAAGGGACCCAGACACATTGATGGTTTTCTTTTCAGCAGCAAAAATGGGATGCCATTGCAACAAAGTCAAGGACTCTGGTTATTTTCTTTCAAAGATCTTCAAATCTTAGGGCCAAAGCAAAGGCATACAGATTCTTTTTATGGGTTTCTCCAGCTTTGCAGACTAAACAGACATGCAGAATCCCAATCATCCATCCCTCAGGATTCCAGTATTCCTTTTCCACCCCACCCCCCCAACACTTTAATTAGATGTTGAATTTTTCACCCAAAAATAGAATCAAATTTGCTCTAGACAGAGACGTGCACTCAAGAATTATTTGTTTGGAGGTTGTAGAGCATATTTGAAGGATCCCACTAACATAGACAAGAGAAATGATTGTTGAAAAATGTTGAAACAAAAGAAGAATGCAACCTAAATAAATAAATAATATAATGTCTGCAGCATGCCCAGCAGATAAAACCTCAATACAGCAGATTGTGACAATAATTTTCTTCTGATACAATAAATCGCCAATGTGCACTTACAAGGGAAGTGGCAAAACAATTTCAAAGCTCAGTTAGCCCATCACTGTATAGAATGTATTGTAGAGAGACTGCAAAAGTAATCATACCTGGAAGAGGAAGACTGGTCTCTATATATTGTCTAGTGTGATCAGTCATAAGGAGTACCATAGAGAGAGGCAAATACTGGTTAGTAACAACCAGATGGTATAAAAGCACATAATAACTGTTGGAATTGCCACTTTGCTACAAAAAATTTGAACCAAGTCTTTAAAGTTCATGAGAACGGTTAGATGCTGCTGTCATTGTTTCTTTTGCAGTGATAGTTTGCTTCCTTAAATGTCTTTACTTGTAACTTTATTTCTATCATTGTGAATCATCCTTCTTGCAATTATTTTTAACTTATCTTTATCTTTGTAAAACTCCTATATAGTAGAGCATTTGAATCAATGAAGAAAAAAGTAATTTTTAACTTCATTTCTTCAATTATTTATGTCTCTAGACATTTTTCTCTACTACAAATGTTCTTTTTTTTTTCTTCTTCTTCTTCTTCTCATTCACTCTTATTCCTGAGTTCTGTCGAAATTCCAGCAATCACTTTTTGCTAATTTAGTTCAAAAACTTCATCTTTTTTATTCAAAAAAAAAAAAAAAAAACAACAATAACCAGTGATCCAGCAGTCAACCAGGCTAGTCAACAAGAGGTTGTTTGATTGATGGTAATCTGGAGAAGTGAAAAATTATAGGCTTGGAGGCAGACCACAACCTGGTTTCCCAATTGGGTCTCCTAAACTTAGGTTGGATTTGAGCCATTTAGGGTCTCATCTTTTATAAAACTTACAACAACTAATCATTAATAAACTGTTTCCACTTGACTCACGTTTTCAATATTTAAGGTGACTTTTTAAGGGTTTAATGAGGTAGACTTAAAAATGATAAACTTAAATGGATATAATTAATTTTTATATTATGCATAAAATATTTTATACCAAATATAAAATATCAATATAATATAAATTATTTTGTATATAATAATAATAAAAAAACAATTATATCTACTTAAGTTCACTATTTAAAAATTTATTACTTTTAAGTTCACCTAAAATTTCTCCTTTTCAAAATTCACCAACTCATAGCATAGATCCCTATAATATGTTATCATATACCCATATCATGTCACCGATGGATGCTGCAAGATCAAAGGAATTGTACAGCCTTGAAATAATAATTATATATATATATATATATTCAAATCATTTTTCGAAGGATGGAATAGTCGTGAAATACAAGATTATTTACCTAAACCCAGGGCATCAGGGAAGAATATGATTCCAGACAAGAAATAGACATATAAAGGCAACTTTTTCCATATGGGAAAAGCTTTTCAATTAGAAAAAGAAAAAAGTGATGAATTCCACAAAACAGCTTTATCATAAAAGTCAGCAAAATAAAATGCCCAAAAGTTACATAGAGAAACATAAATGGGAAAAACATCCTTCCAATGCTCTAAATCTAAAACCCAAAGGTAAATAAATGCCAAGCAAATTTCACAAAGCGAAAAAATGAAAAAGCTCCTACAGCCATAGAACGCACAGTGATTGTGGGCCTCAGAAACTTTCGTATAGACATATGGACGGGATGCAAGAGGAGCCCAAGCGTCTGGCCCACCCAAACCTTAACAAATTTTAGATTATGCCCAGTAAATATTCTTTTGGACCCTCTTGAAATCTCTTATTGGCCACCCAAAAATTCTGAAATCCGGTATTCTGGACCACGTTTCCCCATCTTGCCCATTTCTTTCCAAATTTCCACGAGTTTCCCAGTGTCAATTTTCACTCCTATTGGGACCTGTACTCTACATATACATATATATATATATATATATATATTCATTCCTAAACATAGACATTAATTTTTTGAAGCTGTATGGCAGAGAATTCTACAAAAGAAGCTGCTTCTATAGGCCTAAGGTTAAAATTGTGTGCTAACAAAAGACGGCATCGGGGCACTTCCTCAAGTCTTACCATGCTTTCTAGAAAAATCCAAGGTGTGATAGAATTAAATTTATTCAGTTTAATTACTTAATTTATATTTAGTTTTAATTAAAAATAAAAAATAATATAAATAATTAAAATTAAATAAATAAATAAAGAAAAAATATGTATAATAATTTATATTGAATTATCTCGAACTAAAAATTTACATGTACTTTTTAATATTTATTCTAACAAAACTTTAAAAAAAATTAATAATTCTTTACAATATAGTGACTCACACTTTATATCACTTTTTATTAAAATGCTCTTAGTGTTTTATAATCTCAATATTTTTCTTAATTTTTTACTTATAATTATTTATTTTTTATTAGATATATATAATGAATAATTTTTCTCAATCTATTCTTTTTCACAATAATTTTACAAAAGATTTTTACATTTCTTCTATTGACCAAAAATAACAAACGAGCAGTTACTTTTGTTTTTTCATTATATATATATATATATAATAAATAATTTTTTTCAATTTATTATTTTTGTTTACCACATTTCTAAAAAATTAATTATGCAATTTTTTTATTGACAAAAATAATAAGTTAGTAGTTAGAGATTGATTTTTCTCATAAAGAAAATTAATTTTTAAAACATAAAACTTTCTATTTAGCACATTTATTTATCGCAGCATTTGGATTGGTCAAACCGCAGCAATTTTTTTATACTTCTACTTTCAATTTGTTTAGTGTCATTGATCAATCATAGTTATTAGTCAAATCAATTGACTTAATTTATTTATAAGTTATACAATATTGAAACTTTTAAATCTTCAACTACTTCTTGTTGATTATAAACCCTAATCAAATTAATTAGTCTAAAATTTTTATAATTTCTAACTTTACAATTTTTTTTAATATCCTATTGACTGCAGGTACTAGCTTGTCCATTGACCTAAAATTCTTTTCTCTCTCTCTCTCTCTCTTTACATTTTTTTTGGTATCCAAGAGGCTGCCAACACAAATTCTATCAATGAACTTAAATTCTCTATTTTTCTTCTGTTACCCCTTTAATTTTATGCTCCCTTTTATTTTCTGTTAGTTGTCGGTCAACAATAGGACTTGATCAATTTAAAATTCTTATATCTTCATGATTCTTTTTATTATTTTTTTATTGAGATACAGTTGCATAAATAGATATTTGAAAGAAAATAAAATTTTTGCATAATTGTTAGTTTAAATCATATTTACAATAAAATAATGATTATCTAAATAAAAATAATATTTATCTAATAAATAATCATACTAATTAAGTATGAAAATAAATCAAAACATAAAGTTATAAAATATAACATATGATGATACTATCATATCATCTGTGTTCAAATCACAACAATTTCAATAGTTTCTCTCCTGAACTCAATAAGTTGCTTACTTTCTATTATTAGGTTTGAAGTCAAATGTGGAGTTGTGAGTGACTGAGGCTTAAGCAGGGCAGTCTACCGCCTATTCTCTTATGGGATTCAGTTTTGTGAGTGGTTAACTATGCCTTTTGTATTCGAAGTTCTTTGATAATGAAAAATGTTTCACTTGTAGAAAGAATATATATATATATATATATATATATATATATCACATGATCTCTTATCTTTTTTTTCTCTAATTTTCATGTTACAAGAATAACATATACTTACATGGTAGTCCAACTCCAGACATTGTAAATTCTTGGTGATACATGTATATGCGTGTGTCTAACTTTGCCAGGGCTGACTATTCAAAGTCTCACAAATCCTATGTGGCCATTGATAGGGATGAGGGTGGTAAAGTCAAAAAGGGGCCCAAGAGAGTCAATTAAACGCCCTGTAATTCATTTTGGGTTTAGGTATGTTGAAGTTAACGAATGTTCTTTTTGTCAAAGAAAAACTCAAAGTGGTGGTGAGCCACTCTGTTGGTTAAGAATGTAGATAATGAATTCAAATTCTTAAAGGAAAATGTGAAAATCTATGACAAAAATGAGAACAAATCTTGTTGTATAGTTGACAGAACCTATAAATTGAAAAAAAAAAAAAAAAAAAAGAAGGTAAACGAAAGAAATTTTAAGCATACATGGGGTAAATTAGAAGTGCTGCCAATCAAATCTCATAAAAAAAAAAAAAACAACAAATATATTATTTTTGTTGAACACATGGAAATGGCATTTATGCGAGGTTAATGAGGATGCAACTCTGTAATTGAATCCTCGTTCCCTGCCAATGAGACAATTTCGTCGACTTTGGATTGTAGAGAGGACGACAAGTCCGATGCAGTGCTGCTGCCCCTGAAATATGCTGGTTGTGAGGGTACCGGTAGAGTTACAGAGTGGCTGTTGAGCATGAGAACAACTGAATTGATGGTGGGTCTGGCAGCTACATTTTCTTGAACACATAGCAAGCCTATATGGATGCATCTAATCATTTCAGTTCTCGAGCCAGTAATCAAATTGGGATCTATAACATTTTCTGAAGTGCCTTGCCTCCAATTCCTCCATGCCTGCAAAATTTAACAGCTTGTAAAGTGAACTAATTCAACAATCAAAAAGAAATTTGCCAAATGGAATAATAAAAATAAATGACCATCCTTACGTATCCCAGAAGGTCTTCTACACTCTCCCCGTTGCGGAATCTAGTGTTTTTCTGACCACTCACGATTTCCAATATCAGCACACCAAAACTGTACACATCTGACCTAACCGAAAATTGTCCGTGGATTACATACTCTGGAGCCATATAGCCACTGCATTTCAACAAAAAAATTTTAAGTGCACTGTCAATTGATTGACCCGATGTGGTCTATGAATTTAAGGTTAGAGTTGATAAAACCAATAACAAGTCATTTAGTGCAGGCTTTTGGTTTTACTTACTAGGTCCCAACAATTCTACTTGTATTGTCTTGAGTTTGATCCATTCTAAACAGTCTTGCCAAGCCAAAATCTGCAATCTTGGGGTTCATCTCTGCACCTAACAAGATGTTGCTGGCTTTGAGGTCACGGTGGATGATACGCAATCGAGAGTCTTCGTGGAGGTATACAAGTCCTCGGGAAATGCCGAAAATGATTTTGTAACGCCTTTCCCAGTTCAAATATGCACCTCTCACTCGATCTGCATGTTCACTAGATTGCATCAATTCTTGTACTCGATCAACAAAATTTCATTTTATACTGCTTCACATTGACTAGTTGAGCCGATTAGTGGCCTTACTGAATATGAAACGATCAAGGCTAGCGTTAGGCAAAAACTCATATATAAGAAGCCTTTCAGTTCTTTCCAAGCAGAAACCAAGGAGCCTAACCAAGTTCCTGTGTTGTAGCTTGGCTACCAACAGGACTTCATTCTTAAATTCTAGATCACCTTGTCCTGAATTCTTAGAAAGCCTTTTCACGGCTATCTCTTGTCCATCAGAAAGGATGCCCTGTGAAAAGTTGTAACAATGGTTTTAGTGTCTGGCATTCCAATAAGTTCGGGATTTTAGGTTTTGATTATTCTGACACATTTCCACCGAGATACCTATGAACATATGTGCGGAGTTTCCAACTTTTACCTTGTAGACAGCACCAAATCCTCCTTGTCCCAGCTGATTTTCCTCAGAAAAGTTATTTGTTGCTAGGCTGATGGTGCTGAAGTCGAATTGCAAAGATTCTGCACTCTTTATTTCATCCGTGGCTTCATAAGAAGGAACTGGTTCCCACACAGCAAAATGAAAAGCAGTGCACATTTCTTAAGCACAATTACGGAGAAATGTGGAACAAGAAGAATAAGAATCTGTTGGTAGAATGCAAAGAGAAGAGTTCATATGATAGACAACAACCCTTTCACAACTCTCAAAGAGTAGGAAGAATCGTGCACTAAGATGTCTTTTAACATCGGTGTATTTTGTGTTTAAAATAAACCACTTGAATTTGAACATAACAAGGGACTAATCTGCAACTTACTTTCAACTTTTTTCTTTGGTTTCCTCAATCTCAGAAACATGTAGATGCAGAAGACAAGTATTACAGCACTAACACTTGGAATGACAATGACGACGATAGTCCGTGTCTTGTTGCTGCTCTTTCCTGTTGAAATCAATACGATACTATATGTTACAATCGTCGAATATTGAACCTGAGTGCAGGCATAATGTTGCTCAAACTTCGTAAGAGGACTAAGGGGGCAAAGCCATCACTTTTATCCTTGTTTCCATTATCGGAAATTGGCAATAAACGCAGTACATTGTAAACAGGGAAAACAAGTTTCCATCTACTTAGAAATCAGTGGACTATGCTAGTAATTGAAATCAAAGTGTGCGCGCGCGCCGTGGATCGTTTATATTCCATTAACCGAAAGGTAAGACCCGAAATTGCAGGTGAAAAACCTATCGTCATAATCAATTACAAGACTTAGGTTCACTGTGGGTGGACTCAGTCAACCAAAGATTTTTTTTTTTTTTTTTGTTTTCTTTTTGCCAAATTGATGCTGTTCTTTTACATCCCACTTCTTTCTTGTGATAAAAATTTAACAGTCTTTAAAAGTTTGGGTGACTGAGGATTAAGGTTTATCTTTTATGGAAGGTTTTCAGCATCCAGGATATTACAATGAAAAACTGTATTAGGACATAAATTTCTGTGAAAAACTCAAAAAACATGTTGCCGTTAATAATTATAAAAAAAAAAAAACATGAGTTTAGGTTACATAAAAGCATCATAAGAATGTCCTAAGTTGTTTCTACAACAAATTTTCGATCAAAATAGTTGACATAATCTTTAATTGTTTCAGGAGAGTCTAATAGAAATATTTATATTTATGTTTATGTTAACTGAAAAAAAAAAAAAAAAAAAGAGAATGTGGAGGGAAAAAGTCAAAGTCCATCTACCTTTTGGAGGTGGAGGAGTCAGAGTCACTGGAGGAAACTGTGGTGGCTGCGGCGATGATGGCGTTGAGTCGGGAGTAATTGAAAAAAACCTCTGAACGTCATAACCGTAATAGCAGCTTGGTAGTATTACATTTGCTGCAGTCTTATTCCCATTCCCTGGAATCTGGCTGAATGCCTCAACTAGACAATCAACGCACTGCTGGGCAGACAAATCAGGAGTGCATTGGACAAGTCCAAATATGGTGGAAAATCCTGAGCTTTCATTTCCCGTGGCAAACTTCTTCAGGGAGTTGCCAGCTGCAGCAACTCCTCGAAGCCTGACCAACAACCTTCGCACTGCCTGTCTGAACTCATCCACATTCGACGCATCGTTATAATTCCACACATAGAAAGCAGGCAGGTCCTCCACGACATGTAAAATCGATCTATTGGAGTAGCGGAGCCGACAGAAGTCATAGACTCCAGTTGCCTCTTTCTGGTTAGGACAGATTTCCAGGATCTGGCGAGTGGAATTGGTGACGCAGCCTCGACAATCATCCACGGAAACATCACCTCTGCAGAGTGCAATTGCGTCTACTCGGTCAGGGGCTTGGCCAGCGGAGAAATTGTAGAATCCATAATCGATGTTGGTGTCAGAAGACAGAGAAGACAAGACCGTGTTGAGGTTTGCTTGGTAGGTGCTGCCACCCGTGTAATTACCTCTGTTGTTGTCACAAAACTGGTGGACGAAGGGGGGCTGCTGAGCCTGAGCAATGTCCAGAGCATACATGTAACAGCAGAAAAACAACAGTTTTAGAGAGCCCATTTTGCTAAATGGCAAAGGCTCAACCTATTCCTTATGAGGACGTCCACTGGAAATGAAAATTTTCTTACTTTTTCTATGTTCCAACTGAAGTACAAGAGGCCACACAGCCCTGAAGTCTCCATGGTTTAATATTCCAAGTCAAACTTGGAGTTGCTCAAGCTTGCGTGAAGCATTGTTTCTGCCATAAATCAGTCACGTTACATTTTGAACAGACTTTAGAGCATTGAATTAAGCATATTTTCTTGATAAAGCTAAAATTGAGCGTTTTGACCATCACATCGAGGGAGGTCAAGAATTCAATTCCCATGCCCCTCAAATACTCATTATAATATGAAATTAAATTGGAATGTTATGTATTTTTTGCGGTGTTTTTAAATTCACAACCTCTTTGTCTTTTGCTAATTTTCAACAAAGTAGGCGCTAACTTTTTTATGTTGAAAAAAAAAAAAAGTCATTTATGTTACAAGAGAAGAACATGGGATTTATGAAAAGAAAATCTTCTTTGGAAACAAATTTTATGATTCATTTGAACACATTATATTTTAGACATAATAAAATTGTATGTTCGTTTAATCGTACCTCTTTCGTTTGCGGGGGAGAAAAACATACAAACGCGTTCAGTCAAAAGCAAAGACTAAACAACCCAGGAACTGTTGACAAAGCAAACAAATCGAAAGCTGGCAAACGTGGAAGTGGGACGGTGGCAGAGCCTTGTCCAGGAGAGGCAATTGCATAAATATATATATAAATATATATATATATATATATTCATTTATAACTTCTTCTTTTTTTCTTTTTAAAGTAGTAATAAATTGATCAAGAATTGACAAAAGAAATGGAAGATGAGAAATGATTAAAAAAAAAAAAAGAATTGAAGAAGGGAAAAAACATAAACATCTCGACAATAGAGTTATGAGAGCAAGAGTAAATAATCAAAATTTCTTTTCTTTTTTTAAGCAATGGCAGCAAGCACTGATGATCAAACCTTGGCAGCAAAATGTTAATGATCAAATCCAAAGAAATATGATAATTTGGAGTTTAAGAAATGGTTGTAATTTTATACGGCACCTATTTCGGTTGCAGAACTAGTTGTTGGTGGAGGTGGTGCCGGAATTGCAGGCGGTGGAGCTTGAGCCACCGACTCGGCAGCTGGATCATAGAAAATGTACCTCTCATACTTGAAGTTGCAACTAGGTGAAAGAACTCTGCCTTCATGCTTTTCCCGTTACAACAGCTTACAGTCGATTGGCTGGTAATTATTAAGCGAATGTTCAGGTTGTTAACCGTCAGAGCAAAATTGTTCGTTTTTATAAATATTAACAGTTGCAGCTAGTTTTACATGAATTTTCTTTTTTAAAATTTTATTATTATTTAATTACTTAATTTGATTAATTAAATATACTTCATTATTTTTTTTTAAAAAAAAAATTACAAATGAATGAATTTTATTTTTCAAAAAAAATGGTATTTGAATTTTTTTTTTTAATTTTCAGTATATTCTACGTCTTCTGTACAATGAATTCCATCTCACCCGATATGGTTCGGTTGGAGTACCTTAGCATGCAATCATCGTACCAGACATGGCTTCAATGCTGTCGGGGCAGACCTGTCTGAGCGCGTGGCTAGATGCAGCTGACGCATTCATCCGGCTTTGTGCATCCTTTGCAAAGCGCGATTGCTTCCACTTTATACGTGTTTTCACCGAATGAGACGTTGGCGAACCCGTAGTTGAGTTCTGGGCCGGACCGGAGACCGGTGAGGAGGCGGCCGAGATTTGACTCGTAGGTACTATTGCCGGAGAAATTTCCATTTTGTGAACAGATGTAGTTCTTTGGTTGTGCAGTTGCCATGCAAATAAGTTTAACAAGAGTGAGAGAAAAGAACCTGATGAAACAGGCAGTCTTGAGGAACCCATTTCGTGTAATGCCAAGGCCATTGCCACGCAAAGGGTAATACACGAAATGGCCTTTGCGTGGTGGCCAACAATATCGTTTCAAGTAATTATGTGCCATCTATGGTCTCTGAGGAGTTTTGTTTTGCTTTCTTGTCGAATATGAATTGTTGAGATTAATGTCTCCAATTGGCATGTTGCCCTTGCATGGTCCCTACATGTCAAGATGTAGAATCTCTGCAAATGGTATATTCTTGGGAAACTAGACATTTGGCCATGCTATTAAACAATTATCAGAAGTAATTGACTCGAATAAACAGCATAACTGTCAACAACACTCCAAGCGTTTAGGCAAGGAAGTCAATTTTATTGGTTTTAGATCTGAGAAATGATTGAAAGTCAATATTCAATTAAAGTTGCATCTATACACACTGATGTATTAGACTATTAGATTCCTTTTTACAATCAACCAAACTTGTTTATGCATGTGCTATGAATTTTGACGGGAAACTTACTTGAGTATCGTGATGGAATAAGATAACTGCAGATTTTTAATGGGAAATGAAAAGCAAATTGAAAACGCATCAAGAACCCGAAATAACTAATTAAATTAAGAGTACACTGTGTCTTAGTGGTTAAAAACAAAATATTAATAGTTGCAGTTCTCTCGATATCCATATCAAGAGGAATAACAAATATAGTTGTATCGGAGGAATCGCATTTTAACATTAAAGATAACAATAACATGCAAAGAACTTCACTCACTTGAATGGTACCAATGAGTTGTGGCAGGGCAGCGCAAGAACAGGGGAGTGCTTAAGAAAGGAAAAAAATAAACGAGTAAAACGTGAGTACTGGAAAAGAAAACGGACAATTGGGAATATTGAAGTTAGAGCCAACCCGAATAAATCTAAGAAAATAAGATTCGATCGGGCAGCAAAGTGATTTCATAGGATGAATATTCTCACGAACATGGGAGAGGAATTCTTGAAACATCTATTGGGAAGAAATTCATGAACCAAATCGAGAAAAAGAGAACAGTTATCAGAGGAATATAATATGTCCAATCACTTGTTTTGGACTCAGTTACTATGTCGAAATCGAGGAAAGGGTGCTTGTGCCATACAATGAGTCAACCTTATATATATAAATAGGAACTAGACTGTAACTTTCCAATAACAAGCAAATTATATTTATTTAGAATACACTGACAGTTCCAGTTATTCATGCACTATAATCAAGCCTGAACTGATGATTGTGCTGAATAGTTTCAATCCAGAGAAAGGTAGCAATTCTCATGAACGAACTCTGATGATCATACCCTCGTCTATCGTGGGTATACTCCAGTAATTGATCCTTCGTCTACAGACATCGGCACTGATTGACTCGTAGACTGACTGAACGCCAACCCCTTCATCTGTATGTCCTCTGTTGTACTACTGAGGTAGAATCCTGGCTCCCGAGGCAATCGCAGACTGACAGAGTAACTGTCGAGCATGAGAACAATATTTGCCATTGTGGGTCTGTCGGCCGGATCTTCCTGGACGCACAACAAGCCAATGTGTATACACCTAATAACTTCGTTTCTTGAATATGTATCTGACAGAGTAGGATCCAAAACCTCCAAAGGCGTCCCATCTCTCCAGTGTCTCCAAACCTGCAAAATTGTCCAACACAGCAGAGATGTTAAACGTTCCCAATCTTGATGACGTTGAGAATAACTGGCGGAGATAATATTTATTGTAATGAACAAAAATTCATACTCACATGGCTCACAAGGTCGGTTGCACCATCTGCTTGATAGAAAGAACTATTTTTCTTTCCACTTATTATCTCAAGTAGCAAGACACCAAAGCTATAAGCATCTGATTTCACCGAAAACTGTCCATGCATTGCGTATTCTGGAGACATATAACCACTACAAAAGAACACAAGGCAAAACACAGTCATACTTGTATGAACATATTCTATGTTAAGAAGGGTGAGGAATGAAATCTGAAACTTACTATGTTCCAACAATTCTATTAGTATTTCCCTGAGTTTGGTCAACTCCAAAAATCCTAGCCATGCCAAAATCTGAGATTTTCGGGTTCATGTCTGCATTTAACAAAATATTGCTAGCTTTCAGATCACGGTGGATAATCCTAAGCCGAGAATCCTCGTGAAGATAAAGAATTCCGCGCGCAATCCCTCCGATTATTTTGTTTCGTCTTGACCAATCCAACTGTCCTTGCTTTTCAGGGTCTACAAATTCATAGAAGAGGTCAGAAATTCAATTCAACATGCAGTGATTTGAAAACGTTAAAAGGAAATTCACAGGAGTCCAGAATGTTCAGACCAAATAGAAAGCAGTCGAGGCTTTTGTTGGGCACATATTCATATACAAGTATCTTTTCTTCTCCATCTAAGCAAAATCCGAGCATCCTCACTAGATTTCTATGTTGTAGATTGGCTACCAAAACAACCTCGTTCTTGAATTCTTCTGCGCCTTGGCCAGAATGTCTTGACAACCTCTTGACAGCTACTTCTTGTCTATTAGGCAGTGTACCCTGAGAATGCAGTTTAATAAATGTCATATAGTCTCCTTCATTGCCAAGTATATTTCAGAAAAATTTAGAAGAGATTGGAGGTTACAAAATAATCACCTTGTAAACCTCACCAAATCCACCTTCTCCTAACTTGTTATCATTGGAGAAATTGTTTGTGGCAGCTTCAATGGTTGCAAAATCGTATTGCAAGGACTCTACAGTTGTAATTTCATTTCCTACTACACGGATAGATATGCAGTGAACTTGGTGAAATGACAAAGTAGGAGAGAAATGTGCCCAATAAAAAACTTTCTTTTATGCATTTACCATTATCTTCCGAAACAGGATTATACTTCTTTCGTGCCCGCCTGTGTAGGAAAAAACAGCCAATGCAGAAAAGCACAACAGATACAGAAATTGGAGCAACAATGGCTACAATTGCAGCAGTTGACATACCATCTTTTCCTGCAGAAACAAGCAAATGAACCAAGCACATGCCATGTTACCAACCCTTAAGCTAACACTGCTATTTTCCTGCACTAAGATATTTCAACACCAGAAAATTATTGTTCTTGAGTTGTTGCTTAATAGAAGTTTGTATCCCGTTAGTGACAACTTGAACTTTCAAATTTAAGCTCATAATTTAAAATTTTCTGCTTTATATGAGTAAAGAAATCTATGAGATGAGATGACAAGGGCCGCCATCTCTTTTCATACAACTTACCTAAATAAATTTATTCTTAGCTGACTGTAAAAAGAAAATGGCACTGGAATTTTATTTAAAAAAGAGACAATAAGCAAACTTCCAAAATCAACGGAACAAAATAGTTCTTGGACACTGAGTTGCAACCAAAAAATT
This sequence comes from Kandelia obovata, assembly GCA_021464305.1. Taxonomy (NCBI): domain Eukaryota; kingdom Viridiplantae; phylum Streptophyta; class Magnoliopsida; order Malpighiales; family Rhizophoraceae; genus Kandelia; species Kandelia obovata. The sequence goes on along the minus strand of CM038485.1, from coordinate 149,784 downwards.
AGATAAACAAAGGTAGCTTTTTACGCCACTATCTATGGTGGTAAGCACTTTTCTTTGTGGATATTGGATACACGTACAAGCACCTTAGCATCAAACCCATACCTCAATTTCTTAAGTTTATGTTCCTCTTTTTGCCCACATAAATCAACTTTTTAACTGATTATAATGATCACATCAGGTCAATCATTTTTCCGATCTTTTTAATCGAATAGAGTTGGGTAGCTTGATTTGGGTAAGTTTTAACGCACTTGCTCAGGAATTGGGAACTTTTTGCCTTGCTCTTTTTATGAAATTCTTTGTAAAATTTTAACTGCTGCATAGCATTACTCTATTTTGTTGATAAAAAAAACGACATATTAAAAAAGATTCTTTTGATCATCTCTATTCTAATTTGAAAATTACTTTTGTTCGTTGAATAAAGGTACAAAGGTACACATCATGAAATTGACCTCACCTCCAGTTCCAGGCGGAGGGGACAAAGGAACAACCGGCGGAGGAGACGGCGCCACCAGCGACGTCTCGTTGTAAAACGGATAGATTTCGTACCGAAAATTACAGCTTGGGGACAAGACTCTTCCTCCTGGCCTCCCACTACAGCAGGTGGGAAACTGCGAGATAGCCGTTCGAAGACAACGATCACAGTCGTTCATCGACAAGTCCCGCGTGCACTGCACGAGGCTGTACAGGGTCTGGGAGGCCGTGAAATTCACTTTCTTGACTGCAAACTTTTTGGCACCCGACGATTTGTTGGCAGCCTCCGTGGTCGCCTCAATCAAAGTGGTCGGCGTCAGGTTGTTGAAACGCGCTCGCTCCTCGGTGACGTTTCCAGCATTCCACATATAAACAGAAGGGCTAGTATCCATGGTGGAAAAGAAGGACTGGTTCGCGTAACGTAAGAGGCAATTATCGTACCATATAATGGCCACTTTTTCGACAGGACAACGTTGGACTATATCTTGGACGGCCTGTCTGACGCAGTCCTTGCAGACCTCGGTGCTGACGTCACCCCGGCATAGAAAGAGGCCGTAAACATCATCCGGGTCGAGCCCAGAGGAGCTGTTGCGGAACCCATTAAGGTAATATTGAGTGGAGTTGGTGGAGTTTGAAGATAGGGAAGAGAGGAGGCGATCAAGATTGGTCTTGTAGGTGCTGTTGCTCACGAAAGTTGTTGTGTTCGAGCAAAAGTGATAAAGGTAGTCGGCTTCAGCGAAATTGGCAAAGCTAAGCAAAGCGAGAAATGGTAGAATTATGGAGAATTTCATGAGAGGCTCCATGCATGTATCTGTCTCTGTTTAGCTTTTGCTTTAGGAGATTGTCTACTTTACATAAACATTGGTTGACATTTGCTTCTGTTGTAGCTTTGCGCTCTTATCATACCATCAGAATTAGCCCAAGTTTGGCTAGAATATATACGAGCTAGAATGTGAACTCCATGAATTATTAATAAAAGGGAGTTGGAGTAGCCGAGTCTTTCTACCGACACCATGCATTATATTTGAAATTTAATTTTATTGATAATTTTGGTCGACAGATTGACTCTTAAGCTATATAAAAAAAAATAAATAAATAAATAAATTTAGAAACTAGATAATTATTCTCAAGATTCCAATTGTTTACTATACAAAAATTATTATGCCGATGTTTATCCGTAAGAGCAACAGGCAAAAGGTATTTTAACTAAAATAAAAATAAATATTTAAATAAAGAATGATGGTTTATATTTCTGTCATTAAAAAAATTAAAAAAAAAACAAGAATTACATGTTTAATTTTACTAATTCGATTTCTGATATTTGTTACAGCAAAGAAAATAAAGTCAAAGTCGAGCTCCGCCACAAACAATAAGGAAATAGTCATCCTCGCAGAATAATAACAACGTGGAAAAGCCAAAATTGTTAGGAATATTTCAGTCAAATTGTTGGAAATTTGAACAGTCAAATTAATGAGGACGACGGAAGTGAGGAATGCAACGTCCTTATTCATCTGCCGCCCAAAAATTAATATTAATACTGAGGTAGCAATATATTAATACTTAATTTCATTGATACATTATACATATTTAATAATAATAATAATAATAATATGTCTTTAAAATATTTTTTTAAAAATTAAATTTTATAATATTTTTCATTATTTATTTATTTTATTTTATATATATATAGGGAATCCAATAAATATTTTTTTTTGTCTCATTTATTTAATATTAATATTAATATTAGATGGGTCCTCGGGCAACAACCGATATTTTGGTTAAAGTAAATGAAAGAAAAGTCCAAAAACACGGCAGTCCTATTGCGTGCCGTTCACTCGCCTCTTTCGAGACCATAATTAAATGTGTCCCCACATTTCGCCACTTTTTTTTTTTTTTTTGGGGGGGGGGGGGGGTTGAGAAGGCACTTTTCGGTTCTTTCTCCTTTCCATTTTCCTTTTCCATGTGTTTTGTTTTTATTTTTATTTTTTTTTCTTTTCCGAGTGGCACCTCTGATGGCTTTTCTGACTTTTCAATTTTTTTTTTTTTTTTTAAAAAAAAAAAATCTCAATGTGAGTGTGGATGAATAATTCTAACTCCAGTAATTTACAAGGGAATAAAGGGATTATTGTGCTCCAGCGGATCAAACTATACTCTATATTACATAGTTCTAAGAGATGTCTAATGAATTAGATTATTTTAAATTTGTGTTTTTCTTTAAATTGTTTCATTTTAAAATTGACGTTATCAAAGTCAATTCCTAATCAGTAATGTTCAAGTTATTTGGATGATTCTGCAATTTTATTTCTTTTGTTTGTATTATTTGTATTCCTTTTTAATTTTATTATAAATTATCATTTATTTATTTATTATATATTAACTTGTAATAAGAGTATACAAATTTATAATATACCAGGCTAAACAGAGAGATAGAGAGAGAAGAATTTGAAGATAGAGAAGAGAGCGAAATTTCCATTCTGTGAACGGACGTAGTTCACTGGCTCTGGCTTGTGCAGGAGCCAAGCAGATAAGTTGAACGAGAGTGAGAGAAAGGAACATGAAAACTGGCAGTCTGGAAGAACCCATTTCTTTTGATGGCATGGGCATTGCAATGCAGAGGGTAGTAACTCAGAATTCGGATTGCCGGGTGAAAAAAGGAATGTCGTGGCCAGCAATAATGTTTCAAGTAATTATGTGCCGTTTATGGTCTCAAGGAGTGTTTTTTTTTTTTTTTTTTGGGCTTTCTTGTCGAATATGAAATGTTGTGATTAAAGACTTCAATTGGCATGTTGCTCTTGGGCAGTCCATACATGCCAAGAGATACTCTTAGCAAATGGTTTGTTCTTGGGAAACTAGACATTCGGCCATACCCAAGTTTGACTTAAGACAGTGGGCTTTTGTGTTTTTTTTTTTTTTTTGGGTAATACATATTACCAGGGCTAGTAAACAAGTATCAGATGTAATTGACTTAACTGAACAGCATAACTGTAAAGAACACTCCAAGCGAACCCAAAAATGCCATGTCTTAAAGAGTAATTAAATTAAGAGTATACTGTGTTTTAGAGGTTAAATACAAAATATATTAGTAGTTGGAGTTCTCTCAACATCCAGTTCCAGAGGAATAACAAATATGGTTGTATTGGGGGAATCGCATTTTAACATTAGATATGACAGTAACATGCAAAGAACTCTGCTTACTTGTATGGTACCAATGAGTTGTAGCAGGGCAATGCAAGAACAGGAGAGTGCTTAAAAAAGGGGAAAAACCCAAAAAAAAAGGTAAAACTTGAGTACTGGAAAAGAAAATGGACAATTAGGAATGCTAAAGTTAGAGCTAACCCCAATGAAGCAAAGAAAATAAGAGTAAATAGAGTAGCAATATTGTATAAGTTGGCATAACATGTACAAAAACTTGTTTTGGACTAAGTTATTATGTATATACTGGATTTAACAACTGATTAAGATAGTAATTTTATATGCTCAAACACAATTTTTTTTTTAACTCAGTTATTATGTATTATGTATATACTGAATATAATAATTGATTTAAGTAGTAACCATTCAATGATTATCCTTAATTTCGCATGCAATGTCAATTTCGTGTAGGCTGCTTTGTTTTCTTTCGAAAAGTTTCAGCTATCTTGTCCAAGCTGCTCCTGTAGTAACAGCATTCGAGGCCAATGAATGCCAACCCATCAGCTTATGCAGAGTTTGGCGGCCGTTCAACAATCTTAATTTTGGCTCTTATCAACCAGCATATTGGATTTGGCTACGGCTCCCAAAATGTGGAAAAGTGCTTGTGCCATACAATGAGTCAACCTTGTATACAAATAGGAACTAGACTGTAACTTTCCAATAACAAGCAAATTGCATTTATTTAGAATACACTTAAGCTTATTCATACATCTCATAGACGGTTCTAGTTATCTATGCACTATAATCAAGCCTGAACTGATGATAGAGTTGAACACTTTCAAGCCAGAGAAAGGTAGCAATTCTAAGATCAAACCCTCATCTATCGAGGGTACACTTCAGTAATTGATTCATCGTCTACAGAACATGGCAACGATTGACTTGTAGACTGACTGGACGCCAAACCCTTCATCTGCATGTTCTCTGTTGTACTACTGAGGTAAAATGCAGGCTCCTGAGGCAATTGCAGACTGACAGAGTAACTATCCAGCATGAGAACAACATTTGCCATTGTGGGTCTATCAGCGGGATCTTCCTGGACGCACAACAAGCCAATGTGTATACACCTAATAACTTCGTTTCTTGAATATGTATCTGACAGAGTAGGATCCAAAACCTCCAAAGGCGTCCCATCTCTCCAGTGTCTCCAAACCTGCAAAATTGTCCAACACAGCAGAGATGTTAATCGTTCCCAATCTTGATGACGTTGAGAATAATTGGCGGAGATAATATTTATTGTAATGAACAAAACTTCTTACTCACATGGGTCAGGAGGTCGGTAGCACCATTTGTTTGAAAGAAAGAACTGTTTTTCTTTCCACTTATTATCTCAAGTAGCAAGACACCAAAACTATAAGCATCTGATTTCACTGAAAATTGTCCATGCATTGCATATTCTGGAGACATATAACCACTACAAAAGAGCAAAAGATCACATGGCAAATCACAGTCATTTATAAGTGTATAAACCATATTCTATTTTAAGAAGGGTGAGGAATGAAATCTGAAACTTACTATGTTCCAACAATTCTTTTAGTATTTCCCTGAGTTTGATCAACTCCAAAAATCCTAGCCATGCCAAAATCTGATATTTTTGGGTTCATGTCTGCATCTAACAAAATATTACTAGCTTTCAGATCACGGTGGATAATCCTAAGCCGAGAATCCTCATGAAGATAAAGGATTCCCCGTGCAATCCCTCCGATTATTTTGTATCGTCTTGACCAATCCAACTGTCCTTGCTTTTCAGGGTCTACAAATTCATAGAAGAGGTCAGAAATTCAATTCAACATGCAGTGATTTGAAAACGTTAAAAGGAAATTCACAGGAGTCCAGAATATTCAGACCAAATAGAAAGCAGTCGAGGCTTTTGTTGGGCACATATTCATATACAAGTATCTTTTCTTCTCCATCTAAGCAAAATCCGAGCATCCTCACTAGATTTCTATGTTGTAGATTGGCTACCAAAACAACCTCGTTCTTGAATTCTTCTGCGCCTTGGCCAGAATGTTTTGACAACCTCTTGACAGCTACTTCTTGTCTATTAGGCAGTGTACCCTGAGAATGCAGTTTAACAAATGGCATATAGTCTCCTTTTTTGCCAAGTATATTTCAGAAAAATTTTGAAGAGATTGGAGGTAACAAAATAATCACCTTGTAAACCTCACCAAAGCCACCTTCGCCTAACTTGTTATCATTGGAGAAATTGTTTGTGGCAGTTTTAATGGTTGCAAAATCGTATTGTAAGGATTCCACAGTTGTAATCTCATTTCCAACTACACAATGAATTAGATAGATATGCAGTGAACTTGGTGAAATGACAAAGCAGGAGAGAAATGTAAAAAAAAAAGAAAAAAAATTCTTTCTTTTATGCTCGTACCATTATCTTCTGGAACAGGATTATACTTCTTTCGTGCCCGCCTGCGTAGGAAAAAACAGCCAATGCAGAAAAGCACAATAGATACAGAAATTGGAGCAACAATGGCCACAATTAAAGCTGTTGATATTCCACCTTTTCTTTTTCCTGCATAAACAAGCAAATGAACCAAGCACATGTCATGTTACCAACCCTTAAGCTAACACTGCTATTTTCCTGCACTAAGATATTTCATAACCAGCAACTTATTGCTCTTGAGTTGTTGCTTATCAGAAGTTTGTATCCCGTTATTAAGAACTTGAACTTTCAAATATAAGCTCATAATTTAAAAATTTCCGCGGCCGCGAATGAGGAAAGATATCTATGGGATGAAAAGGGGCTGCCATCTCTTTTCATACAACTTATCTAAATAAATTTATTCTTAGCTGACTGTAAAAAGAAGATGGAACTGAAATTTTATTTCAATAGGAGACAGTAAGAAAACTTCCAAAATCAACATAACAAAATAGTTCATGGACACTGCCCAGAGTTTAACAAAAGTAGCTTTTACGGCACTAACCATCTTGGTGAGCACTTGTCTTTGTGGATATTGGATACACATATAAGCACCTTCACATCCAACACATACCTCAATTTCTTAAGTTTATGTTCCTCTTTTTGCCCACTTCAATCAACTTTTTAACTGATTAAAATGATCACACCAGGTTGGTCATTCTTCCAATCTTTTTAATCGAATAGAGTTGGGTGGCTTGATTTGGGTAAGTTTTAAAGCCCCTGCTCACGAATTGGGAACCTTTTGCCTTGCTCTTTTTATGAAATTCTTCGTAAAATTTTAACTGCTGCACAGCATTACTCTGATTTGGTGATTAAAAAAACCAACATATTTAATATGTTAAAAAAGATAATTACTAAAAATATTCTTTCGATCATCTCTATTCAAATTTGAAAATTACTTTTGTTCGTTAAATAAAGGTACAAAGGTACACATCATGAAATTGACCTCACCTCCAGTTCCAGGCGGAGGGGAAGAAGGAACAACCGGCGGCGGAGACGGCGCCACCAGCGACGTCTCGTTGTAAAACGGATAGATTTCGTACCGAAAATTACAGCTTGGGGACAAGACTCTGCCTCCTGGCCGCCCACTACAGCAGGAGGGAAACTGTGAGATGACCGTTTGAAGACAATTATCACAGTCGAGCCTCGACAAGTCCGGCGTGCACTGCACGAGGCTGTACAGGGTCTGCGACGCCGTGAAATTCACTTGCTTGACTGCAAACTTTTTGGCACCCGACGATTTGCTGGCAGCCTCCGTGGCCGCCTCACGCAATGTGGTCGGCGTCAGGTTGTTGAAACGCGCTCGCTCCTCGGTGACGTTTGCAGTATTCCACATATAAACAGAAGGGCTAGTATCCATGGTGGAAAAGAAGTACTGGTTTGAGTAACGTAAGAGGCAATTATCGTACCATATAATGGCCACTTTTTCGACAGGACAACGTTGGACTATATCTTGGACGGCCTGTCTGACGCAGTCCCTGCAGACCTCGGTGCTGCCGTCGCCCCGGCATAGAAAGAGGCCGTAAACATCATCCCGGTTGAGCCCAGAGGAGATGTTGCGGAACCCATTAAGGTAATATTGAGTGGAATTGGTGGAGTTTGAAGATAGAGAAGAGAGGAGGCGATCAAGATTGGTCTTGTAGATGCTGTTGTTGCTGAAAGTTGTTGTGTTCGGGCAGGAGTGATAAAGGTAGTCTGCTTCAGCGAAATTGACAAAGCTAAGCAAAGCGAGAATTGGTAGAATTATGGAGAATTTCAGGAGAGGCTCCATGCATGTATATTCTTGATCCAATCTGTCTCTGTTTAGCTTTTGCTTTAGGAGATCGTCTACTTTACTTAAACATTGGTTGACATTTGCTTCTGTTTTAGCTTTGCCCTCTTATCAGAATTAGCTGATTTTGGCCAGGATATGTAGCAGGAAGGATGTGGACCCCATAAATTATTAAAAAAATGGAGTTGTATTACCCGAGCCTTTTTACATGGGCACTTTGCATTCTTCTTGAAATTTAAGTTTATTGGTAATTTTGGTTATCCTCTTAATCTATATATATATAAAAGAAAAAAGGAAAAAATAATAATTTTAAAATATAAAAATATATGAATAATAATACCTCTTTCTTTTTTTTTAAAAAAAATAAACTCTGTAAACATAGATTCAATTTTATTTAAGATTTCAGCAGATATTTGAATCCTAAAATTTGTTTCAATAATAAAAAAAAACCTATTTAATATTTGACCATAACTTTCAGTAGTGATAGTATAACTTAATTATTTGATTTAACTTTTGGCACAATAATGACTTTATTGACTTATTCTACCCAAATGTCATATAATGTTTATGATATGTGTCAGGCAGTATCATGCTATGCTATATTATGGTGACCTCTCTTATGGGTTAAATTTTTAAAAAATTATTATCGATTCCATTCCATTGAGTTGTTAGAAAGTGCCATACATAAAGATATTTATTCGTTGGTCAGAAAAAAAAAAAAAAACAACAACAACAACAACAACGACAGAGAGAAAAGAGAGAGAGATCATCTAAATTGATGAAATAGCAATGTTTGCCTAACGATGATGGTCCGGGGGGGACTGGGCAGCGGTGGCTTGACTAAAAGGGCAAAGTCCAAGTCAATGCCCCTCACGGGAAGGAATTGGTCATTGTTGCAGAAAACTGACAAGGAAAAGCCAAAACTGATTGGAATATCTCAGTCAAATTGGTGGAAATTTAACCAGACGAGCTAATGAGGAGGACGGAAGTGATCAATGTGACAGCCTAATTCATATTTAATATTAGTATCAAGGGAGCAATTATATTAATACATTTTTTTTATAAATACATTATACATATTTAATAAAAAATATATATATACTTATTAAAAATAGTTTCTTAAAATTAAATTTTCTAGTACTTGTCTTTATTTATTAATTAAGAGAATAATTATTTTATTAATTAATTATATATATATATATACACACACAGAGGAATCCAATAAAAAATTGTTTCCCATAATCACACACCCTGGCTGCTCTTAATTGGTCCTCGTGGAACGGCTGAGATTACGCTCGAGGCAATGAAGGAAAAGTCAAAAAAAGGCGACGGTCCTACTACGCGTGGTTGACTTGCCTTTTCGACAAATAATTAAATGTGTCACCACTTTTCGCTTTTTGTTTTTATTTTCTTTTATTTTTAGAAGACAGTTTTCACTTCTTTCTTCTTTTCATTTTCATATTTGATACTCTTTAAATTTTATTTATTTTGTTTTCATTATTTTAATTTATTTTTTAATTTAATTATAAATTCAAGTATACAAAAAAAAAACTATCTATCATTTATTTATTTTTTATATATTAACTTATATTAAGAATATACAAATTTATAATATATTAAAATAAATAGATATTTATATTTCACATATGTTATATATATAATGTAATATGTATGTATATTTATGCATGTGTTTGTGTATATAATAAATGCACACATACACACATACATGTATAATTTTAAAATATAAATATATAAATAAATTATATAGTAACATTAAATTTGATTATAATTTGACACCTCTACTCTACGTATTCTTAACTACTCAATCAATCAACCTTTTAGAATCTTTTTCACTTCATTCCATTCTCAATATATAGAGCCCCTTGTCACGGAATTAGACTTTGGACGTACTTTAGACGTGCTAACCCGCGCGGCACTTAGACAATCTGCGAGAGAAGATGCTAAGTAAGCCTTGAAGAGAGTTTCAACCAACTCAAGAGAGAGAAGAAGTGAGAGCTTTTGAGATAGAGAGAAGGATAGTAGGCACAAGTATAGACAATGTAGAGAACTTTGCTATTGAGAAGTGGTAGAGGTGTGTTTACAAATGGGAGGAATGAGGGTATTTATAGTTGCTTCCCCTCCTCAATGTGTGGCTACAATTATTGCTTCTAGAGAATTCTAAGATAAGCATCTAAATATTTACAATGGAGTATTCTAGAAGGGACACCTAAGCATTCTTCTAGAATTCTCCTTGACTTGGGTTGGGGCACCATTGGGCTAGCATTGGGTTAGCATGCAACAAGCGGGCTGGCAGCATACTTAAATCAGCCCGTGACACTCCCCCACTTGTTTTCGCGAAGGCCTCGTCGCGCTTTCATCCTTGTAGCGGTGGATGAAGTCCGCAAACTGCCAAAGCAGGTCCTCTTGTTCCCAACTAACCTCTTCGTCCGACAAATCTTTCCATTTCACCAAGTACTCGGTGTAGCTAGGAACTCCCCTCCTTCGGGTTACTCGATCAGGCAAGGATGGATTCCACCTCCTTGTCGAACTTGGTAACCTTAGCGGTTGGTGCGTGCTTGGACTCGCTTCGACCAAGATCCTTGTCATTCCCATGAAAAGGCTTTAGAAGACTTACATGGAAGACATTGTGGATCTTCAACTTTGATGGGATTGGACTTGGTAGGCGGCCTTTCCTACACGCTTCATAACAGGAAATGGACCTTCGTACCTTCTCACCAAGCCCTTGTGCACGTTGCGTGGAGACTTGAGTTGGTTAGGCAACAACTTTATCATCACTAAGTCTCCTTTCACATATGTTTTTGTGTGTTGCTTCTTGTTGTGGACTTTGAAAGGTCTTTCACAGTCCGAAGCACCAACAACAGTTCTTTGGAGGTAGCTTGCTTCAATTCTGCAAGCCCCGAGGTTGCCATGCGATGTGAGGTCATGGCAAGAGGTTTGGCACCGTGTTTCCAGCTTGATGTGGTGATCCACATCTTGTCTTGGAGGCAGCTTCTTTGGCAACTCGGGAGACATCACATCCTTGAATTTGGCAAGGACACCCTGGATGGAATGTGGCAATGCAAGAGTAGGTGCTGCTACGTCTTTCCCGTTGTCGAGCTCCCTTGTGGTAGAAACGTGACCGTCACCTAACTGAAGACCCCGTTTAAATTGCAAGGCAAAATCTTGATGATTCTGATTTCCCCTTGCTTTTCAAAGGGATCACTCGAATCTTGCTCATGTCGAGAATCACAAGAGAGCTTGAAGCAGGAATGGGAAAAGCAGAGGCTTTGCAGAAAAATGCAATACCTAGCACGACTTTTAAATCATCATAGGAACGATAGAAAAGTCTAACTTACCCGTCCAATCTCCAATTTGGACAGCTACTCCTTGCGCCACACCTTGGACAGGTTTGGCCTCCGAATTGACAGCCTTGATGGGTCAATTCCCTTTTGCAAGTTTGAGGCCTAAACGTTTGGCCTCTTGGACGTCCATGAAGTTGTGCGTTGCTCCCGTGTCTAGCATTGCACATGCAGTTTTGCCTTCAATGGCAACGTCCGCGTACAACAGTCCCTTCTCCTTAGGAACTGCTGGAGAGAAAAGCTTTTACAGGTTGCCTAATTATTTGTATGGCTCCATGTCGAGTTGGGACTCTTCCTTGGATTCTCCTTGTTGAGTTCCCGCGATCATTGCATTCATTGCCCTACGGTTGGGGCAATCCTTCACCCAGTGAGGTCCATCACAAATGAAACATGGCTTTGGGGGATTACCTATGTTACGTTTGCCCGAAGAGTTCTGCCCATGCTTGGATTGCCACTTGAGGATTCTGGTTTCCACCCTCCTTGCGGGTTGCATCCTGTTTATGCCCGTTGTTTCTCTCCTCACTTCTGTTGGAGTTCGGCCTTCTATTCTTGGAAGAGTAATCGATGAGCATTTCGGCAGCAGCAATGGCAGCATCTAAAGTCTGCACATCACGTCTGTCCAACTCTACTCTTGCCCAATCCTTCAAGCCGTCCTTGAAGGGAAGAGAAGCTCCCTATCGGACATATCAATTTCAAGCATGATAGTAGTAAATTCCTTAATGTAATCGGAAATACTACCTGTTTGGCTTAGGCGACGTAACTTTCCTCTAGCTTCGCTGTCCGCATTGTGAGGCACAAAGTATTTTCGCAATTCAGCCTTGAATTGCTCCCAGGTGTTGAGAATGCATAAGCCTTTCTCACGTTCGGAATGCTTCCTTCTCCACCATAGTTGGGCAGCATCCCTCAAGAAGATTGGGGCGTTACATACCTTTGCAAGGTCGTCGACAACCCCCATGGCCTCAAAGTATTGTTCGAGACCAAAGAGAAAGTTTTCCACCATTGTGGCATTGCGGGTTCCATTGTACATAGCTGGCTTGGGGACCTTCAAACCATGCACAATAGGGCAGCTGGTGTTGCAGCAGTCGTACCACTCGAGTGTGTGCTACTTCGTGGCGTTACTCCATCTCCCTACGAAGGTCATGGATCTCTCCTTCCATGAACTTGCGTAGGTTGGACAGCTCTTGATTGATAGAGCATAATCCGATCCTCGAAGGTGCGACCAAGATCTTGAATCATAGACCTGGCAGCCCGTGTAATCTCAGCGTTCTCATGATCAAGTTATCGACTTGATCACTGAGATCGCCAACGGAGCTCACGTTCGTGATACTCCTCTCCAAGCCAACAACACACGACTCCATCGTTCCTTTGCTGGAACTTTGGATTGCTGCGCTTGGTTGGGACACCTTGTTCCTCTCGCCCACGAACTTGTTGCTCGAACTGTTGTTCCACAGCAGCAACTCCTTCCTCACCTGCCATACTCACAACTCAAAGATGAACAAAGTAGGGACTAGGATTACTTGCTCTGATACCACCTGTCACGGAGTTAGAGCTATGGACGTGCTTTAGACGTGCTAACCCGCGCGGCACTTAGACAATCTTGCGAGAGAAGATGCTAAGTAAGCCTTGAAGAGAGTTTCAACCAACTCAAGAGAGAGAGGAAGTGAGAGGCTTTGAGATAGAGAGAAGGATAGTAGGCACAAGTATAGTAATGTAGAGAACTTTACTATTGAGAGGTGTAGAGGTGTGTTTACAAATGGGAGGAATGGGGGTATTTATAGTTGCTTCCCCTCCTCAATGTGTGACTACAATTATTGCTTCTAGAGAATTCTAAGGATAAGCATCTAGATATTTACAATGGAGTATTCTAGAGAGAGACACCTAAACATTCTTCTAGAATTCTCCTTGACTTGGGTTGGGGCACCAATTGGGCTAGCATTAGGTTAGCATGCAACAAGCGGGCTGGCAGCATACTTAAATCAGCCCGTGACACCCTGCTTTGCTTATATCATTGAACATGAGGAACTAAGAGTTCATAATTTATTGGCCACAATAATTTATCTGATATAAATGTTGCAATTTTCATTGAATGAGTTTTGCTTAATGCATACGAATTATATTATAGTTGCACTGCTTATGAAGCTAAATCAACAAGTTTTAAGAAGAAACTCTTAATTATCAATCTCATATATTCTATAAACATCATGGAAAATTTTATTAAATGGATTATTTCAGATATGATCTATTTAAGTATTTAAACTATTTGAGTAAAACAATTTATTTTTTGATAAGAAAATTAAAAAAAAAAAAACAAATTCACAACTAAATTGATGAAATAGTATTGCGAAGCAAAAGTCTGAAGTCAACGCCCCCGCCAAGAAGGGAAGAGTCATTGTTACAGAATAGATGTAATTTGTGCCGTGCGCAAGAGGGTTAGAAATAGCTCAGTCAAATGGATCAAATCAGGAATTAGTTTATTTTTAAGCCATAAAATTCTATTTCTCTGATATATATATATATATATATATATATATATAAATTCCCGAAATTGGATTTGTATGATATTGGCGAGGAATTTTGTGATTAAGGGGTTGGATACCAACAAGATAAAGTGAAAAGGCTTCCATGCAATGTACTTAAAAGGGTTAGATGTCCTTTGAAGACAATTTTCTCGTTGTAGGATGTAAAAGATGAGGAGGACATAGGAAAGTGACGAATCACACAATGTGCTGCACCAATAGCCTCTTTTTCCAGGGGTCCGATGTTTGCCCGGACAGTTCAAGCTTTCACATTGCAAACACCTTCCCCACAAATGCACTGAAGTCTAGACCAAGTCGATGCAATACACCTTTTGATACATACATCATAGACAATTAATAAATAAAAGCACATAAACAAAAATAATTGGTTAAAAAATCAATTTTTTTATATTATACATCTTAATACATTTCACTATTTATTAATAATATATATATATATATATATTTATTTACTAATTATGTAAAATCAGTCTAAGTTATGCCTTAAAAAAGTACTTCTCTATCCTATACGTATGCCCCCGAGTCTTCTAATAAACCAGTCAGTCTGACTTGTCAACAGAGCATTGTGGACTATTCAACGCTCCCAGACAATCCATATTCCACACGGGTCAATCGTTGGCTACCCAAATGAAGGACTAAGATAAAAGAATAAATGGCTTAGCCCCACAATTGACCCAAAAGAGTGGAAAAAGAAAATAATTTTCAGACTTTAGCCCGACGTGAAAGTAGTAGCGTGTTGTTTGGTTTTTAACACTTGGACCAAGAAATAGGAGGTGAAAAATAAACTATCTTATATGTGATTTCGTTGCAACTTCGCTCAAATTCTCCAGAAAATATCAATACTAATTTCGATAAAGAAAAACCTTTAAAACTAAAATTACAAAACAGATAGGGGAAATCTGCCATCAGTCAATTCAACAATTTGCAAGGTAACAATCTACTTCTCTCAGTTTATTATATGAAAATTACGCGTTATGTAAAAATTCTGCACTATTAGATATAAAAAGAAAAGAAAAAAGGAAAAAAGATAGATAGATATAAAGACGTCAAGGCATTATCCATGCATCACTGTAGCAGCGCGCCTTCTTTTCACAGTGAGGGCACTATTGCTATTCTTTTATTTAATTATTAAAAATAATAAGAGAACATGATATTTATGAATAAAATAAATAAAACCTAATTTAAGTTATTAATTATAAATATAAAATTTAGATAATCAGAATAATGAAGTGATCATCACAAAAGGGAGTCTTGTTCACTACTTTCCGCGTCCTCCTAACAAAATCCTTGAATTTTACACGCATACATGTGCAAATAGAAAAGGGTACCTATAAGTTGCATCATAAAAGCCAGAAGTTGCCTCCCAATTCCAAGAGGGCAGAAAAATGGAAATGGGTGCTTCAAGATTTCTCCTCTTGATCTCTCCCATTCTCATTCAATGCTCTCTCACCATTGCACAGGAAAAACCCTTACAAAACATATGTTTGGAAAAAAAAGGCAAGTTCACCAGCAATAGTACCTACAAAACCAACCTTGACCACCTCCTCACCTCCCTCACTTCCAATTCTGACATCAAGCATGGCTTCTCCAACAGCTCGTTCGGGGAAGGCAACGACCAAGTCAATGCAATCGCGCTTTGCCGAGGAGA
The DNA here is from genome assembly GCA_021464305.1 of Kandelia obovata. Lineage (NCBI taxonomy): Eukaryota > Viridiplantae > Streptophyta > Magnoliopsida > Malpighiales > Rhizophoraceae > Kandelia > Kandelia obovata. Next base: position 134,378 of record CM038485.1, on the reverse strand, counting down.
CAAAAGGCCTGTTGCTTGCACTACTTGTGTCAAAAATGCCCATCAGTCGCTCAGACAACTATGTCCTAACCAGAAGGAGGCTATCATTTGGTACGACGATTGCATGTTAAGGTACTCGGACCGACGCATATTTGGCGACGAGGAGTCGGGGCCTTATTTTTGGATGTACAACACACACAATATCTCCCATGTTGACCAGTTCAGTCAAGCCCAGAACGTGTTGTTAACAAGACTGGCAAGCATTGCTTCCTCCGGCGACTCTCGTTTCAAATTCGCGGTCGGAAACTCGACAACTACAAGTGGAGATACGATATATGCATTCGTGCAATGCACTCCTGATTTATCAAAGCTGCAATGCTCCGATTGCCTATCCCAAAACATTAAATTGATTCCACGATGTTGCATGGGAAGACAAGGAGGGAGAGTATATGCCCCCAGTTGTCAATTCAGATATGAAAAGAACATTTTCTATGATCCGGCAGCCGTGGCGGTTCCAGCGCCGGCTCCAGCAGTGTCAACGCCGACATCGCCAGCACAGACAACGTCCGCGGATAAGCCTTCAACTAGTACCTCTAGCATCTCAGGTAAATATCGTATAATTGGTTAATGGAATTTGTTCAACTTCTGTTTGTATCCAGCCATTAGAATTTTTACCGTGTTCTCAGTGCCACGATAGAGTTTATTATAAATTTCTAAGTCCAGGCATAAATGATTTTTCTTTATTTGAATGGAGAAAAATGCGTCTAATATGGACAATTAAAAAGAGTTAAATTCAACAAAATACCATAATACTAAAAATAAAAAATAAAAACACTAGTCAATTTAGGATCAGAAAAAATTAACTTGTTGCTATCAAATTTCCTAATAATTATTAGATTGTGCTTTTTTATTTTTTTATTTTTTTATTTTTTTTATATCCATTTCTCTTTCATGCCTTCCACCCCATTTGTTTCTTTGTCCGTGTTGTTGTTCTCTTTGGACATTTCATTCATAATGGACCACATAAACAAATAAATTAATGTCCCTTTCATCATTCTCATAAGACATTGCTCTCTCTTTTTCTCTCTCCCTGTTCTTTTGTTCCATTGGAAACGGCAAAAGTCTTGAAGTGTCAAGGACGGTGGGGTGGACAAAGGCGGATGCAATGGCCTGCACTAAATTCAGTGACATTTAACCAAAAGAAAAAAAAAAGGTTGACTAAAATCTTTGAAAAAGAAATCACCTGCCTTGTATGTATCACAATATTTTGAAATATATATGTAATTTTCTTGCATGATTGTCTTTGTCTGAGTTGGAAATTACTAATTTGCCGCTGCCCAACGAGCATATATTTAACAAGTTCTAAACTTTCCTTCTATTTGTGATTTTTGTAGGAAGAGCAAGAGCAAGTAACATCTATGTTACTTTTGGGACAATTTTCATCTTCATTTGTGATCTAAGGAGACTCCAAACCTGAAGGATCTCTAACCGATCTCATGCTGTGGTGGCTTTCACTTGTGTTCATCATTATTGTAATCTAAGAGAGTATAATGATAGGTCTCTAAGTCTTCTAGAGATCATTTATGTTTTTTGACCAATAAAAGAAATTTATTCCAAAGTGTTTTTGCCTCTCTCCTTTTTTTTTTTCTCATAATTAGGCTTTTATATATTGTTGCAATTATAACCATGCTATTTACCACAAAAGAACATGAGACTTGATTTCACTTGATCCACCCCTCCATGGGCCTTCCAGCTGTGAGGTTGAAACACATTTTCTCCATCAACTTAGAATGTGCAAAGCTAATTAAGATAGTGAATAAGGATATAAATTACAAAAAGTTCATGTTCATAAACTTTGTTGTTGATCACATATAAGGATATTGAATTTAAGTTCATATATGTTGGTTTATTAGAAATTAAAATATTTAACAGAAATGAACTTTATAGACTAAACCGATAATTATGAAACAACTTTTAGGAATTTGTTTTAGCAACAATTACTTTTTGGCAATTATTAATTTGGTATTGATTAATTTGATTTAATAGAAAACCTCTTGATAATTGACCGAGGGGCTATGGTATAAATACACACAAAAAAAAAAAAAAGAAGAAAGGTCTAAAATTTAATGTATTTAAGGGCAATCAGAAACGCCCTTCTTTTTTATATTTGGTGGCATTGAGACGTTTTCAAAGATGATGATCTCAAGTTAGTTAGATCTATAGTCAAAGCCAGTTGAAATATATGTATGTAGTATAATTATAGCTAACAGAGCTGGAAATAGTTTGCACTAGGCAGAGGCATGGTTATCAGTTAGGTTGTTGATCCCAGCAACTAGATTCAAATCATAGGACCATTTTCCAGACACACCCATGCAACAAATACATAGAAAATTCAGATTTTCATTTTTTTTTTTTAAAGCAACCTTAGCATTGTTCAATGGGGTCTAGTGGTTCTTAAGTTCCATGTCCTAGATGCATGATGCAACTTAACCTTTTTATTCCTACCTGATATCTTCCCGTCCGAGCCAATTGGAAGACTAACCCTGCAATCCGATTCCGTGATGCCTGCTCTTCAACCCAAGCGTTTTGAATCGAAACCCACCTAGTAAACCAACCTTCAATTCAGTGGTTGCATTTGCTGTCGCCGTGGCAAAAGCTCTCCATGGCCGTGGATTTAACACTCACGTAGTCCATCAACTCCCTGGTCGTATCCTTTTTTTGCTTGAAAGTGAATTTTCTGCTTTCTCCCACTGTGTCCTGCCCATAATAGAATACCAAGAACACGTCATCATAGTAAATGGCGGAGTCTTTGTTTGGATTTGCAATTTTTAGGGTATAATGGATGGTGTCATTCGAATTATTTTGATTTTTTGTTGTTGAGATGGAGAAGTCCACGATGGTGTAGGTGGGACCTTTGGGACGCATGGTTAGCCACAAAATAAGAACAATGACGCCTAAAAGGCCTACAATTTGAAGAAGCCACAAATAGAATCTTTTGGTTTCGGACATTTGTTTTTATCTTGGTGGTGAGAGAGCCTCCTCAAGGGAAGTTTCAAAATCTTATCTGCACACCATTTGAGGATCCAATTTTTTTTAAAAAATATTGGGAATGGAATGGTGCTTTGAGTGAGAACAAAGGTAAGAATTCTGGTTAGCTTAACGGTTGAATGATAGTAGTCATATATATATATATATATATATATGTATGTATTGTAAATTTGTAACACCAAATCAAGAAGTAGATGTGTGCCTTTTTCTTTTGAGGTGCTTTTGATCCTTGGTGATGAAGCGATGTCAGTAGAATAGAAAAAGGTTTGGGGAAAGTATCTACTTCATTACCAGAGTTTGCCATAAGCTCTGGAAGAAGCATAGAATCACTTACATGTTTTATAGATTAGCTAATATCTAATAAAAGAATAATTTGAGACCCAATACCAAAAAAATCCCATAACAAGATTCACATTACTCAGTTTTATCATTCTAATTTTTTTTTCTGATTAATTTTGTGACATTTAATAATTGATTGGGGACTCATATCATCTGTACGGAAGTTTGTATAGACAGAGAAATGTTATTGTCCGTTAATTTACTTGCCTGAAATTAGTAATGGTTTGCCCTGTTATGAACAATGGCAGAAAAAAATATTTTGCAACAATAAAAATTGTTAAAAATTGACTGCATAAATAAATAAGTAATAGTTGAATAAACGATTGTTTTGTTGAATATATTGAGAACGTGCAGGCAACCCAACTTTGTGGTCTAATGGTAAAGAGTTATTCATTGAAATATTAAAATTCATGGATTCAAATCTCCGTTAAAGCCTCACCGAATTTGTAGCGCTTCTGGTTGAGTTTGTAGCTCAATAGTCCTGTTTCCTGCCATCCTTCCACGGAGACCAATTGGCACATAGCCCTGAAACTGGACCCGCCGATACTTTGTCTCTGTCCCGAAAATCTTATACTTGAACTTCACTGATGTCTCCAGGCGAGCTCTGATGTCAATTTCTGCACCTGTTCTTCCACTCCACAGTTGGCGTTGGTGAGAACTCACTAGCACATCAAGCCGAGTACGGTTTTGCATTCTGTAGCCCTGGAAGAACCTTGGCAGGGAACCATTTCCAATGATAGAGCCATTGAAATCCAAGGTTATATGGATGGCGTCATAGTGAATACTCATACCCTTGTTGGGATTTGAGATTTCCAGAACGACTGAGGTGTTTCGAGTAACACTAGCGTGAGCCAAAGTTGAATTCAAACCCAAGGCTGGAATGTAGGCATTGGCGATGGTACAAACAGGATATTTTGGAATTAAACACAAGTAGATAAGGAAGGATATTGCAGCATAGGCAATGAAAACCTCAAGGAACCAGAAACACACAGAGAGTTGAGATTTTGAGGCTTTTGGAAGAGCCATGAAGAGGGGAGTTTCTCTTGGAGTGACGCTGCTCAAATATTAGAGCTATTGTGTTATGCAATATTATGGCCATTTCACAATTTAAAGATCATAACAAATGGTTTCAATCCAAGTCTTTACTTAAGTAAGAAGAATATTAGCCATTCCATAATCCATTCCAAAAGATGCGGCATTTGAAAGCTTAATGGTTCTGTGACACGATTTTCCATCAAGCAAAATACTTGTTGGCAAAGAATCTGTGTAACTTTATACTTCCTATCTATAATAACACTTTTTTTCTTCTCATGTTAATATGGTTTCTATGTATATATATATATAACAATTGTAAGCTTTTTTCCTTCCAAGAAATGTTTTATTTTTTGCTTAATTTCAAAATTAAGATTAAGTTCGTCGTTCATATAGCCAGGGATCGGTGATTAATTATAGTTGATGCTCAAAACTGTAATTTCCTGACAGGTTTCATATCTCACCAAAAATAGAACCTCAAACTAAAAGGTTCTTAATTAAAAAAATCCAACCCATTTGCTAAATTAGATTTTTGAGCAGATTAGCTCCAACAACATTTCTTTTCTATTCACCAATTGTCGACTACAGCTTTTGGATCAACTTTACTCAAGCTTTGTCTATCCTTTACCTGCGTCCGAAAAAGGCAGTTAGGCACACAACAACAAATTAAAAAAAAAATAAAAAATGTTGGCATCTTCTTAAAGGTGAAGAAACGAGATAAAGTCAGAAAGAAATATCTTTATTGACAAAAAAGCATAGTAAATTAATTGCTGCTTAATTTTGATTAAATATACTAAATTCATAATAATAATAATTATAATTATTATTATTATAAAATACGCTGGTATCAGACTTTACAAGAACATTGAGACTATTTTTTTTTTTTTTCAATCTATGCAATATATTTTTACAATAAATTGGCCACCGTATCAATAAAAATTCAACTCCAGATATATAACAAAATATATAATAAAAAATTAAAAATTAAAACGTGGGAAATAATTACATCAAGTGAAATAAACAGGACATCGCTTATCTACATTACTTGCCAAGATCAAGCCATCGGGGCCCACAGTAACATGACAATCGGCATGCATCCGATGGCGCTTGCTATCCCACCACGGAAACACCTTAAATCGTATGTTGGAGGTTATACCTAAACGGAATATGATCATCCCCTGATTACGATCATTGATGAACTCCATCCAACGCTGGCTATTCACTGTTAGTGTGGCCCCACTCAACACCTTGTATATAATAGTCGTATTTTTGGGCTTTTGATAAAATGGCTTCAACAATGGTGCGGACCCAATCTGCTGGTCCTTGTAAAAAACCGACCCATATACGGTACCATAGTAAAACCCGATATTTTGGTTCGAGTTTCGGGCCGTGACATTGAAGCTTATTTCGACATTCGCGAACCCGTTGGGTTGACCCAAACCAGGGACCAAAAAGCTTTCGATGTGTAACCGTGGCCGATGTGGGCGTAAACTTAGCCATGAGATGAAAGCTACCAGGCCCAAAACAAAAAGAACAGACAAGAATATGGAACATACAACTTTTGAGAGCCTGGTGGTGAAGCTTTCCCGGACCCTGTCGGCGTAGTAGCCGGCGATGTGGCGATACCTCAGGCCTCCAGGCTCCACCTCTTTCCTGCGATGTTGCACCGGTAATGTGTTGGAAGTGGGCAACATTGTTTTGGCTATGACGTCTTAGACGGGGTAGGTCTCCAACCGATGCTTTGAGGTGAACAGAAGCACTTTGCCTTTTGTTTTTTTTTTTTTCGGAGGTGTTTATGTAGTGACAGAGGGATTTGATAAAGGAGAAATGCCAAGCTGGCTCAGGAATGTGGAGTGCTTTGCATGGAGAAGAAAAGCATATCTTCATTGTTTCGTTTTGGGGTTGCCTGTCCCGCAATCACAACACAACCTACTTTTTAGCCCATTACCATTTTAAAGTTTATTTCCCTTCTATATAATATCAGGAAAACTAAAATTAACTTCGAAATTATTAAAAAAAAAAGAAAAAAAAAATTATATATGAATTCAATTTGCCACAAGCCAGAAATTATAACCAAAAAAAAAAAAGAAAAAATCCCTGTAGCTCGTAATTCCTTGCTTGATTGATCATAAAGTTGTTTTATTTTGATTTAAAATAAAGTTACTACAATATAAGACATATTTTATAAATTTAATATTATATTTTAATTTAAAATTTTAAAATATTTAATTTATAATTTTTTTTAATATTAAATTTTTTAATCATACAATTTATACTTAAAATTTTAATTGTTCGCACACTCCTGTCTACCAAGCAACTTGCATTTGATGACTTGATCAGAATTTGCAACCAACAAAGAGCTGCACAATACTTTGTTTACTTGAATGAATAGGGTATAGCCGACGGGTACAGAATTGCAATAATAAACTCTTGAAAAACCTGTGAATTGTAGTGTGATGTTGGAGCTGGTCGTAAAGTCTTTTGCTCTTCCAGAGAGCGATTATTGCAGAAGATGGTTTCACGAACTCATCACTCGGTGGGTTGTCCAATCGAAGTTCATCATTTTTTTTTTTTAATTTTTATTTTGACCTGTAAAGCCAATTTTATTCATTGATCGAAAAGACACCCAAACTACCTATATACATCACAATACAGCAAGTCTCCCCCCCCCCGCCGATCGAAGAGCTCGTGTACCTATTATAATTAACACAAGACAAAAATGGACTTAATTAGTAGTAGAACACATTAAATTTAAGTAGATATAAAAATTTTATATTATATTGTTATATTATACTAATTGATATTGGTGTAATATAAAAAGTAAAAATAGAATATAATTTTTATGTATATATATATATATTTACTTGAGTCCATTAAATTTTTGTCTACCTAATTGTTCCTTTTTTTTTTTAAATAGGAATTGTGACCCACCCAATAGAGCCAATAATCATAAATTAAATTCTGACAACAACAAATAAAAATATACATATTGTCCTATTATTAAATTTATGTGAACAAGACAAATTACCTCTTAGTATAATTTCTTGCTCAACGGACCTTCAATGAACAACAAAATAATTGCAAACTTAAAGATTGATTCTCTTATACCAATTTAATACTTCAAAATAAAATATTATATATCTATATATATATATATATATCATAGAACATTTTAGTTTTTCACACTAAAGTTTGGAAACATATTAACTATGATGTAATCGAAATCGGAGAAAATTGGGAAAGATTTATTTTAGCACTAAACGTACATATACTATTTCAAGATTTTTGACTAAACTAACCAAAGGTTAGAAACCTAACAACTACATGAATTGATGATCCAATCACATGTGCCTGACGGACTAGTTGGGCAACGATGTGAAACTCTTACACGGGAAGCAACTTAATTTCATTTGTGATTTCATCCAAGAAAACTGATTGCACGCGGCCCAAATAACTGGTGAAATTCATTAAAGAAGATGATGGGGGTGTGAGCTCTATCTAAGCCAGTTTGGATCCGACTATTGACTAATATTGTCAGGGGGTTTTTAGAGACTTTAGGCTTAACATTTCGATCGATGGCACCTTGTAATAGGTGTAAGGGGTGCGGTATTTCAATACTAGATATAGCCCTCAAAAAAAATTAAGAAAAAAAAAAGAGAGAGTTACATTTCATCTAATAAATTAAAATTTTGATATGATGACAAATGCTTAACTTTAATAATTAGTATTAGAGTGAGATTATGAATTTAAATCTCCTTGGACTCTAAATCTAGCATCTCAGCACATAACACCTTGTAATGGGTGCAACTCAATTTTTTTAAATTTTTTTATTTTGTGTGATAACAATCGCTTAATCATAACACTACACTTGCATATTAGAAAATTAGTCTCTAAGAATCCACTAGCTAGTAAAAGGCTGCAGGTGGAAAGTTGTCGTGCAGTGATGACTGTAAAAGAAAATAGAGATGGCCTTGACAAAGATTATATCAATATGTAACATGTAACAGTGGTCCATGAAATGCAAAATATTTGAAATAATGTTAACAGGAGAGAAATTGTTAATTATTTAAAGGGCTATTTGACACAACGAGCGGTGCTTATGTTCTGTTGTATGGTGTATCTGATTCTGTTATTATTATATGTCAATACAGCTATGCTGGTCACTATTACAACATGTTAACTTTGGTCTTCGGGTAGCTTGACTTGCCGTGCACGCAATGGATTTCCACTTCTGTTTCTTTGGTATTAATTATAATATCTGTACCTGCAAGACATACATTGAGTTAACAACTGCCAAAAAAAAAAAAAAAAAAAAAGAGTCCTTATTTTAAACAGCTCATTGGTAAAAAAAAAGAAAAATTATTTTACTGTTTATGTTAAAAAAATTAATTGATATTTTAATGCATATCATGTTGTCTTTTTTTGGTCAATTACCTTTAGTTATTCATATTGTATACTGTTTGTTGTATATAGTAATTCTTGATTATATGTATTCTTAAAATATCCATATATTGCATATAATAATATGTATTTACATTTGATTATTTATTTTTTGTTTATTAATTTTTTTTATATAAATTGTATGTGTTCAATTTAGACATTTATATTTACTTCTAGTCAAAAATTTTCGTTTTTGTTAATAGTTTTTCTAATTTAGGTAGAAAATACTAATATTGTAACTAATATGTTTAAGGGATATTCTCCTTTGTATAACTATTCTAAGATTCTCATTGAATTAAATTGTTACATTAAACACAATATATAATATTACATTCTCATCAACATTCTCAGTCATCTACTTTAAATACGAAATCAAAATCCAAACTATTTTTCCCAGTAACCTGTCATTCGGATGCATTATTATCTTGTCATTTCCACTTCAATTAAATGGCCCTAACCATTGATATTATGCCAAGGACGTGTAGGAAAAGTATTGATCACGTTAATCCAGTACCTTGGAGAATAGGGCAGAGCCATACATCTCAAAATGAGAAGTTCAAATTTCTAGTGGTCAAGACTTTAACCCAAGAACATCCGGGTTGTCACCTGGGCGAAATTTATGATTTAGTTATTCCTGGGATTAGCAGTTGTTTCTGATTTACACCTTGTAATTTACTAGTCACATATTGAGCATGTTGGATTTAATTAGTTCATAATGAACTACAAATCATTTCATTTATAATTAGCATACTAATCAGATTAGAGATGCTCAAAGAATTTATTCATTCCAGATTTGAGTTTTAGCCTAATATTTGCTGTTGAGAACTGACCCAACAATTAAAATTTTACTTATCAAAGAAAAAAGATTAAAAAAAAAAGGATCATATTATTCTCATTAACAAAGAGAAATGTCTTATTATTCTGATTCAAAATATTGAACACTTTACATTACGGATTTCAATTTTTCACTGAAATCAGTACGCTGCAACAAGAAAAGCAAAGTTTGAAATTCCCAATGAATGAAAACCATTAAAACCAAACAGACCAAGCACAAGCTCTCAAAATTCCCTTCCATCATTTTAGTTGACATTGTAGCACACTTTCCTGATTTCACCTTTAGTGCCTGTAAGAACACCAATCCTGCCCATGTTTACCATGGATACACCAAAGTCTTTAAAGAAAGTTGATCCATAGGTGGCAGCCTGAAGCTCAACATAAGCTTTGGTTTCGGAATTGTCAAGCAGGGCTGCATCCGAAGTGAACAGACCCCTTCTCTTCGAAACGAGTGTATAATAGGCTTCATCAAATGTCCTGACGCTCCCTGGATCCATCTCCACAAGGGTACTCGTATCTCCTGGCTTGCATTTGCTCTTCAATTTCGGTATATATTCGGAGTCTAGTTTGGGATCAGGGCGGCCAGTTGCACTGAAGTTGTAAAGGCGGGAATCGAATGAAGAGCAGTGAGAAGTGCCTATGGTGTGTCCACCTACATGCAAGAGGAGAGATTTATAGTCAAAATCTGATCACGGTTAGAACGTGCAGTTAACCACCATGGCCACTAAAACCCAGTCAGTGAAATTTTGACAAATCTATTATGGATTCCATAGAATTGGACTATGTAACCAAGTTTACTTTCCAGAAACAATCTCTTCGTATAACTCTATGCATTGATCCTTCCCAGCTTTCTCAAACCTCACGGTATAGGATTCTCATACATTAGAAGGCGCTCTGTTGCTTAATGACTATGCTAAAGATTTTTGTTGGAAGGAGTGAAAGTACCTGATAGCACAACCAAGTCCTTCACGCTTAGGCCCTTAGCTTTGAATCCAGCTATCAGTGCAGAAATGTTTGCAGAAGGTGGTATCAGGTTGCTTAAGGCCTCTTTAAATTTGGAAATCCTCCCATCTCTTCGTCCAGTTTCAACTTCATAGTACGGTCCCTTGGTCTAATTAAGATGATAGCATAGCAACAGAACACGGTTAGTCGTGCACATTCCTTTTTTTTTTTTTTTTTTATGATAAAACATCACTTGAATTGAATTGAACGAAATTCATTACCGCCACCGTGACATCCCTAGCTACAATGGCCACGATGTCAGCACATGATACCACTCCAGGACAGGCCTTCTCCACTGCAGATTTCACTCTATCGATAACCTGGAACCCCCGTAAGCTAAGATTTGGAGGAGAGTTTTTTTCAGCTTGTTTTGTTGGAGAGTTTAGCAGCACTGAACCATCACAACCCTGTAGACATAGTAACATTTTAGCTATGTTCTGTTCTGTTATGCAAGAATCAAGGGACAATGTACGGCATAATGCTATTGATTTACTTACCCTAACAAAACAGTCGTGAAAATGCATCCTCATCAAAGGTCCACTGAGGCTAGGAGCCACGGACATGACCTGACCAATAACCTCCTTAGCAATGGCCTCGACGCGAGGGCATGTTTTCGAATAAAACCCGACTTTTAATTTCGCGTTTGTCGGGATTAAAACGAGTTGCAGAAAGATTAATTGAAGCAAAAGACCAGAAAAAAGCTTGGAAGCAGTCATGTTGAAGGATTGGTGGGATCGCGTTAATGCAATGCAATGCAATTTAACTATGAAGTGCTCCGTTATATACATGCTTGGGCGTGCTGACTGTATAATGTCAAGGCTGTCACTACAAGAGATTTGACCTGTCTTTATCATAGAAAAATTAAGCTTAACAGCCAGTTTGCAAAATTCAATTATCGGATTGGTTGAAAGAAATATTCGGATTCCCTACTGATTTATCATTACGCCACAAACATGCCTCCATTTCAAGGAAATTGAGTCGGTTAAAGCCCTTAAACTTTTGGTGTGACGTAATGCTATGAATCAGCTTGATGGCTTCTGCTCAACAGAGCCCCCTCACAGGACAAACAGCTATAGCATAAAACTCCACTTTCAAACCACAAAGAGTGTTGACTTTGCAAAAGGTAACACGTTCCACAGCCGTGTGTTAGCTCAACCGAAGCTTTTGTTTATAGCAGAAGTTGGTAGACAAGATCAAATCAATCGGCCCAATGTGTTGTGCGATGATATGAAAATTGTTCCTCATTATCCACTTGGAATTTATAGTCTGCAGAAGATAGAGGTAAACACAATTATGATTAGTGGAATGGTAATTAAATGCTAACAGTCTAGGAATCCTTATGTCTATATATGTTTGCTAACTAAGGAGAAGAATTAAAGTGCATTATGTGGAAAGCACATTAGAATCCACAAGGTCTATCCAAATGGGATTTCCCAATTCAGTCCTGCCATCGTCATAAAATTGGAACTTGTCCAAATCTGTTTTGGTCGCATTTGAATTCTTCCACGTCCGAAATTTATATCTTAATCTTTCTGGCCTGCAATATTCTGCAAAGAGGTTTGAAGGTGATTTTTTTTGTTGGTATCCAAATGCCAGACTGGTGTAGGTGTTTATAAATAATTTTTTGAAATTAAGAAATTACATATGTTAGCATGGCGTTCAAGGGACTTAAAATTTATGCAGATATTTTTATGTTTTTGACCTGTAAATATATATATATATATATAAAGGAGTTGTTGTATCGATGCAATGATATTCTTACAATAAAACAAAATTCTAACTAACGCACATTTTGCAACAGTATCAACCGGTGAAAGCTGAAACAATTCAAACACGACAAAAATCCCATCCAATTTTTTTTATTGGCAATTGAATGAAAATACGAGTACAGGGCTCCATTGCATTTATCCCTTCAAAAGTGTTTGGGATCCCTGCTCTACTTAGAACTCTGTGACCAAGAGGCCAACGAAAATCCGCAATCTTAAGGACACTCAACCCAAATCCTCCCAACACCAATGTAAAAAAAAAAAAAACCAAAAAAATTAGAAAGCTATTAGAACAGTGATGAATCCAAAAAAAAAAAATTTCGGGGTGGGGGGGGGGACTTCATGTACAAATATAGCAACGAAAACTTTTTTTTTTTTTATATATATCCTGCTTGCTTCCTTGACCTTAACAATGGCGGATTGTTGTGTTTTGGACTACTTCTATTTGATTTCGCTTTTCTCGTGTATTAAATAAATTTTATGGTGTTTTGTTGCTTTTTTCTTTTTCTTTTTCTTTTTTGTTATGTCTTACTCGTATACATATACCTGAATTGACTGTGAAAAAAGAAATTATATTTACTTGACAATTTCTTATAGTGTAAAAGACCAAAAAATCCCTTTTTTAAAATAATTTTCTTAATTTTTGAAAGGGCAGCCTGCAAAACTAGAAGGGCAACAAATTTTCAAGGGGACGAACAAAGGCCACGGGTAGGATCCATCCAAAGATCTTTTGGGAAGCCGACTGAATTGAAAATTAAAACTAATTAAGGGGCTTTTTCGAAGGGAGATTTACCCCGGTATTCATAATTCCAACTGTGCCAAATACATATTACAAATCAAATTGATAAGAATTAAACGTTTTAACAAAAATTCAAACTCATGGGTCTATATTACAAATGAATATCTCAAACCTCTAGACTCCATGATTAAATTTCACAACTTTGTCACCATTGCACGCTCCTTGTCGCACATCTTGTTTGCACTCCAAATGACTCGGATTCGATCTTTTTGCTTCCCGCCGGTTAACTCCACTGCAAAGGTCGGGACGGATAAGAGATGGTTGGTTCAAACTTTCATGCACGTGGGAGAAAAAAATTTGAAGATTCTATCCTTTTACACTTCAAAAAGACTTTTGGACATTTATAGAGAAAAGATAAAAAAAAAAAAAAGTGATCAACGTGGAGTTCCTCCATAGCGTTCGTTGATTGCTGGGTCAAGTATTGTATAAGGCCATGCTTTACTAGTCGAACAAGCTCTTTTTAAGGACCACGCTTACTTAAGCTCTTGTTGGTTTCCCCATCAAGCAAATTGTGGCATTCCTCATCTCTACACATAGCCGTTGACATTATCATTTTGGCTTTTCACTTACTTGAATATGTCGTGTAGTTAGCTTTCAAACCAAAGTGAGTGGTTGGCAGATATTGCTTTCCTACTATTTTGTGTTCAAGATTAAAGGGGAAAGAGAATGGGTGAAAACAAATTGACTTACTTACCCAATTACTAAACCATCACTAAGTTTGTTGACTTAATTGATAATGTGGATATGCTCATGTCCTCATTAATAAAAGTCCCTTTTCTTTGTGGCTATAAAATGTCTTTCTTTTTTTTTTCTTATTCATCAGAAATAATGAAAGTTCAATCTTTTTTTTATTCAAACTAACAATCCATATTTTCTGCTGAATCCCTTTTTTGGGTTTTGGTTTGTCAGTGTTAGGGTTTTGATTGCTGGTTAATAAGACTAAGAACACAACAACACTGCCACCCTTGGTGTCATTACAAATATAGCCTGTCTTCCATTGGAATGAGAAGTTGGGCTTAATATATGTATGCATTTACAGTAAAGAGCCAGTGTTTAAATTAACAACCTACTAACACCAAGGTTTGACTGACTTAATTAGTAATGTAGATATTCTCGTCTCCGTATTAATGAAAGTTCAATTCTTAGTGCCAAGCCTCAAGAAGTACTTTGATCTGTCGAATCACTTAGCCTCACTGAAGGATGGTCTTTAATTGGAATTAAATGTTGGAGCTGGGAAACATTAATAAAATACGATGATAATTGACCTTGATTTGGCCTTAAACATATTCTCGAGTCTTAAAATATTATTCAATCTCTTATTTATTTATTTTTTAATCTGTAAAAATACGCATTATATTATACAGTACACAATAAAAAAAATAGTTCTCTTTTTTCTTATGAATCAACAACTCTTTACTTGTTAATGAATCTCACAACTCATCCCAGAATTTAAACCTAAGATCTCCAAGATTCATTTGGTACTCTCTTTAGGAAGGTATAAACCAGCATCAATGTGTTAGACCCCCAAGCACTGTCAATAAAGATTACCATAATGTTCTACTTAATGTGTCCATCCAACAACCACCTTTTGTTCAGATACAACACACCATCACATCACCTTAAGATTGGTGCTCACTATCATCCACATATTTTGCTGCTATATATGGACAGCAATCACAATGTATCCACTACCATTGCTGTTCATTATAATCCTGTTTAAAGGAGGGCCCTAAGAACAACTCATCTTTATTGTTCTTACAGTGATCCACATGTTCTATGTACAATTATAAAGAGAAAAGAAGAAATGAGCCTAATTATAAGCCGACTGAAAATATAAGGGAAGGAACCATGTATTGATTGTGGGTTGGACATGAATATTAATTGCCACCACAAACCTATAGAAGGACATGTAATCTGGCCTAGTGGAACACACTACAACATATTTCGGTTTGGTCTGGATAATTTTAAGAAAGTTTTCTCTCCTTCTTTTTTCTTGAAAAGATGGTTTTTCCCAAAGGGAGGCAATCCTTGGGAATAAGAGTTTTGATGTTACAGAAGAAAATTTGTGTGGGTGGTGGTCATTTCGTAACCATGACATTACCATTACCAAAGGAAGATGCCCCAGAAAACAGAAATAATGTAAATCCGTATTTCAATCGGACGATCACTTTCATGGGATCTTAGCTAGCCGTCCAAAACTTCCATCGGATCTAATAGTGCTGCCCTGGAAGAACAAACCTGTATAGTCGTTGTTAATTAGTCAGTTCCTTCCTTGCGAGACGGGAAGTTTAGTCTTTCATAGTTGCTTTCAGAAAATGACGCAAAACCTTAATGCCCAGTTACGATCACTTGAAGCCTCGGAACAAGGTCGGTTTTAGTAATTTGCTCTCAATCTCGTAAAATTTTCACAACCTTTTTGAAAATTTATTGTGTTTTTTTTTTTCTATAAAAAGTTGGCCCTTTCAAGTAAATCCCTCGTAATTCAATCAATTGTCAAGCAATTGTTTAACCAACATTTCCCATATAGTCACCTAATTTTAGAAGCATTTCCGTTTAATATATTTTATATTTGTTACGTAAAATTTTTCCTCTGTATTTTTACTTCATTTAAAATAGGCAGTGATGAGAATCATCTTTATAAATATTAGGTTGAGTTAAAATCGAAATCCAGCATTTATAAAAGAAAAGAAAAAAAAAAAGAATTAAGGAGTGCTATGTGAACTAACATTCTGATAATTAAATGAATAAGAAATTAAAAAAAAATTAGTGAGCAAAAGAGACATACTTATATAAAAACAGAGAGACACCTAGCCTAGTAAGTTTCATTATTTTTGGGTGCTAACATATATAGACTGTGGGGTCTGTAAAAGGCTAATTAAATCAATGAGTCCGAACTTGAGATTATCGCATTTGAACAAGAATGGACCAAATTCCAGAGGCCCAACAGGCAGAGTTTATCATTGGCATTTAGTGTAAACGGCAACACTTATTGCAGTAAATGGGTCGTAGGTGCTTCAGTTTTAGAACACCAATGACCCATAACTATACAATTTCTTCAAGGAAAAAGCAAAAAAAAACAAAAAGAAGAAAGAAAGTTTGTGCCAGACTGTTACGCCACAGACCAGGGTATGTATCCTCCAGTCATTTTGGCCTATCAGCTATTTCTTTGTGAATTTCGGAAGATCTTCTTCTCATTTGCTTTCTTTTTCTTTTGAATCATAATTGCCAGAAAAGAAAAGAAAAATTGAAAAAGAAACAAGAAGAGTTGGGGACAGGAAATGAAAGAAAGGAATACAACCCAACCTTTGTCATTGACCCCTTTGCTGCTGTCACATTTGTCATGGGTGGCGCCATGTTACTCATCACAATTTTGTCAAAGTGCCCCAAAAAATGTTATCTTTGTACTTTATACATATATTATATATATGAAGAGAAAGATGCTATTTTCGTCCAGCTTTCTTATTTTATATTTCCAACAAAAATAAAAATTATTTAGAATTTCCTATTCCCACATTACAATATAAACTCCACAGTTTCTTTTTTTTAAAAAAAAAAATTCAATAATTGGATTTTATAACGTCAGCTTCTTTTCTTGGCTTTTTTGTTTCCCGTGGAAATTTAGATTACTTTTTTATTATGAAATAAATGCTCGAAAGACAGATTGGAAAAATTGATGAAAAGTCGTAGAACTTTCTTGGTTCATTAAATGGTCCCATCTGGAGGCTGTCCCATCTCGCATTCCACATCAAACTTTAATGTGAGGCACAAAAGTAAAATACAATCGTAGGATTTGAAATTTGAAATGCTTTTGATTCAATCTCCGAATCATTAAGTTTGTTTGAATTTTGAATTAAAATTGTCATCTCAATCTAAATCTTGTGTTCATATATTTGATTGAAAAAAAAAAAGCAAAAGAAAGAAAAAAAAAAACAAGACAAAACAAATGGATGATTAATTAATTAATTAAGGATCTAACTATTTATTATTTTTTTAAAAAAAAAATCTAAATTTTTATGTTGAAATATGTTGGAATTCTACTTTTAATTGAGTTATTGATGTTTAGTGCTGGGTAACAACCCAAAAAATAAATGAATTAGTTGAGTTGTGTTAGGCAGTTGGCCTCGGCACAAGTCATGCAACAATTGTCCACAATTTCTTTATCACTTGACTACATGCCCTTTAAAGTTTTATATATTTCTTTGATAAATTGGTACGATCAGAAATTTAAACTTTGAAAGTTTCAAACATGAAGACTTGTCACGGTACATTTAGCCCTTCGAAACTCAAGTCCAATCGAAAGTCTACCATCCACTTTGCAACCTTGTTCCGCACGCATCAAAATCCGAAGGTAAATAATATACTAACGTTACTAACTTAGGTTAATCCTTTTTTATCTTCAGGCTGCCCCTGTCCGATCAAAATTTTGATATTCAAATGTTAAGATATTTGAATCAAGAATAAAAAGGTTGCAAAAAATAAAAAATAAAAATCAATCAGTCAAATTGAGCCATTAATGAATGATGTAGCTTCTGTAGATAGAGTTGTTCAAAAGCATCCATGTGCTATGATTCTCTAATCAATTAATTTAATGAGAAAACCACTCCTACATGTCCTAATCCAGTCACTTTATTATTTTTATTTTTATTTTTCCAAATACGGGGAAAATGGGCAGGAAAGCACGATCTCCATCATTGAAATTGGAAGGCAAAAGACATGGCTTCCTTGACACGTGCCACACTTACATTCACCAATTGATTATCGTACTTGCTAATCATCTTTTTCGATTGGAATCTTAATTAGTCTACCAACATCCTATTAATGCTTTGAGAGCACGTGAATGTATAAAATATAAATTTTAATTTATTTTACACACACACACACATATATATATATTTACAAAATTATTATAATAATCAAAATATTATAAGATATCATGCTAATTAGTATAAATTCAGCGAATTCCTTTGCTGTAATTATTCAATTAATTCATTAGAGCGATACTTTATGCCTTCTTTTTTTTTTTTTTTTTCCTTTTCTTGGTTGCAATCAAAGGATATTAGACGTTAATTTTTTGTATACCTACCTACATATATTAATTCTTTCAATTTAAGTCAAAAAAAAACCTATGCCACTGTGACAATCAACTACCACACATGCATAGAATAAGATAGGCACCGATACATCTTACTAGTGGAGTCTGCAACTTTGTAAAGGATGTGGCTTTTCTGCATAATCTAATGTTTCTGATGTGTTTTATTGGCTGTCTGCACCGAAATGCAATATCCCGATGTACAAATGCCGGTGTTATTTTAGTTCAAAATGCTGTTGGTGTTGTCTACACTGGCGGTGGAGGGGGTGCATCCTCATGGGGGGAGGACGGTGATACTTGCACGCACCATCCCCTAAGCACATGGATTGTTACAGGTCATATGTCCAGATTTCTTTCTTAATTTCCCTTTTGCCCCGATTCAGTTCAGAAAATATAGCATTGCCATTCCCTGCTTTTGCTTCAGTTTACGAAGCTTTTTTTTTTTTTTTTGGTTTATAAAAATTAGGGATAAAACCCTAAACTTAAAATTAAAAATCCATGTTACTAATGTATTTCATAACTAACTAGCAATTTACCATGTTTTTGTTTGTTAGATTGACCTTCTGTTTCCTAGCTACTAGAAGAAGGTGCGTTGGGCTATGAGCAACTTAACAGTAATACTTTTTCTTTATTTGAGTAAATTTTATCTTATCTTTTAAAATAAGACTCTGAAATAGATATTTAAATTTATAATTATTATAGTATTGTCTATGAGACAGCAAATTATGAATGTTAAATTTCATAAGTTCTTTGAATGTCAACCAAACCTTCAACCAAAAATTTACAATGTTAGGTAAACTAATAATGAATAATATATAAAACTTTTAACATGTGATATGACCATTAGACTCAAAGAATGGACAAAGCATTTGTCTTCTTTACTTGTAGAAATCACAAAAAAAAAAAAGGAAGAATATGCGAAATCAAAAAAAAAATAAAATTAAGTTATTGGTTAAAACTCAAGAATATGAGAAATATCAAACCCTATAAGTAAAAAATTTACCTTCTCGTAGTCTTGTTTGATTCATGGAAATTTGATTACCAAAGTGGAGCCAGTTAGACTCACTCTTGCGTTAAGCCAACGTCTTTAAAATTACTTTTTAAGATGTGACCTTCAAGTGACCATAATTTTCCTTTCGTTCTTTCTTTGATTTGCACATTTTTTTTTCCAATGAATTGCCGTGGGCCTTAAGTTATTGTGTTCAAGTCTGTAAACCGATCAAGATAAGCACAGAATTGGATGATCTCAATGGCGTGTTGTGACCACGACATTGCTGCTGGGTCACAGTTGCCAAATGTGAATCATTCTAGAATTTTAGGTTTAGCACGCAATGTATCCATATCAAATACTGTTATCATGAATTATACATTCAACAATAAGCAGTAGGTCCACCAGAGCATAAAGACCTTATGGACGTGAATGTCCTAAGCCAGTCACTGGGGAATATACAAGATCAAGTTGATTTTCCCGTTACTCTCTGGGAAGCCAAACAGCTAAATTTTCATGGAAATCAGCTTGGCCTGAGCCAAGTCCATTCCCACCATCGTCTATATGCTAGATCTATTAGTTGTCGTTTATTATTGGCAAACCTATTGTCATATACTATGGATCCCCAATTTAAATAGACCTTAGGTCCTTTTGATCAAACAGTGGTGTCAAGCATGTGCACAATTCTTCATTTCTCTGTCTGAAAAGGAGCAGCGTTTGGTGATGTATTGGCAGTGAAACCATTGCCATATATCCATATAATTTTCCATATTTGTTCTTTGAAGAATAAAATTGGGATAATTTAAGCAAGAAAATTTGCTGGTTGTAAATTGAAGAAATTCCCAGTTTTGGAATTGTTGCATACGAAAACATTATAATTTTCTATCAAACGTACGCCCAATTGGCCAATAAATTGATAATGACAGCAATACCCCATCAGCTAAAATGAGCATGTATTCTTATGGAAGGCGCAAATTTCAAAAAAACCTTATCTGTTTCTAATGGACGCCAATGTGTAAAATTCCAGTTACAAATTAATTAACTAACCTTCGAAATTCGGAATTTTTCTTCAAGTATTTCGAAAGGTTATCCTCTGAAACAACCAAGATGTTTATATAAAAATTTTTTTGTTTTTTTTTTTCAAAATTATGGGGGCAGAATTGTGCAAATGATACAACCCTTATGCATTATTACAAGTTGTTTCGCTTCCAACCAGTACATGCCTATCAATATAGAGGGGAACATCCCAATGAAAGTACTAAATTATAATGAACAAGTCAAGCTAAGGGTCAGTGCCTTTGGTCTACTTATCCCCCCAACAAAATATTAAATAAATACTTTTCCCAATTTTCATTTTTTTTAAACACCAACACATTGAAAAACACTCAAAATAAATAAGAGGAGCAGTCTCCCCACTAGTTTACAATTCCTCTGTTTTCTTCTCTGCAATCACCAACACACATGTTCACAGTCTCTCACTCACATTATAATTTTCCGTTCACTCAAGTCCTTAATCTTTTTCTTCTTCTTCTTGTTAAAGAAAAGAAAGTTAAAAAGAAAGCCTCAATCAAGCAAGACAAAACACAAAGTAGTTAGAAGTCTGTTCATCAACAACATTTTCCTTCTGTCATTAAAGAAGACTCCGGTACAGATATAGCCTCCAATTGCTATCGAGCAGGTATGTTTGAAGAAGATTCAATACCAAACTCATTGAATTCATGGTCTTGCTTCATTTGTGTTTAAGGTTTATTATTATTTTTATTATCATTATATATGTGAGTATATACAGGTGATATAAAGAATAAGAATTCTCACTTCTATGTTAGTTTTTTGTTTGATTTTTGAAATATCTTTTATGCGTACTAATAGGTCTCGACCTTTGTCCTATAAAGGGTTCTCCTTTTTGGCGCTGCACTAGTTTGCTTTTTTGTTTTTTCTTTCGTTTTCTCGGGAAAGTGATGGAAACGGCGGATAATCCGAAGTTGGTGAGTGAAAATCCCTTGTCTCTTTTCTGGGTTTTCTTTAATAATTCTGGGTTCCTCGTAAAGGTCGATTCTTTTTCATTGTAAGATGTTGTTTTGGGTTCTTGGTTTGTTCTCTTTTGTCTATTTGTTAATTTACTATGCGGTGTTTAATATTCTCTTTTCTCAACATCATCAACGATTCTTGTTATGCTTTTTCTCACCCACAGGCCCTTTTTTTTTTTTTTTGGCTTCTTTTCATTTTCTCGTTTTCTATTCTTTGTATTGGATTAGAAAATGGCTTGTTCGTCTGAGGCCGGGGAATTGGAAGAAAGCAAGGAAACCCAGAAAATCTCTGTTTTTGATCACGTCAATGGTCTGCAATATACGGCGGATAAATCTCATAGTATTGTGATTGATATGGAAAGTTTCTCACATGGAAGCAACAAAGATATGAATGCAAATTCAAGAACCACAGTAAGCTTTTTTGTCTCACTTTTTTTTCTCTACCTTTTCCTTCTTCCTCAGCTAATTCAAGGAGGTTGTTGCTGAATTTGTGTATGATTGTTGCATTCTTCATGTTGAGGCAGAGGGATACTTAAATTTCAAACTTTCATTATGGTTTTTTTTTTCCTTATTAATTCTAATATTAACTCAATGACCGCGATTAATTGGCGTTCATAATCCTAATACTTGCAGAGGAACCTGTCCAGGAAAGGGTCTCAACGAGGAGTAGAGAGCAAGAAGGTTAATAATCCCAATATATATGCCAGTGATAGAGAGACAACTGTGGCTACTTCTTCGCCTAGAGGTAATAATCTGGCAACACAGACTCTTATGTTCTGCTCTGCTTCTTTCATGGGACGATGATCATTTTTTGTTCTGTTTTTTCCTTGTTGCACTAGCTGACACATTGGCAATTGCCAAAGAAATAGGCATTGTCTTTGTTCTTATTTTGATATAAACCAATTAAGAAAAAGATTTACCGGTAATGCTTTTCTAAAGATAATCTAATAAATTTCCCCAATTTCCCTTTTTCATGGTTCAATTTATTCTGTCTTGCTGAAACTTTGGCTCTTGTGTGAGGGAGACATTAGCAGAAAATGACAATGAATGGAATAAAGTTTAGATTTTGACCGACTTGGCGTTTGGCATGTGTGGAGCCATTTTGTGAGGCTGATCCCCACAACTGGCACTATTATTTCTAGAGGGTGATGAAAGTATCTCTCTACTATTTTAGTTTTCTTTGTTCTCTTATTCTTCGTTAAGATAATCATAATGTTGAAGAACTCTATCGATGTCTGCCATCTTAGTTACCTACGCTATTATCAATTGACTTTTTCAATTGAGTTGGTCTTCATTCCCTGCCATGCCAAACACTCACTATCGAGTTGGCAAGATGTCATTGAAGATTGTTTACTACGTATATCCACTGTAATTATTATACATTCAGATAGTTATGAAAGTGAAGTGTTACCAAACTTTAGAGCCAATCACAGAAGAGTACAGAAACTGAATTTGTTACGGTGGTTGGCTTGGTTAGTTCACCTTACCATTACAGATTGCACAGCAGTAACCATTTTGTTGTTACATTATTGGAAAATGTATAGTCTAGCTAAGTCGTACGGCATGCACGATCCTGAATGGTTTCATAGATCTGCAATTGCTTTAGCAGGGGCTAGCACACCTGACAATGCTGCAGTAGTGGCCGTAGGGACCCCTGATTGTTCCAGCAACACACAAATCAATCATCATCAGATCACCGTCACAACTGGCAACATCAATGCCTCCACAGAAGGCAGATGCACTTTAAGAAGAAATAGCTTCAAGCGTTCTGCAGCATCATGGGTCCTTGATCCCAAAAGGGTTCTCTTCTTGTTTGCCACCTTGTAAGTTTTACAAGCCCTTTTTCCCCACAATGGAGGCTATTTAAGTATTGCCCACTGCCCAGTTACATTCTCAGTGGTTTTGACTGTAATAAAGGACTAAACTATTAAGTGGATTGTGCCCGTCTACTTTCTTTTTGCAACAGGTCAAGCATGGGAACGATTCTGCTGATATACTTGACATTTTCAGTTGGTAAGCTAAGCCCAGGTGACAATGCTCCTGATTAAAGGTAGCAACCATCAGCACTGTCTTTCCCAGAAAAGGAAAATAATCATGGATCACCTTGGGAGCAAAATCTGAGATGAAAGCAATCAGGTGATAGTGAGAGTCCTATTCGTGAGAATCAGGCTTGTCTTGATAAGGTTTCAAGTTGAAAAGCATGACAAAAGGCATGGTCAAGAAAGAATAGATGATGAAAGGTAACTTATGGCCACAGAATTCAGAGGCATAGGTCACAAACTTTTTCCAAGGCATTTACTAAATTTCTTACATCAAGACAACCGCATAATGCATAGTGGAAAAAGAAGGAATCTCCATTTTTATTTGTACAGTAGGAAAATTTTAAAAAAAAAAAAGAAACAAAAAGAAGAAGAATGATGGTGCCTAATGTTGTTTCTTGTGCATACGCATGGCAAATGGAGAATGGAATAGTTGCTTTTGCTCGCCCTTTTCAAATACTTTTCCTTTCCCACACCTAGTAATTCTGTTTGCTCTTTTTGGTATTCCCACTTAATACTGAACCTTTTGGGTGTACATGGCTTTCATGTGCCTGATACAACGAAAAGGATACGGCCACAAACATCAGATTTAGAGGCAATAAAGAATTTGTCGCATGAGCACTCAAAGCTTTTAAGCTCTCTTGCCAAATATTGTGCTGTCCTCAAAGTGGCTCGGAGAGAAAGGAATGCTATAATAGTAGTCATTATGCATGCCACTGACCAGAAGCTGACTCAAGGCTCAAGTGGGTGGGGCAACTGCAAGCATTCCCACCAGAGAGAAGCAATGGTCCAAGAACATTCTTCTGAAGGGGAATATAAACTGAAGTAGCTATCGCCATTCCAAAGTCAGCAGGTCTTCTAACCAATTGAATATGAGAGGCAAAATGCACTTCAACTTAAGTTACTATCTAAAAAATTAACTTGCCATCTAAAGAGATAAATAATACAACACAGCCTATAACGATGGTTCAGTAGCAAGGACATCACATGTAAAATGAAGATGCATTTCATCTGTTGTGGGAAGATTGCAGCTGACATCCTTCCTCCACCCCCTCCTCCCCCCAAACCCCAAAAATGCACAAAATTAAAAAGGTAAAGGAGAAGGAAGAATAAAACACAAGACAACAAATTGGAAAAATAAGTAACATAATCAGAGTAGGGCGAGGAACACAAAAGGCTACATGAAGACTCGTTCTGCAACTGCAATAAATATTAAAGGCCACAATAGTGCATCTAGGAAAGATAAGTCCATGTTCCCCAATACACGGTAAAAATTAAAAGATCCTTCCGATACAATATATTAACTCTACTTCTGCATAAGTTATGACTGTTTTTACCAATATATAGATTGATAAGGAATACGACAAAAGTTCCATCCAATTTAGGATAAATTACACATAGTTCAAAAAGATAATATTCCTTTACACTACTGATCTGTGGCATATACAAGTAGTACCATATGATTTTAGTATCCAATCTCTTGATAGCAGAGGACATGGGCTCCCGTCTTAGTATCGTTTTGAGATTCGTGGCATTGAACATCTGTGCTTCCGGTCATGATAAAGCCTTAATACAATTGCTGCAGTTTCTTCAATTGCTTTTCCTGTAACTTCTGCAACCAGGAATGAATAACAATAGAAGTCAACTTTAGCATATTGATTCAAATAAGGCCTTAGCCATCTATCTACTTTCAACCCTTCATTTTAAAAAAAAAAAAAGATTTGGAAAGGTAGTAACATTTATAATCCAAAACTGACAACTATTAAAAGTAAAGAATATTACCAATTACAGGCCAAACTGGGTTCTGCGCAAAGATTTTACAAGCAAATTCCAACTCTTCCCTTACATAATCCATCTCTGAATAATTGCTCCTTACTGCTTCACTAAATCCCAAACTCTTGGCTCTTGCTTTCCTAATGGTCTGTAAAACTACAGGGTTAATGGTCAAACTAAAAACCTTTTCAGGGTCTACTTTAAAGAGGCTTGTTGGCAGTTCCACCCCCATAACAATAGGCACATTTGCCACTTTGTATCCCTTCTGGGCCAGATAAATTGACAATGGAGTCTTTCCTGTACGAGAAACACCAGCAAGAACAATGTCAGCCTTGTGCAAGTTCTGGGGTAAGGCCCCATCATCTTGCTTGATGGTGAATTCAATTGCCTCAATTCGTCGAAAGTATTCTTCTGAAAGTGAGAAATTACTGCCAGCTGCTCCCCGGGGAAGACCAGAAGGCAACACGCCAAGGTGAGAAGCAATGGCTTCTGTGATCGGCCCCAATACATCAGTAGATGGTATGCTCCATAGCTTGCAGGCTTTTCTGGCAGATTCAGCCATGTAATGATCAGCTAAAGTGTAGACTAGCATTGCACCTTCTTTAGCTGCTTGCTTAATTATCTCCATTAACCTCTCCCCATCATCAATCTGCCAATTGTTGACATAACAACTATTAAGAACAAAAACTTGTTTCTTTGACACTATTGTTAACCTCTCCCCATCATCAATCTGCCATTAACCTCAAGCCAGAAGAATTTGCACAAATTTCAAAGACCAAATGCCAAAAAGAAATGTTCTTTTTCCCCCTTCAGAATTTTAAGAACAAAAACTTGTTTCTTTGACACTATTGACAATTAAAAATAAAGAAAACATATTCCTTTCAGATATAAAGTCTAAGCAGCCTTACGCTTGTTGCTAACCTAAAAAAACAAACATTATTTGTGCGACTCAAACATGTGATCTCCAAGTCAAAGCGGTCTAACATTTCCCTTATACAAAGGCTGCACCCCTAACATAATTGATAATAAAGGTCTTAAAATTATTCCCAACAACAAAGTGTACACTAACATTGCACCTAATTCACGTTATTGATTTATGATCCCTATTAACCTCACGAATTCAGACACAAATGAATCAAAAAGATGTCATTTTTTTTCTTTTTCTTTTTTTTTTCATATTTCTCATATCAAAATATTGTTTCTTTAATAGGATTGATTAACAAAGAAACGAACATTTCCTGTCAAAACAAATGACCTACCCCAGAAAACAAATGGGTATTTACTGGACAACCGCGGTCCACCAAACAGTGCTCGAACTGACCCAAGGCGGCGTTGACGGAGTGCTCCAACGTCCACCCCGTGCCGTCCGACACCATGTAAATAGACTTCCCAACAACGATCTCCGCTTCATCGCCTCCGTCGCCACTTGCTAACTCTTCGGGTTCGCTGTCTCCGTCTCCGTCTCTGTCTCTGTCTATGACTTGTTGGCCCTGCAGGTTCGGTTCTAGCTTCTGGGTCCGCAAACCGGGTCTGGGGTCTAGTTTGCGGCCGGACCGGATTGCACGAGCCCGGGACCAGCGGTTGAGCTGAGCGCTGCCTTTCGGCTTCCGAGGCTGAGGGTTGGAGTCTGATTCGGAGAAGTTTTGGGTTGCGGATACAGAGAGGGCTTTCGGATTTGGCGGGTTGGACTTGGGTCGGGTACCGTAACCGGATGAGGATAGCTGTAGACTCAGGGCAGAGGTTGTTGAAGAAATCATTTTTTTTTTTCTTTTTCCCCCTCTTTTCCCTCTTATTTTAATTAGTATCTTGTTTGTCTAATTTAATATTAACGATTATTATATTTTATTTTTATAAATTTATTGGTATTCCATCTAAAAATTAAGAAGCAATGAGACATCATGAATCAAACTTCATGGAGCCAAAAAGTCAGGACGGGTGAGCAAAGTTAATAGGTCCGGGTAAGAAATCGGGTCTGACCCATATTTTGGGCTGCATGGGCGAGGCCCATCAAGATTTTGGCATGACCCTATACTGTTCACGGTGGGCTGATAAATGGGCCGACATTGGTCTCGGAAGCCTCCTACTATCTTACTACATAGTTAAGCCTTAAATTTTAATAATCTCCGCATGGTTTTACGTGCAAATATTTCTTTGTAAAGATCCCTCAAAGTTTTAAGTTTTTTTTTTTTTAAAATAAAAATGACCCATTAGAGCTTGTAACAGAAAAAGAAAGCACACAATAAGTAGAAATTCCAATACACGAAACAACATCAATGTCTGAGCCAAGCATTCGTTCCTATGGTACAAAATAAAATATGGTGCTTCAGTATATTTTCATTCCCCAAAAGCATTGATGAGAAAGTTACAGTGGGTAAATAAATTCTTTCATGGGAAAAGCTTGGTGGGAAGTAGACTAACATTTCATACTTCTTCTTCTTCTTGTTTTTTTTTTTTTTTTTTTGGCAAAAAGAAAAGACAAACATGCTTACTCATCTTATAATATATAGAAAAATTCATTTACTGTGAGTCATACAACAAAGAACCTTGGGAGCCCTATTTTGTCACCAAATTTTCGGACATCATCTTGCACTTGTTGTCTGTACTCTCCAAAGCTGAACTTCCTATAAATCGAAGGCTCACAGCAGCTGTGTATCTCTGTGTCACATGAAGGACAGAAAAAATAAGCCGTGGAGAATCTCTCCACTTGTGGATTGGTAACAACTCGGTGTTGAACACTCCTATAAATGTCATTGCTCCAGGCCTGAATCATAAATATATAGGTCCATTTAATTAGGAAGCTAAATTCATGATTCTAGGAGAATATCAACCAAAAAAAAAAAAACAAAGAGAGAGAGGGGGAGAGAGAGATTGGCTAATGATATTATTCTATGGGAATTAAAATATTTCTGGATCGATGGAATAGAAGGGTGTATATATTATGAATGAGATTTGCTGAGTCGCTGGTTCTTAAGTTTGAATTAACTTCAATTAGAACCGCTTGATTAACAAGGGGGAAAAAAATGGTAATGCATTTAATATACTCTTGTGGTACATTAAAAAAAAAATCTTAATTAAATTACCTGAAACAAGTCTCCAATGTTGATTATTAAAGCTTCAGGATTAGGCTTAACAGCAAACCATTTGCCATCCTTAACCAATTGCAGACCACCAACTTCATCTTGGTGCAAAATTGTGAGGAAGTCACTGTCAGTGTGTGGCATGAGGCCGTATACTTCCAAAGGGATTGGGCATGGTGGGTATCGGTTCAATCGAAGATAGCAATAGTTTGGCAAACAATTTTCTTGGAAGAAATTCGATTTCCGGCCCAATTTCTCTGCCAAAATTTCAGCTAGCCTTTGTGCTAAATTTGCAACTGTTGTGGCAAACTGTTCTACTGATGAACTGCATGAACACATTTGTTTGCAAAGAAAACTTTGAGAAAATTGCACAGCTGCAGTAAATTTAGCCATAATTATGTACAAGATGATAGAAAATCAGTTTATAATTGCTAGCAGATAATAATAATAATAATAATAATTTTTTTTTTAAAAAAAAAACTGCTAATTTGAAGTCCCAAAGCTTGTGATAATTCAGATAGGAATTGTCACTGTGTAAATACAAGTTATAGCATTTTTTATTTACTTGACCCAAGTATTTCATAAAAGGGTGTTCTGCAAAACGTTATGCTAAAGTGAACTTGCATTTTATACAACTTTTATCGCTAATTTTATGCAATTGCTTAGCATATTTCCATTTGTTATACTATATACATTAAAATAAAATAAAATAAAAAACTTTCCAAAGTATGGGGAGGTGGTCCACACTAATTTCTCTCCATTATTTACAAGTGGGACCCCTAAACATTGAAGGACCTCGTCAAATTCTAATAGATAGCAGACTGGCAACATTCTGACTTCCAGCAGCTAGCTCGCCCAAATATCTGGCATTCTTTTACTTGGGAATTTGCTGATAATCTCTATATTCAATGGAACTACAGCACACTAGCTAATAAACCATCCATGCAATGGATTATCGTTATTTAGAGGCCACTAAATATTAAATTTGAGGTAAGTTTTAAAATTTTAAGTCTTAGATTTTATTTATAATCATATTTCTCAACCCTAATTTAATCGGACAAAAAGAAAAAAAAAAAGAAATTTATACACTCCCAAACTGAACAAATATCTCATAGTTATTATTTTTTTATACAATAAATGCAATGATTTTGTTAATTCTATATTCTATTCACAATAGAACTGTTATTACAAAAAAAAAAAAATTATTATTTTATCTAAGAAATGTTTGGTGTGTGTCCACTCAGCAATTTCTTTATTATTTTTTTTTTACAGATTCCATTACAAGTTCTGTTTGCCCATTCAGGGACAGAGACTCCTTACAAAAATTGAGTTATGGCAATAGATTAGGAGTACCCTGTTACAGTATCACGTGAAGCTGACTGGTGTATGTGAATCTGTGGCTCCCCTGATGTCTACTTGTGCATGAACATCTGAAACACCTATGTTTTAACCTTTCTAAATAAATTTTGCTAAATGTTTATATATAGATAAATCCTTATATATATGTGTGTGTTTGTGTGTGTGTGTGTGTGACAAGATTGAATGATTTGTTAATAATAACATTTCCCTTGAATTTGTTATAAAGAAAATAGAACAAAAAATTATTAAGAGAGAGAGAGAGAGAGAGAGAGCCTGAGCCCAGGTCCAAACCCAGGACCTAGATTGGCTAAAGCTTTTTTTTTTTTTTTTGGCTAACATATAATGAGAAAATACACAATTGATATTTAAATAAAGCCAAAAAAGAGGTGAAAAAGGAACTCCCTCCTTGCAGGGCTTTTTTTTTTTTTTTCTTGTGGCTTCGGATTAATACTCCTCAGTTTTGTATTTTAAACAATTAGTAAACATATACAATTTAAGAGCTACAAAAATAAAAAAAGGGGGGAAAATAAAAAGGAAAAGTGATGACCTGAAGCTATTGGAGGAACCATTGGAAGCTGAAATATCAGCCATGGGAATGTGAAAAGCTTCAGACCAAGACAACTGCCTGAGACAGGTAGCTGTGGGAGCGCCCCAGCGGTAAGTGCCAGTAGAGAAATTCAAGAACTTGTCTTCTTTGCTCTTCCTATCAAAAGGTTGCTCGAACACCTTCACTTGCTCACGCCTTATTTTCTCCAATATTTCAATTGAAATCCCATGGTTCACCATCTGGAAGAAGCCCCACTCCCTCGAAGCCCTAGCTATGTCCTCCTTGCACTTCTCTTTCTCCTCGTCCCGGCCTAGTCCGCCGAGATCAATCAATGGAAGCTCGCATTCCTCCACACTTACATTGACAACAGCAGCCCCAATACAATTATTGCCCGTTTCCTTGGACTTTCGCAAAAGGGTCTTGTAGGTTTCTTCGAACGGTGGGTCAGTGTCCATGACTCAGGCTGAAAGTTGATGAGAAAAAGGAGACCTATGTAAGAAGCTCTTTGGACTAGAATGCGCCTAAAAGTGACTTTTAAGAAGAAAATTAGAAACATCTATGTCTGTATATATACAAGTACATAGGAATTTTATTCACAAGCATGCTTGGGCTTTACGCAGTCCAAAATCATTACATTACTCTCAAAAACCATTGTCTTAGATAGCCAATGTAATGGTTTTACGTATATAAATTTCAAATGTGCTTGTACATACTACCAGTTCCTTAAATAAAACAAAGTTTTATACATGAAGTTCTAAAAAAAAAAAAAAAGAAGAAGATTTAATTAATTAGGTCTCTAGTTGCTTGCTTGCAAATGAATACAAACCGCCCATCCCGCAAATCAATTTCCAAATTTAAGGGAAAAAAAAATTGTCAAAATCTCCAATTTGGAAACAACTACCCCAAAAGCCTGTCTTTAATGTCTGGACTTTTATTAGCACCAGAAAACATGGGTCACGTCACCAATACTATCATATCCTGGTGATATCAACCAAACCGCCCACAAATCTAATTTTTCACTTCCCAAACTACCAAGAATTTTTTCCCAATGGAGCAACTTGCCCATGGACTGTAGGGTGAAGAAACCTATGCTACCTACTATTTTTAGAATATTTATGTGGTGTACGAAACTAGGCTTTTAAAGGTGTCGTATTTGAGTAGTACATTTCATCATGAATACGAACATGTAAATGACTATTTAAAATAGTAATTTAATTTATTTTTCTTTACATTAATTTAGATTCAAATTTTTTATTATCACTTATCCCTAATAAATGAGAATTTATATTGAAAATATACTTAATGCTGAAGTTAAATATGAGAAATCCTATTTAAATTTAATAGTATTCAAATGATGCAATTTTTTTAAGAGAAATTGAATGAAAATAATAATAAGTGTGTCTCTATAAATTAGATAACTAATATATTTGTAATGTAACTTTTTTTTTTAGATCAAAAAAATGAGTAAACATTGCATTTATTGATTATTAGCATCTCTAAATGCTTTCATCTTCTGTCATTGTGTATCTCACATATATTTTTCATGTTTTTTAGAAATACCCGTCAAACATTTTCATAAAAATCTATTTGGATAACATTCCTGCTATATTTGGTGCCTACAAAGTACAAACTCATGAATTTTTATATCTTGTTTACCTAAACTACAAACCCTTTTTTTAAAAAAAAAAACAAAAAAAAATAAAAAGGAAAAGTCTTCTCTTTTACTTAAAGTGGGTTGGACGTTTGAATTTGCTCCCTTGGAGGTTTTTTTTTTTTTTCTTTTTGTAATGGTTTGAAAGTGAATAATACTTTTGCCGAGAAAATTGCATATTGAAACATCATAAATGAACATAATACTACAACATCAAGGATATGCCATGGGAATGCACGTTATTAGAGTGTTACATAGACTCAATCATAATTAATGCGATATCGGGTCAAGCACTATTATCCCTATATATATATATATATATATATATAGCAATTGTAAATTGTAATGGTCGCACTTCTCAAAATTTAAACCATGAACTGGCTAGGGTGAACAATACACGTGACATGTGTAGGTCTCAATTGAAAGAAGTACTGGAATGTAGTCTCTTACCTGGTTTATATTCTATATGAATTAGTGGCGCTTTCTTGTAACTGAGCTTGCACTAGACCTTTTAGGTGTGTGAACAGGCTCTGCATTCCAAAAAAAAAAAAATTCAAGGGGATTATTAGCAATTCAGTGTTTAATGTTAAACAAAAAGAAGAAGAAGAAGAAGAAAAACATCTTTGGGTATCAAAACGCTTCAAGATAGCACATTGAAACAGTAATTACTTTGCATGGCAGTGCACGGAAATGTCAATGTCTAGCTGTAGGTCTCAGCTATGACCTATCGAGGCAGTGTGCTGTATTTTAAACGAGATTTGATAAAAAAAAAATGGTAAGGGAAAAAAACAAAAGCATGAAAACAATCAAACTATGAGATAGGAAAGAAGATTGATTCAGAAAAAATTGCTTCCTAAAATGAACATATTAACTGGGGAATTGCAAACGTTAGAGAAAGAATATATGGCAACCAACAACATAATCTATAAGAGAGAAGATCACGAGTAACTATGTGTTGAACACTTACGCAAGAGAGAGAGGGGATGGAGGGAGGATTTTAGGGGATGGTGTAGTCTACTAAGATTCGAGGGGGAGGATATTTTATAGTCGAATATGCCTACACATCCACTATAGTTATCATTGATACCTAAAAATAATTATTAGACATGACATTCTTTGTTCATAATAGTTATAATGGGTGATTTGAACCTCTTACTCCTTCACATTTCTAAAATTATTAGTTTTATTCCTAATGTACCAAAAAAAAAAAAAAAAAAAGCAATCAATACTTTTTGGTTGTCCATCAATGTTTTTTTATTGAGATGATATTTTATTGTAGAAGACACTGACATTAAAAATTTAGTAAAAATTTAGATGTATATAGTTTTATTAACCTTTAGAAAAAAAAAGGTGGGGGGATATTTTCACAACTTGATAACTATCATTACAATGAGAATTTTCTCCCGTTTTCTTTTTATAACGAAAAGACAAGTTTGCACCTTTAATGGTGTGAAGGGAGTTCGGAAGAAGAGATGAGGGAGCGATAGACTTGGAAGAATGAGTCCCAAATGATCTAGTTGGTCGGAAGTGCTGTGAATTGAAAACATGGCGACAATTTGACAGACACTTGGTCCAATCTGCACCAATTGAACCTTCGGGAAAGTATCAATTAACTTTGAACCTAAAAAGCTCCTCTCCCCCTTGTGCCTCTCTGCCTGATATTATATTTGAATCAATGAAACAAGGCACATGATTAATGATACCGGACCCAAAGGTGCAATTTCTATAACCATTTCGTTTAGCCTATTTTATCCTAATTAGTTCAACAAACAATAAATAATCAACTAACAATTGCTGACTAATGGTCCGCAATTAAAAGTTGTAACGATTATATTATTGATTAATTGACTCTGTCTGTTAAACATAAAAAAAAAACTAAATCAAACACCCTTTTAAGAACATACTTTCCAAGTGAGGTCACATGCATGTTAAATTCTGCACGTCAAAGATTTACTATATAGCTCAGGGTGGAGATTAAGGTGAGCCCATGCATGTGCAGTTCCTGGTAGTAAAAGGACAAGCGTATTGACCCTGTAGGGCTCATGCCCTATGTTCTTAGAATATGAGATCTATTCAAAATATCCCTACACGAAGTATATGTTAGTTTTATACACAACTGTGACTCCCTTTCATAGACATCATAAATCCTATGTTTTGAAGAAAACAAAAAAAAAAAAAAAAAACAAAAAACAAAAAACAACTGTTTCAATTAGAAACGTGGCTTGCTCCCAGCCTGCGATGTCTGATCTCTCTTATCCTTTTATTTAATTTCTGTGGGGTTGACGTCGGCCGGTGGGTGCGTCACAAATGTCTTTTCATTAACAAATTGCAATGAACTTTTTTCTTGGTTCCAAAAGGGCAAGTGCCAATTTGCAGTCTTTTGTTTTTTTCACCTTATAAAGGAAAGGTAGGGACTTAATTAATCTCTAAGACTCTGGTCTCAATTCATCTGTTTAATATTTTCATTTTGTTTCTTGATTAATTAATTCGATTGTGATTCGAACTTGAGGTCTTTATTTTTTTATTTCACATAATATTTTTTTTAACCTATCAATCAAATATAGGGGCAAAATAACAATGATATCAACATTAAATGTAGATTTGCCTCATTTGGGATGCGGATCCAGACATGAATGCAGAAAGCATGTGACGCCTCTCAACAGGAGAGCAGCGCTTTTAGGTGTAATGGGCCAAAGGTTGAGTTGTCCCCGCAACCAGACCCGATATATAGAAGATAAATGGTACAATCTCAACCGAACTTACCCGCGCTTTATTGCTACTAATTACTCAATCTTATGGTTCATCACTTTGCATTATCACTGCACCATTTTTATTTTTTTTTTGTCGAGAAATAAAAAATGTTACTCGTCATGATTTGTCTAAACTCAACTTCCATTAAAGTCTTAATCCAACTTAGTCAAAAGAGATATCATTATAGGCATTCAGTTCATATTTTTATCGTTTGATATCGAAAATTTAATTTTATTAAACAAAAAAATTTATTTTTTTTAAATATTAATTCTGAAATCTTTTCTATACTTAAAATACAAATGATATTAAAGTAGAATAAAACTGATTCACATGCGAATGATTGGAATCATAGTATGGAAAAATATGCAGAAACACTGATAAGCTCATAATTTGGATGGTCATACCCACTCTACCGATCCACTTAAAAATAAGTCATCTAAGTTGAGATCAGCAGCTTGATAAAAACAAATTTTTCTTTCTTGCAGTATGACTGATTCTATAAATGGACTACACTTATCAGTCTAAATGTGAGGAAATTAATTGTTTCCCTGAATTGCGATAAACACGAAATTGTGCCATTGATTCAAGGCCAAATAATAATGCGATCATCCCCCCCCCACCTGATTAATGTTCGTTCATCGGACACATGGACGGTTGATTGCCGGGGCAGAGGCCTGATTGCCGACGGCGCCAGTCACAATAAGATTCTAGTGTGGTCATTTTACAAAGTCCCTTTCTATCAAGTGGGTGTTCGACGAGTCATGGTGGTCAAATGTGAGTGGTGGAATGGGCTTAGCAGGTCATGTCGTCCCCCAACTGTCTTTTGGATTCCTATTATTTAGTCGGCAACAATTTCATGATCTGTTCGAGAATCTTCAGTTTTTTTTTTTTTCTTTTCACAGTTTGTAGGTACTATATAAATCCAACTTAAAAATTTAAAATTTGAGTAATTCTCTCATTAAATAATTAATAAATTTTTCATTTCTTACTTGACTTAAGAAGCATTGCAGAATAATTTTTCTGCACCATACTAACTTTTTAAGTATATATAATCGTAGTAATTAAAAATAAATCTTCATGCTATAATTACAAGTTTTATTAAAAAAAATTATTTAGTTTTTTTAAAATTCCTTTTTACTCTGATATATTTATTAATGCATAAGTGCGTTGGGCTTTCTTTTTTCTTTTTTTTTTTTGGGTTGTTTTTTTCATAGCCTTCAATCATTGTATGTGCGCCACCACCACGCTACCCCAGATTGGTGATACGTGGCGTCGGCAAAACCCACACCAAAACTTGCCCCAAATCACGTGGATTGCTGGGAGCTGCCACCTGCTAAATGTTCCACTGCTGGCACATCCTGTTTAAAACAGGGATTATTAAAATAGAAAATGTGGGTGAAAATAAAATAATTAAAATTTTTATTAAAAAATAAATTTTTATAATTATTAGTTATAATTATAAAAAATACACCAATTATAACTAATAATTATGTTAAAATAATGTTCATTTCATATTCTTTTAAACTTTTTCAATCAAGAATTTGATTTGTAATTTGCTTATTAATATTGTTTCATTTTTACTTTTCTTATTAATGAGGCAACTTGTAATCAGCAAACTCGACTTGTATTAAATTATAAATGAACGATCATGATAAGTTGATGGTAATGTTGCGTTTATTTTAAATATCTTCTTTCTTTCTTTCTTTCTTTTTTTCTTTTTTTTTTTAATGATTAAAACCGAGAATCTGCTTTGTAATTTGCTTAAAAATACTGTTGGCATTTTTATTTTTCTTATCAACGAGACAACTTGGTGGTCAGCAACCTAGACCCAACCCCGACAGTCCATATCTTTTTGCTCGTGTGAGGGGTGTGGGAAATAAAAGATAAAGTTGAGCCAGCTCTTTCTTTTATGAACAAAACTAGTTAGTAATATTTATTGAAACACTTAAAGAACAAAGAAATACTTTATTATCTTTTTATGTTACATATATTCTAATAAATATTATTATGTAACAATGTTCTTCCTTTATATACTTCACGTTGCCTGGAGGATTCAATTTTGATTTTATTCAAAATTCGGTTCCTGGTAATAAAATCTTGAACATGCAACTCAATCCTGATCCTGAATTGGGAAAAGTTTGAGAGAGAGATAGAGATAGAGAGAGAGAGAGAGAGAGAGAGAGAAGGGAACCTTTTTCTTGCACCTGCAAAGTGGCATTATCGCAAAAACAAAAAAAAAAAAACTTTCATATTTAGGGCATCATAAAACAATGTGAATGCTCAATTTTTAATATGTACTAAGTTTGTATTATAGAACGACTCATTAAAAGTTATTTGGTCTTAAACTAAATTTAATTTTAACATAATTTATAAACTCTTAGAAAGAATATGAAACTTAATTGCATATTAAATTCACATCCATACTATTTTTTCCCAATTATAATGATAAAAATTTGTGTGAATTCTTTACCTATCCATGAAGAAAGATGATGGTGGTGATTATTATTATTATTATTATTATTATTATTATTATTATTATTATTATTATTATTATTATTATTATTATTATTATTTATTGAGTTAAATATTTTAAATTAATAACTAAAAGTTGATTAACTGGTTTCTCTTTTAAAAGTTAGTTGCGAGCATTTGGTTAACATTTTTCTTTTATGCCATTTAGATCTAATTTTTTTATAAAAAAAAAAAAGCATAAACATGTGATTTGGATATAATCGAATAAGTACACCATGTGGATAAGCTTGACCAATTTCTCTCGATGGAGACCAGAGAGAAAATACTTGTAGCAGAAGACAAAACCCAAATTGTAGCCATCCTCTCTTGCTTCCTTGATTTATTAACGTGTGTACAGCACTGTGAGTCCCCAGTCCATATGCATAAAAATCAACAAACAAAGATTCGTGACATGTCATTGATCATTCATACGCATCAATGTCATTGATAAATGTAGCCCACTCGACCTTGTCTGATAACAATCATTGCGGCCTACTGGGGTGGTCGCATTCCATCAGCTATAAGTCCGTCAACCGGGCCAGCACCTAACAATTTGCCACCTGTTGCTGTCCCAAATTTATTTTAGTTAGCAATTTCATTAATTGATGCAAACAATTATCAAGTAAGACCGAACACACCCATCGACATGACTGTACACAGAAATCAAAAGGGAGAAGACTCAGCACTAAATGCACAGCAACCCACTGCCCCCATCAACATTAGCTAGTGTAGAAACTTATTGCCCCCAAGAACATAAAGAAGATGCTATTGTACGATTGCTCTGGGACAATGTTTTATCTTAAAAGTGGGTAATGAAGCCATGCAAACAAAGCAGATGAGGTTGACAGTACAACCTTTGGGACCTAATATAGTAGACTCGTCTCACTAAAATGTGGTTCCGTGAAATGGGAGTTGCAAATTGGTTAGCATTGTCCTTAATGTGGATTACATGAGGAGACAGTAGAATTTGTCATAGATCCAACCTCCCCCCCCCCCCAACATCTCCAAATTATTGAATTCTTTTGAGAACTTGTTTCACTTTTTTTTTTTTTTTTGATCGTTTGCTGGATTTTGCATCAGTACTAACAAGGACAGTGATTCTCCCTCTTGACCTCTGATCCAATGGCCAATAACCATCCCTAGGCAGTACTAATTTCTCTAAGTTCTTTATCCATTAATTAGATATTTTACTAGACAATTTTGGCTTACGGATGGGAATTTGTTTCATTAACTATGTGTTTGAGCAATTTATATAATTTTCTTGTATTATTGATAAAAAGATTCATTTTAATTATGAGATTGAAATATTTTTGTAATTATATCTATTTTATTTTATTTTAAATTTATTCATTATATATTTTATTAGTTAAATGTAATATATATATATATATATATATATATATATATTAAATTTTTTTTGTTGAATACAATCTCATGATAATAACTTATAATAATTTACGTATTATATATTAAATAAATATATTTTTAATATCAAGTTATTTTATTGATTATTTTAATTATTTTTAAAATTTTAATTTAAATTATATCAACATGTTATTAAATTAAAAATAATATTTATTATTTAATATATGAGTTATTATTATATTTAATATAAATTAAATTAAATTAATAAATATGAATTAAATTAATTTTAATTTAAATGTTAATGAAAAAGAAAAGTTTAATAATAATAATTGAAAACAGCAGGGATCCGCATATGGAGCACCAAGCGCATAGCTTCCTTCTGACGTTCCCACCCAAAACCTTGCTATCTACACACTCCTACACCTAGCAAATTGAATAGTGGCAAATGGCACCACCCTCCTCGATTCAAAAAGCCAATTTAACTGCAATTCCCTTGAGCACCGCAACACCAGCTTTCACAATCCCATAATCGTCTGTGTTATTTTTTTTTTTCTTTTTCTTTTTACCAACCCCCCCCTGTACATTCACCAAGCAGAACAACCACTGCAAGGTTCACACATGCAAAAACAAAGACATGTAATGGGCCAATTCACATCCATAATCAACAAAACAGATTGCTAAGCTCAAGCTTTTTGGGAAAAATATATTTATTAATGCGATTATTTGTATTTATTAGTGTTTGGTTCATTTGGACACTGGCCAACCATTGGTAAGTCCCTAGCAACTGAACGACTGGCTATTGGTCAATCATTGACGATCAATCAATCAATGATATGCAGTTGGCGATAGGCTAAAAAACAAATCTATAGTCAATAAATTGTCAGTGACTAGTCTGATCATAATAATGGACATGTTAGAAAACACATTTTTTTTAAAATAAAAAAAAAACATATTTAATCACGGAAAATAATTTTCAATGAATTTATATTTTCAGAACATTTTTTTCGAGGGAAATTATTTTCCATAGGTAAATCATTTTCCCGAAAGTTTCACTGGCCCTTAAATTCATACTGAATGAGGTCTTGGTTGTGTTAAAAGAAACTGTGAATTATAAATTGGCCTAATTGCTTGCCTAAAGTCTAGACCTGATATTAATATATATATATATATAGATATTCTAATTCTATGGCATGGCTGTGCTAAGTGGCACACCGCATCTTCATTTTAAACCAATTTTAACTCTTTCTATGAATTCAACCAATTTTTTTTTAGTAGAATAATTAAAGTCACAATTTATTTTTATGTGTTTGGGGGTGTGAAGGGGTGAAATTATTTATATAGTGAGAAAGAAAATAAAATTTATGGATAAATGAAAAAAGCAAATCTCATTTATTTTCAAAAATTAAAAAAACCAACAGTAACTCCCGATTAAAATCTCAAAATTCACCTTAAATAGGTTAGGTGAAAATTCCCACTTGTTTTCAAAGTTTATTTGTGTATTGCTGAAAGAAGAATCAGTAGTTAAATGTTTTCATACAGATTATAGAAAGTGCTGGTGAAGAAGTGACGGCAAGGGTGACCATCTCTTACTAGTAGGCAGAATACAAGCTTACAAATCAGGGAAGGCAAATCTTTGTCGAAAGATTCGTATCACTGTTACCAGCTAAAGTGGAGATGAATCATCGCAAGAGTCATTCCTCCATTACAACAAACACATCCGCAACTTCATGAGAACTTCAACTTTCAGTCAGTACACAATCATGAAGTGTGTTTTCTTTGGCTGTGGTCTTTTCATTGATAAGAAAATCTGTAATTTTTGCTGTGATTCTTATCTAGCATATATCTTTGTAATCTCGTAGTTGAAGTAGCACATAATGACGCTTTTATGTTTATTGGTTTGTTTATTTGATTATTGGGTTTGCATAAAAATTTTCAGAAAAGTGTCTTAAAGTTCTTGATATCTTCTGGTCATCATCAACTGCATGTGTTTTTTTCTTCTTCTTCTTCTTCTTTTTGAATTGAATTATAATAGCTTTGCAATTATCATGTACCACACTAATTCTTCCTTTTCAAGTCTTGCTCAAAAAACAAGTCATTCTTCCATTTACGCTTTAGGCATGTGATAAAAGGAAGATCCATCTTCGGACTGGGCTTGCTTTTAGGTTTTGGTTTGAAATGAAATTGGACCAGAGTCAGACTAGATCGTGAATCGGCCGACTTTGGACCAAACTCTTCACAATAAATTAAAAAAGGTACAAAATGTTGAACTTTCGGTTCCGCAATTTAAACCCAAAGAAAAAAGAAAAAAAGAAGCTCCAAATCTGCAAGAGAATTTGAAAATATTTTAACTGAATTGAATTGGTTCGAATCAGACAATAAATAAAACCTAAATCATAATTAAACTGAAATTAGAACTGTAGAATCATCGATTAACCGAAATTGTCCCAACTAAGGCCACCCTTACTCTAAACTCAAAGATTAATATAATCTTAGCAAGAGGTGGTAAAGTAGTCTATCGCCTCTAACTAATGCTTTCCATATAGAGTTAAATTCCTTGTGGGGTTGTAGGACCAAATTAATGTAGCACAGAAAAGATGATTAGTACTCTAATTGTTTATTGCAAAATTAATTTATCTGAAAAAGGAAATACTTTTTAAGAAAAAAAAATTCAATTTTTTCTATATAAATGAAATACTGAAAAAATCATTTTCTGCGTTTGATACACAAATAAAAAAAAATTGTGAATTTTTTAAAATTTCATAATTAACATTGTCTCTCTCCCTCTTTCTATATTCTTCTCTCCCCCCTCTCTCTCAATCTATTTTTCTTTCTCTTTTTAATCTTTCAATCGTTCTTTCATCGTTATCTCTTCATCCATTTTTTTTTTTCTTTCTATCTCTATCTATTTATATTCATCCTTGTATCATCCTCTCTCTCTGTCTCCATCTCTTCCATCACACCCTACTCTTTTCTCTTTCTTTCCCTTCTTCTTTTCTCTTTTCTGTCTCCCCATCTTTCTCCCTCTCTCTTGCAATCTAAGTCTGTCTTTCATGGCTCCAGTTTTTACAATTCTTTTATAATAATTGTAAGTCATTTTACACAAAAGTGACGATTTTTTATTTTTTTATTTTTTGTCTTGTCTTTCATTGACCAGCCATTTTCATTGTTCCGAACAGCGAAAAATATGTCTAATATTTTCCTACAAGATATTTTATGTAAAATTCAACCAACGTTCTTTTTATCCAGAATGGAAAGCATAGAAAATGAATGCGAAAAGGGTATCCATATCAATAACATGAGCAAAAATTACGTTTTTTTTTCCTACCAAATTAATGCAGAATATCGGGTATTGTGCTCTATTATGGGAAACCTGATAAAAATCAGTGTTACAAATGTATCTGGGTAGATTTCCTTTCTTAAAATTGTCAACATTCAGCAATCAAAGTAATATAAATACTTCTAGAAACGACATACGTATCTCAGGTATATGAGAATGAATTCAATTCTACGCCAGATATAAATACTTCCATTCCTCTTTTCTTTTTTTCTTTTTTTTTTTAATTTTAATTAACTTTGATTTTTCTTTTTTCTATAATATCTCAGGTACGTGGCTTGTGGCTTGTTTGTTAACATGAGGGAGTTAATAGTCAGTTCAGGGCAGCAGCAGACTATGAAGGTCAACATTGTCCATTATATTTGCGGCTGGAGATTCTTCCTGGAGCTTCCAATCACTGCCACTGTTCTTGACCTCAAAGTGAGAATCTGTGCGCAGCTGGGCTTTTCCATAGAGAGGCAGGACTTATTCTTCAGAGGAAGGAGGCTACACACAGACTGGAGGCCATTGCAAGGTTGTTATGGTGTTATGGATGGTGATGCAGTGGTTCTCGATTTGAAAGCTTGTGTTTATATCGTGAAGCCAAACGATCCAGGCAGCCGATATGCTTTGATGATAAATCTCGACAAACAAGTACGATACTTTAAGGAGTTGATACGTATGAACTTTGTTCCCATACCTGTGGAAAGAATGAGACTCCGTGTGTCCAATCGAGCTTGTTACATTTCTGATGACTTTGCAAAGCTGGAGGCTTGCGGAATTCAGGAAGCTTCTCATGTACATGTTTTCAGCGACTGCTAGTGCGTGTTTCTCTTAGTTCTAGATTTAGTTGAAACACAATCTACCTTTTTTATGATAATTAAGGTTTCATTTTTTATTTTTTTTAATAAACACAATTTAATATTTATTCCGATCTATTTATTTTATTTAAAATTTTTAACTCACACTCGTAGTTCAGTTTTGTAAGGGTATTTTATATTTATAATTAAAAACCTATTTCTTTTACTTTGTTCGTATTATTAAATATTTTGTATTGATTTGTTTCTATTTATAATAATATATATATATTTTTAAATTTAAATTATATATATATATGAACACTCTGGAAGTTAATCTAGTTGTATAAAAATATTTAATTATATCAATTTAATTTTAATTTTGTGGTTTTAGGTCTTGTTATTCATACATAGATCCTATACCTAGCGTAGTTTATCTTCTTGTGCAGTTGTAATATTGCCTGCCTATATCCCAACATTATTTGACTGAAGGATCCAATGCGCTTGAACTGGCTTATCAACTTACATCTTGGTGGGAGCAAGCAACGAATTCGTGGCTTGCAGCCTGCTTGGGACTGACAAATTTGAATACATTCGAACCAGATATTCAGTACTTGCTCCCAATTGATTGAAGTTCTCTGCAATATAAAACTGCCTGTGACCATTAACATCACCAGCCTTCAGGACTTTTCTTTAGATTTCAAATTTTTTACTACGTT
The DNA here is from genome assembly GCA_021464305.1 of Kandelia obovata. Lineage (NCBI taxonomy): Eukaryota > Viridiplantae > Streptophyta > Magnoliopsida > Malpighiales > Rhizophoraceae > Kandelia > Kandelia obovata. Next base: position 91,133 of record CM038485.1, on the reverse strand, counting down.
CTTTCAAGGCTTTAATATCACTCTTCGACGATTTCACTTGGCTTATCATGTTCTGATCGAATCATTACCAACAATATATCATGATTGGTGCCATCCCGATCCCGGATGTCTTGTTAGATTTGATCCATTTTGTTGATGTTCCATCACTTGTCAGGCACCTTAAGCGTTCATCAAGTCTGCTTTTGCGGTTTTGGGTTGTCTCTTTCATGGACGGATCCTATACTCATGACAACTTATCATCTTGCAATTGCATGTCAAAGCATGTTACCGTGGAGACAATTTTTCTATTTTTCAACCTCAACTCCCTTGAGGCCTAACAATACCCGAATCCGTGCTATATTATCTTGGTGGCACTTCTCCTGCATATCTAAGGAGACCATGGACAAAGAGTCAATAGCTTGCCGTCTGCCACGTAATTCCAGGAATTTTCAGTCGCTGACAGAACTTGGACAAATCTGAAATAGTTATTCATGAGTTGGGCTTAAACCCCAATTGGCAGTTTATCGTTTCACATCTTATAATACGATTAATGAGTTTCATTTGAATTACCCTCTTTTCATCTAAGGATTGACACCACCATCTCTCGTTACCAGGGCATTGCTATCTACAAGCCTCAGAACAGGTAAAGGGGTAACAAAAGAAGCTTACCCATAGCACACAAATACAAATCCAATAACACTGTTAGGGTACCCGACATTAATTATGCCCTAAAGCATTCAATAGACCACCCAATTACCTACACAATCCATTCCTTGGATTATCATCAGCTGCTTTTCAAATATTTTGGAGCATTGCTTCCTTTCCTGTGATTACTAAACATGCATATTAGCATATTTGAAAAAACAAATGCTGGTGCATGTAAGAACTAGTGACAATTGTTCACAGAATCAAGATTAAGTGGCTTCAAGAGCTATTACAGAGTTGATCATAGCATACACCGTACATTGCATAAGGTCCAATTGTTGGCCCTATTTCACACTTGCTAGTCAATAATAAAAATCAATTGGACAGAGAACCAGTCACGTGTCCACAGGTTGTCATGTCCAAATGCATATGACAAATAGCAGCTGCTATGAATTACACATTGCTCTGTTTGTAAAACTTGGTGTCAAGTACTTGTTTCCCGCACATTGCACAAACTCCTGCAAAATTCATGAAATAATAAAATATTTCTTAGAGGATAGTGATAAAAATATCTTAATCGGAACAAGGAAAACAATAACAGCAAACCAGTGCAGTACCTTTGCTATAAGCACATGTATGACAGTACTTTGCATCTTGATGCACTTGTTGCTTGCATATCATGCACTTTGTATTCCCATAAGGAGTCCATCTGTGAGCAATGCAATTCCACACAAGTTCCAAATGAGTTAAGTAATTTCACCAAGAAAAAGAAGAAGAAGAAGAAGAAAGAAGAAAGAAGAAAAAGAACAGTGAGACAGAGAGAGAACCAAAACAACCAGAAATATGAAAACCAATACACTGAAGGGACTTAAAAAATTAGCTAACCATGCTGCTGTTTACCATTTCCCAAATGCAGCCCAAGGAAAAAAGGATACAAGAGCATCTCATGGTGTTCTGCAAAAGTGTGATAGAGAATATAGGATTTTACTATGGCAAGAGGTTGGTTCAAAGAACCACAGAAGAACATGTCAGTCCATGGCACCCAGCAGTGATGCATACCCAGAGCCTAATGGTGTGTATGTTTGGAAGAATGGAATGTCAGAAAAAAAAAAGGGAAAGATATGAGAGTAAGGAAGAGCTTCCTTCCCCTCTCTATTTCCCTTCTACTCCTTCTATCCCTCGCTCCTTCCTACAAAACACAGTAAAAGGATCCTCTCCCCTCCACACACACACACACAGAGGTTGTTACAGATAGTTCATTGAAGCCTCAAATTTGGGTAGTGTGGTAACCATAGGGATCATTAACCTTGACAAGTATCATCACTCCTAAAATATCCTACATTATCCCATGTTCCCAACAGCAGAATTCCTTCAACTCCTTTTCATTCCATAGCAGTACCATCTATCATCCTTTATATCCTTTCACTTAGCAAACTGTTCAACATCATCTTCGGGATTGTGGCATTAATACCAGCACCAGATCACTGGCTGATTAGCTTCTCTTTTACACCAGCACAACAACAACCAAAAAAAAAAAGGTGGATTCAATACACCAAATAATGTCTTAAATCAAACCAATGAATTCCGTCACCGGTTACATATCCAAGGTTAAGTACACCATTACACTGCCCACATTCAGAAGGGATTAAAACAAGTAATCATCTACTCCTTTTTCTTCTCTCTTACTGAGCAACACAGGCGAAAAGGTTTTTATTTTTATGCCAACCCATTTACAATAAGATCAAACTCTTCCTAAAAAAATGTGAATTTTAACCCTGCCCATGAATCCTAATTATTATTTCATTAATTTGAAACAAGTAAATAAAAAAAGACCCCAAAAAAAGAAAAAAGAGAGAGAGAGAGAGGAACGCAACCTGTGCTTTTTAGAGAGAAGCTTGTTCTCGTTGATCTTCCGGCCACCGTTCTCGGTAGTGTTGTTGGCACCGTCCTTCCACTTATCGGGAACTATTACCTTCGATAGCTTCTTCTGGCCTACAATAAATCCGAAACAAAACCCAAAAAGAAAAAAAAAAATTCCAAAATTAAATCAATTGAAAAACCAAACCACATAAAGAAAAGAGATTTTCCAACAGAAACATACACTTCTCGCACACCATGATGCCTTTTCGCGTTTCGTTTGAGATCCTGTCTGATCCGATCGTCTCAAAATCTGAATAATCCAAACCCTAATTTGTTTGGGAATCGGGCCTAAGATAACCGGAACAACAGATAAATTGAATTGACGAAACTATCCTTGCGTGAATGCGTGTACAACAAAGTCGGTGGCTTAACTTTTCCTCTTTTTTTTTCTTTTTTAAAGAAAAATTCTTTTTGGTCTATTATTTTTCAATTTTTTAAATGTCTTCTTTTAATTTTTTTTATTTCTTTTTGCTCAATTCTTTTCTACAACCGTCTAAACAATACCAATTCATTCTTGATAATTGAAACATTCAGAAAAATCAATTTCTGTTGCTTTGGTGATAAAAAAAAATAATCCTTATAAAATGTAGCATGTGACCAAAATGATTGTGAATTTTATTTGAGATGAAAGGATATAAATTTTTCTTTTTTTTTTTTTTGGAAAAATAACTTCTATTTTAGAATTATTATAAGGATAATTTAGATTGAATTAGTATTGCCTGAAAGATTGTAGGATTAAAATGAAAAAAGTAATACAGATCAATCATTAATCATAAGATAAATAAGAAAGGAAAAAAAATTAAATTTGATCTCTAAAAAATTACAAAGATCATATACTACTGTATGACTACTCTTAAAACATGTTTTTTTGATGTACCAATTGGGATTTAATTGAAAAAATTTTATCTTATATGGACCAAAAAAAATAAAAGAGAAAAACTTTTTACTTTCTAATTTGGTAACTCCCTTTTTGATTTACATTAAAAAAAAAAAAAGCAGAGAAATTATTTCGGTATATTTGGGATTTATGATATTCGCAAAATTTTAATCTGAGAAATAACTATAGTACTTTTAAACCGCAACTCGTTGGTATGTTAATATAGTATTCTTTGATCTAACAGCGATATGTAGGAAATATTTTATTGATGAGACAGAATATGAATAATCCAATGAATGAAATCAGCATCCAATATAATTTTAATAAGAATGGAGACATGAAAATTACAGGTTTGATATTGATTTGGAAAGATAAAATCAAATGAAAAATCAAAATATAAAGAGAAGGGGAAAAGTATTTTCATGGTTTGCTGCTCATCAATCCCATGGACTCAAAGAGCACTCTTCTGGCAATGTTGGATACCTCTCAGTATCAACGCAATAATCATAGATGACAAGGTTTCTCTGGACCCAGGCATAGTCCATTTTCTGTGAATCTGATAGATGCCAGGCAGGATACTGATCCCACCAATTCTTGGTGGTGGTTGATACACATGGAGGGTATGGGTCTTCCCATTGGCAGCCATCAACACTGAAGTCCCTGTAGGATGACACAAATGGGGCCTTTTTCCAATCTGTCTTCTCCAGCCCGCCCCTGGTAGCCCAATCATCTGCATTCCATATGCTTGAGAACAGGTACATGGGCTTCTCATTGGGGAAGAAGTTGTTGGGTTTTCCATTGTTCTTCAGCACCCTTATTGGTACTCTGTCCACAAAGAACCTGTTTGTTTGCATTGCATCACCCAAGTCCAAGTCAGTGTCTTTTTATCCTGGGGCTCAGTTTTCCCCAAATCTCATCCTACAGATTCTGAGTAAAACACCCACAGATTCAAAACCATTTTTAATTATATCTTTTATTTTTTTTTTCTAAACCCAAAATAAGTTTAGTCCGTGACTATATTGGATGGACCAAATCTGCCTAAAAATTTTTGATTTAACTTGAATCATGTGAATGCCATAACTTTGACCATTTATGTTACGCTAACATGAAAGGATTCAAATCCATAATAAAGAGGCCTCGATGGAAGTAAGGGTGCGAATTACTAAGTGTTAAAATGTTGAATTTAAGCTGGAATTTCAGAGGCTTACACAAGCTGCTGATCGTTCCAGAGGATGGAATAACTGTGGAACTCCTCTGTGGGGTCGAACCAAAGCATGTGCCTCATCTCACGGCCACCAGTCCCGTTTTTGTACACATTCGTTTGGATCAAGTAAGGCTCCCCACTTCTATTCCCCAAGAACTCAATATCCAGCTCATCTCTTGTTGGCCCTGCCCCATTCTCCGTGCACATCTGCAACACTCATTCCACTTTTAATCAGCCTCCCAAAAAAGCTCACTTGGGTGAATCCCCAAGGTTCAAAAAGAATGCCCAATGGCAAACACGCACTGTAATATCTTTGTCAGATATACACAGCATGCCGGTACGTTTGTGACTCTATTTCTTCAACTCAAATTTATGACCTAAAAGTTACGATGGAGCAATCTTGCAAGTTCCTTTTTCTGAATCCTCTTGACTCGTGATAACATAATAAGCATATTTCAATTCCAGCTCCCGTTATGCGAAGGGCCATGACTTTTCCGATCACTATCACAAAGGACTAACCTTACTAGTTTTTTGGAGTAATAAATCTCAAGAAACGTCTTTCTTTATTATTATTATTGTTTGTTTTTTTTTTGTCAAACCAAAAGCAAAGAATGTGTTGTGAGGTATGAGTAGAAGAACCGAGAGACTTACATAATAGGCTGTTACCACACCAGCAGAGTCACCTCCAACCAACTTCAACTTCATACTAAACCACCCAAATCTGTATCTCTGCTTGGTTTGGAATCCACAACCTATCCAGGAATAAACAAGTAGTGAATATGGAGCAAGGAATGAGACATGATGAACCATCCATTAAGTGAACTATTGAGTACTAACAGTAATGCAGTAAATGCATATTTAATACTATACATCTGTTTTTCTGCTTTAATTCTGCCATGAATTTCATCTCATCTATGTGTACCTGTTTCCTTGTCTAGTGAGAGATACCAGATCTGCCCATCTTCAGATGTCTTAAAATGATCCTCTGACCACATGATACTGAAATTATCCTCGAATGACCCTTTTGACACAGCTGACTCAGATGGCAGAACAGAGGCAGCCATTAGAGCTGCTGCAATGAATGGAAGAACCGCCATTGGAGAAACCCTACTCTCCATTGCTGGTTGAAGAAAACTAGAAGGCAACGCGCAATAAATGAAGTGATCAGCATTCGAAAAGGTGAAGTTGCACATGAGAGGGTAGGACTGGAAACCAAAATTGGCTTAACATTTTGTTAATTAATTATTTGGTTATCAACAAACGTGCATGTTTAGCGTAGATTTTTAGAAGCAGAAACGACATGGGTATCTTGGGAAATAAAAAAAAAGATGCATGGAGAAACGCAAAAATTAAGTGAAAACTATTTTCATTGGGCACTCAGAAAAACAAGCTGCCCTTAATGGGAGTTTGGGAAGATGAAAGGTGGGATCTGGGGTCCCCTATGTTTTTTTTTTTGTGGAACGAAGGTAAGTGAGTCAAGTGGCTTTTGATTTGTCTTGGCAAGTTTGCAATAATCAGAAAGTTCCGAGATCTAACAGCTGGATTTGGGGGTCACAGCATATGCCAATTCTATTGTTTGAAGTTAAAAAAGCATCCATACCATTAGCCTCAGGAGCAGGGAAAGGAAAAAAGAAAAAGAAAAGAACAAAAGGCTTAGATTTAGGAGTTAATTTGGTTGAAGTCAAAACAAAAGTGAATAAGGAATGTGCTCCCAAGAGGCTTTTTGAATTTATCTATGTTTTAATTTAAAATATTTTATATTTTTATTGCCAAATTTATTATTTATTATTATTTTTATCACTTAAATTTAATTTATTTTAAATAAATTATTTAGTTTTAATTTAATGATGATATCACTTAATTAAAAAATTATAAAATATACCCTTTAAAAATAATTTTGTATATAATGAATTCTATTAATTAATTTATTCATAAAAAAATAAATTAAACTTTTTGAATTGAGATCCTATAATTAACAACAAGGTTAAAAAATTTAAAGACATTAGAGAAAAATTTAAAAAGAATTATTTCTTTCTTTTTAATAATATGTTCACGTTGAATATGACTCAACCTAAGGTAAGAGCCAATAATTAAAAACATTTTGCACTTTACTCGATATTCGGTGTACCACACACGACCAAAAAAAAAAAAGGAAAAGCTTTTCTCTAATTTTTTTTTTTTTAATCTTGAAAGGATTAAGATTTTTTATTAAATTTTAGATTTACAAAAATACTAATAAAATTTTAAAAAGAGATTTAATTGTATAAAAATGTAGTTTTTGTAAAGTAAATGTTATAAAATTTTATTTAATAGAGTGATTAAAATAAAATAAAATAAAATAAAGTGATTTAATTACAATAAATTAAAATTAAAAAAATAAATCAATGATAAATTTATTAAAAAAATGTAAATTATCCTTTTATCTTGCTAAATGGCCACTTGGACTTGAGTTGTTGGGTTGCTTCACTTTAAAGGAAAAAAAATAGCCAAATGCAATCCTAATTATTCAAGGGCAGTAAGTACCAAAGAGAACTTTTACTAGAAAGAAGAGCTTGCTTTTCTTGGTAATATCCAATACTAACCTGTTAATCACAGTGATCAAGAAAAAAAGGGTTGTGGTGCAGTGGCAAGGACAAATCAGACAAAAAGACAGCGCTCTACCCCATGATACAGACATAACATGTGGCATGTGGGCAACCAGCTAAGGTTATCATAAATATTATTATTATAGCATTGAAAGGATAAAATGATTTTCGTTTGATTAAAAATTTCCATTCTTGTTTCACCGACGATAGTGGTTCCCACGTGTGTTTTTGTTAACTTGAACATGAGGAACCCTTTATTTTCCCTGTATCATATATAATGCATTTGACTTGTCTCACTAAATTCACTTTGTTGATTTAGTGACAAGTAAATCATCTATATAAGAACTAAGAGATTCACAAAAAGTTGCTTCGTTGATGTTCTCATTAGTTAATCAACTTGTGGTTAATCATTGTGAGACAAACTTACTTTCTCAATTATGTCGATTGCTCCCATAAGAATGCATCAATGTGAACCCATCAGTAAATCTACTTGACAAACAATATTTGATCGATACTTTATTTAAAATGGCCTTCAAATGTTGAATTCTGTCGTTCTCCCAACACATTATTAAGCATGAATTATTGATGCATGCCATTAGTAGCAGCTGGCGTTTTCCAATGGGTACAAACAAGATCGCCTGTTTGCCCATTTGGATCATAAAAATAAATAAATAAAAAAGAAATAGTTGTCCAGCTGGATTTGAGTTGGACCCAACATCTTTCATTCGCACACCTTCTCTTACTCTTACGTTTTGGTCTATTGACCCCTTGCTTCAAGCGGATTTGGTTGGAGTTGCCACTCTCCTAGAGTGGTCTAATTAACGAGCTTGATGTAATCTTGTAAAGGTAATTGCACAAAATTCTTAGAACAAGAAACTTCAGAAAAAGCTAGAAATTTAGTGTTGTGGCTCCAACCTGAAGTCAAGAGTCAAACGAATATATTAGCAAATTCTTCGTTGACTTTGAGCTCACTATGAAGATATTCATCTTTTTTCTCCACTAATCTCACTCCATATTTGTAATCACCACAGAACAATTTTTTTTTAAGTCTTGTTACAGTGGGGGCAAATTCTAATGACAATCTAAAAACAATCAAGAAGGCTGCTGGAAAAGCAAGAATCAACCTTGCCAAGGTCCTCCTGAAAGTGAATCGGATTCCAAGAACGCCGGCTATTCGTGATTGCGAGTGTGCACTTGCTAACACCACAATTCCAATTTTCCAGTCAACGGAGTCCTCCTAACAGTAAATAGAATTTTAATATAAGTAAGACTAATTGAATATAATTTTATTATTTTTTGTTAAATTATATATTTGTTATTATATTAAATATGATATTGATTATTATGTTGTTGTTGTTTTTACTGTATCAATAAAATTATAAATATTTGTATAATTATTTAATAATAATATAATAAAATAACAAAATTCCCTGTAATTGTGCAACGCTTTTGCACCCTCGTCTCGTCGGAGATTGTCCTGCGGGAGGGAGGGAAAATAAATGAGGAACCAAACGGCAGCGTTTCAGTGGCCTAAGAAACTTCACAACATCGGAGTTGTCACTCGCTGATTGGTGGAAAACTCGTAGTAAATAAAGTCAGAAGTCTCTTCCTGTTTTTGCGGATCCACCGTACAATATCGATCTCGCTTTGGGTGCCTCCCCAAAATGGCAATCTCTACGAACGCCGGCCGCGGCTGCCGCCTCCTCCTCCTCCTATTCACAGCCGTCGTTTCTTTCGTACTCCCCCCGGCCTCGGCAGATTCCGACTCGGACCTCGTGGCTCACCTCCTCTCCCTCCAATCCCGATCAGAGTCCGGCGTAATTCACCTCGACGACCGCCTCGTCTCCCGCTTTCTGTCCTCCACGAAGCCGCCGCGTCCGTACTCTCTGATCATCTTCTTTGACGCCCGGCAGCTCCAAGACAAGCCGGAGCTCCATCTTCAGGAGCTCCACGGCGAGTTCGCCATCGTCGCTGCCTCCTTCGTAGCCAACAACCCCAATAACACTTTCCCTGCTCACGCCAAGCTTTTCTTCTGTGACATCGAGTTTAAAGAGTCGCAATCGTCATTCGCCCTCTTCGGCGTCAATTCGCTGCCGCACATCCGACTTGTAGGCCCCTATGTCAAGGATCCGAAGGAATCGGATCAGATGGACCAAGGAGACTTCTCGAGAATGGCGGAATCCATGGCCGATTTCATTCAATCACGAACCAAGCTCTACGTGGGACCCATCCACCGGCCGCCGATCCTCTCCAAGAAACAGGTGGGTCTTTTGATTGCCGCTATACTTTTCTGGACTCCCTTTTTAATCAAAAAGATTTTGAACGGCGAGACATTGCTTCACGATCGGAGAGTTTGGCTCTCGGGAGCATTATTCGTGTACTTTTTCAGTGTTTCCGGTTCAATGCACAACATAATTCGGAAAATGCCCATGTTTTTGGCCGACCGGAATGATCCGAATAAGCTGATTTTCTTTTACCAAGGCTCTGGAATGCAGTTGGGGGCGGAGGGGTTTGCGGTTGGGTTCTTGTATACAATTGTTGGGTTGTTGTTGGCGTTGGTGACCCATGTTCTTGTTAGAGTAAAGAATGTTAATGTCCAGAGATTTGTTATGCTTGCTGCTCTGTTTCTTTCCTTTTGGGCCGTGAAAAAGGTAATTTCCTTGGACAATTGGAAAACTGGCTATGGCATTCACGCATTCTGGCCTTCTAGTTGGAATTGAAGTGATGGGCAACGGTTTTGATTGGAAGAGGAAGAGGCAGTTCAGCTCTTTTGCCACTAAAAACTGAAACTTGGTGTAATACTTTGTCGTTGAATCTTATTTACTTTGCTAGAAATTATGGCTTCAGTAGAATTAAGAGCTTGTCTTTACTTGATAAGTGTTGGATTAAGAGACTTTGAGTTGTTGTCACATGTTTTCATTTTCCTTTTTAGGTTGGTGTTTGAATTGTTTTTAATATATACTTTTATTCTATTAAAGGATTCCTCAAATTCTCAAGTGAGATTAAAGTTATGGGGTAATAATTATAGAAAGTTATGTGTATAGTTCTTGATCGTTGTGATATCTACCTTTGATTGAGAGGAAGCTGTGGCTAGTGAATTTGTGGAACTTAATGTGTAATATTGAATACCCAGAAGCTTTAGGTATAGTATGCTGATGGTAGGTGAATGACTTCCTTTTGCTGTCAGGTGCAAATATTTTCTGCATAAGCATGACCATTGTTTAAACATATGGCGTAGTATGATACTGATATCAGGTATGACTTGCACATGGACAATATAGTAGGGTCATTTCTATTGGACATTGACATCCCTGTTTAATTGTGCTTGTACAATATAGCTGTCTGTTTTGTAAAGCAGTTGCAAATCTTGGGTTTGTTTTTGGGTGTTGGATGCTGCTTGCAGACATTTAGATGCGCATGAACCATGAAATTCACCTTCAGCTTCTCATCAACCATAGGATTTACTCCCTGTGTTTCTCACTCTTTAAAGTTCAACTTTTGACAGAGTCTTGGTCTTTCTTTATGAAATATAGCTTGTATTTTGCTTCTTGCTTCTCTATGAGGATGTGAGTAAAAAGCTGGTGAAGACTAAGTGCTTTTCCCTGCTTATTGTGGCATGTGTTCTAGCTTTTCATTTTGGCCAAGCATGTTTGTGGTTAGAAGCTGTTTCACAAAAATAGTTAAAACAGTAAGGCAAGAAGGTAATACAACATAGAGATTAATGCACTAACGTTTTATATGATTCCCTGTGCGGCAGGGGGGAAAAGGGGGATAAAAGAAGCAAATGTTATGGCATGAGTCTCCTTACTTGGCTATATCAAGACCATTTGCTTTGTGTTTTATTCATAAAATGAGGAAAGGCTTTTAATGCCACGTCTTTGCTTCCTGTGTTTTTACTACATGTTTTTCCTCTGCTATGGCCACTTTTTCGATGGATGTTATTTCGACCATGGGAGAATAATCTTGCTCAGATTTTGGTACACCATTATTTACCTGAGTTTCTTGTTTGTTTGTGGAATACCTGCAAGAGTGTCCGAGAGGGTTGTAGGTTTGGTGTCTTCTCACGCGTGTGAGCGTGCAAAATTGAAGTGTTGTTATATGAGATGCTTGACTACACCTATTTTTTCTTTTTCCCAATTTCAGCAAGTATTTTCTTAAATGACGTAGGCAAGTAGTCAGTTAGAGAGATAGTGATGAACTAATCACAAATTTAAAGAACTTTTTTTGATGAATGAATTAATTTCATTATTAAGATGAAAAATTTAGGATGGACTTGTTGGGCACTGCTTGCAGTGTCTACAATAATATTTATTTTTAAAAAAATTTAAATATAATTATGTGTACATTTCATCTAAACTTTATTTATTTTTTTAGTACCGAATTTAAACATAACGTGCGGACAAAAAAATTCGTTACAGTACAAAAATTACATGGTCTAATGTGTGTAATTATGTACATATTAAATTATTATTCTTATGCATATATATATTTGATGCATTACAAACATTTTAATTATTATCTTTGTATATTAAAATCAAAAGTTATTTATTATGTTTATTTAATATTTTTATAAAAATTTATCATCTAAATATTATTAAAAATAATACATCACTGAAATATTATTATATTTGAATAATTTTTTTATATTTAATATTATATTAATATATATAAAATTTTATTATTGTATATTTAAATTTATATTTTATGAAAACGAGTTTTACGAAATCTCAAACTTAAATGAACTTTTTCCAAAAGGAGAGAAAAAGAAATTTTCTGAACCAAACGGCAGCGTTCTATGGGCAAGTGGCAGTTGTCAAGTGCTCGAAAGTCATTCTCCATGGAAGATGCATTTGGCCGGTTCTTGCTTGAATTCAAATGCTTCCTCGCCCAGCGTCAGCGTCTTCAATGAGCTGGAGAACGGAAGTGAAACAACAGCAGTTGGTTTCTCAAATCTCTTGCATTCTATTACAAAGGCGAAACTGGGTGTCACTGCTCCAAAGTTTCAATCTTTCCTCCAAGCTGACCCCTTCTCTCTTCCTCCAAATCCTCCACAGGACCCAAACCCATCCTCAAATCTCACTCGATTTCTTCAACTGGGCCAAATCCAATCTGGGTTTCAAGCCGGACCTCAAATCCCAATGTCAAATCATCTTGGTTTCCCTCGGGTCGGGTCTTGTCCAACCCGTGAGGACCATCTTGGATTCTTTGGTTCATTCTCACCCCGCTTCAGTGATTGGAGAGGCCATGATTCGAGCTTGTAGAGGTAAAAATTCCCAATCCACAGTGTTGAGTTGTTTGCTTGAATGCTATTCGTATAATGGCCTGTCTACGGGTGGTTTGGAAATATTTAGGAAAATGAGATGTATTGGATGTTTGCCTTCGGTTCGTGCTTGTAATTCACTTCTTGATGTTTTGCTAAGAGAAGATGAGATCAAATTAGCTTGGAATGCTTACGGTGCCATGATTCGACATGGGGTTTTGCCGGATAAGCTTACTTGGTCCCTATTTGCTCAGATTCTCTGCAAAGATGGGAAATTTGAAATGATTGTGAAATTGTTGGATATGGGCTTTTACAATAGCGTGATGTACAATGCTGTAATTGATTATTATAGCAAAAGTGGGAATTTTGGAGTTGCTTTTGATCGCTTAAATGAGATGCGTGATAGAAAGCTTGGCCCTGGTTTTAGTTCATTCAGCTCAATACTTGACGAAGCTTGTAAACATGGAAATGTGGAAGTGATTGAGGGAGTCATGGATATGATGATGGAGAAAGGATTGCTTCCAAACTGCCCTTTTTCAGAATGTGATTTGATCATCCAAAAGCTCGGTGATTTAGAAAAAATGAATGCTGCAACAATGTTTTTCAACAGAGCTTCTGATGACAAGATTAGATTGCAGGATGCTTCTTATAGGTGTATGCTAAAAGGATTCTCGAAAGAAGGAAAACTAGAGAAAGCCATTGGTTTATACCGTGTAATTTTAGAAAAGCATATCCCAATGAGAGATCATATATGTCATGCATTCATGGATCTTCTTTGTAAGGGAGAGCAGTCCAAGGACGCATTTGAAATTTTGAGGGACATTATTAAGAGAGGCTTTCTTCCTTCGACATCAGATTTGTCCAACTACTTTTCATCACTTTGCAGAAAACACAGGTGGAGGGAAGTGGAGGAGCTAATGAGTATGGTTCTAGAGAAGGGGTTGTTACCAGATTCATCCTGTTGCTGCTTTTTAGTTCGGCATTATTGCTCAAGCAGACAGATTGATAAAGCTCTTGCATTTCATGATAAGATGGAGAAATTGCATGCAAAATTGGATGCAACAACATATGATAGGCTTCTTGATTGTTTAGTTAGAGAGCGCAGGCTTGAAGAAGCAGTCAAGATGTTCTATTACATGAAAGGACTAGAATTAGTTACCAGTGCAAGTTTTACCATTACAATTTGTGGGCTTTGTCGTGCAAAGGAGCAAAAACATGCAATGAAACTCCATGATGAGATGTTGAAGATGGGGCTGAAACCTGATAAATCAACATATAAAAGACTCGTACTAGAATTCAAGCAATAGAATATGTCCCCATTGATAGAGCAAGGGCTGTGCAATTGAGAGGCTCCGTATATCTTGGACAAGTATACAAATTTTGCTCCTTTGGAAGAGAAGCAACAAGGATCTGAGAAGAACTGAAGAAGTTGATCCTTGTCGGTTCAAGCATTTCATGCGTGACCATTGTTTAAATATATGGTGGTATGACATGATATCAGGTTACCACTTATGCATAGGTCTTATTAGGTTATGTCTACTAGACATTGGCATCCCTTTTAAATTGAACTTGTATGTTATAACTTTCTATTGCACAAAGCAGATGCAAATCTCAGATTTATTTCTAGGTGTTAGATGCGGCTTGCTGACATTTAGATGGGCACAAAACATGAAATTTGCCTTCAGCTGCTCATAGACACTATGGTTGACTTCTTGTGTTTCTCACATTTCCATGTTTGAAAGCCCCTTTAGTTGTTAGGGTCTTGGCTTTTGCTATGAACTTTGCCTTCTATTTCACATCTCGCTTCTATGTGTAGGATGTGAGTAAAAAACTTAAGAAGATGAGAGCTATTGCCTGCTAATTTTGGCATTTTTTCTGGCTTCCCTTTTCTTTTTTAATTTTTGGTTGAGCATATTTGTGGGCAGAAAGAATTTCATGGAAAGAGTCTAACGGCAAGGCAAGAAAATTGTAGAACATACAGATCAATTTACTAATGTTTTATACGACAGAGTGAAAAGTTACATGATGCGGAAAAAAAAAAAAGAAAAAAAAGTTTTATTTTTTAATTTTTTTATAATTTATGTATTATTTCTATCTATTATATATAATTAAATTATATATAATTAAAATTTTATACATATTTCAAGATCTTGCTTGCTACTAATTGGAAATCTGATGGGACAAAGCATATGTTTAAATTAGAGGAGTCATAAAATATATGGGAATAAGTTAATGGTTAAGTCACTAATTTTGTAAATTTTATGACTTTAAATTACTAAAAAAGTGGATCAACATGGTTTCGTCTGCTAAATATCGTGAATAAGCATCTGTTGGAGTTAATTGAGGAATAACCATATATAGTAAGTGAAATTACTACACTAAATTTACAGGAAAATAAATTCTACAACATTAGTAAAAATTACCAATTGCTCTGAATGCCATTGCCTCCTTATTTCTACAAAGTGCGATGTGATCCAAGACAAGTAAACTCTCTTTTCTTACTTACTTTCTCTCTCTTACTCAATTACGCCATAGGCGTTGGCAAGTGGATATAGAAAACGAAGGGAAAGGTCACATTTCAAAGTGAAATGTACACTTAAAAGCGAACCCCATGCTGAGACGTAAAAGCAAATCCCAAGCTGTGCATAAACTAATGCAGATTATGTTTGTGAAATTGTACAAAATGTTGGTCAGCCATAATTGCACCCATCCACTCCTACACTCAAAGTAATTGATTAGGCAAGCAAGCGCCCCATGTGAAAAGATAGGACCCTTCTAAACTTTAAACATTTTAAATTGAATACTCTGTGTATTAAAATGAGCAATGTTATTTGCACCCCCCCCCCAACCAAAAAAAAAAAAAAAGAAACAAAGAGTAATGTTATCCTACAAACAAAATTTATAAGAGAAACACGACAATAATAAATTATTAAATTAGAATTAAATTGAAATTCCCTCTTTTTCAAGTCAATTCTTAATCGTTCTTTTAGCTTTCGCTGTTGTCTTGACGTTTTTTTGTGAGACCTGTGATCATGATGCTTTCCACTTAGAAAGATTACTATCTTTCTCCCCCTCCCCACCACAATATATTATAAAAAGTGTATCCTAAACAAATCTTACTAATAGTTAAAACTAATATATAAAAAGTTAAGAAGAGAACTGAGGTTAGAATCATAAATTTTATTAATATTTAAATTTCTCTCTTTCATTTTAATTAGACAGAATAATAATATAAACATTTGATAATTTTGATGATTTAGATTAATATCAAGAAAATCAAAATTAAAATAAAAAGTGTTCAAAATACAATTTTTTAGGAACTTGGAGCACTAAAACTTTCTTGTAAAGAATGATTGAGCGACTGATGATGGTGATTTGCTTTGTACAATGTTCTAGCACTTGAGTGTCGAGGAATTGGTGGGAGAGTATTCAAATTTCATCGTGTGTGTATAGTCAAAAGGTAACTCCATTACGAGAAAAGATACATAAAAAGAAAAAAAAAAAAGAGAGGAAGACCACGAATCATAGCAAACCATACATTCAAAGGTTGACAAATTAAAAAGTGACACCCCACTGAAGCTCCTTAGTCTAATGTAATCATTTGTGTCTAAGTGAAATCAATAAAATGATCAATTTGTATGGAGCAACTAAATTGAATTGGTAAAAATCATTGTTATAAAATCCTGACCAATTATCTGCACCTACCTTGTTCATTTTTTTTTTATTTTTAATACCCTAGCTAGAGCAATGATTTGGATTGACCTAATCGACTTGCAACAACCTGATGATTAAGGTCTTTTAATCAATTTTTTTTTGTATTTAAATATCAAATCGAGTTAAAAGATTTGGGAAATCAAATTAAAAATTTAAATTAATAAAAAATAATATATATATGTGAGTGAATGAATGAAAAATACATAATATATATATATATATATATATACATAAATAATATAAAAAATATATATCAAATATCATTAACTTGCTAGTTCAACCATTGATCTAGCACCTTGTTAAGGTTGATCTCTTAGATCAAAATTTACAAGTATGGGTAAGACGACTAATATTAGATATATACTAAAGTGTGACTTAAAAATTGAAACAATTCATTTATCTAAAGAGAACCAGAAAAAGCTACTCCAGAAACCAAGTACAAAAATGCCAGAAAAGAGACACAACGAGAGGAAAACCACCCACCACTTTCCTTTTGCTCCACCTAGCCCCCGGCTTCAGTTCTTGTGAATGTTCGATACTTTTCGATCTGTCTTTTGAATTTAGTGATCATTATGGACAAATTTGATTTTTAATGACCAACCACTTGTCTGGTCCCTTTAGTCATGGCAGCACCTACTACGGATGTCTGGTCCAAGATACATAAAAATAGCCAGGTTCCTGAACTTTAGTGTACTCCTAGTTTGGTTCTTGAACTTTTGTTACCATTAACCATGTTCTCAAATTTCTACTTCATTTTTATTTTGGTCCTAATAAAACTCAACATCTTGTACATAATCAAGGACTAGATTTAGTATTAATTGTATAATAATCTATAATTTGAGAACCATAATAAAAATCATGGAACTAAACTACAAATTAGGCCAAGGTTCCACAGACTAAATTATAGTTTTTTGCCTATATAAATCCTAGTGGAGCAAGGCAGGATAACACACTCCTCGCTCCAGTCTCAAACAATAAACTACCATGGCAACAACCCATCAGCAGCCTCTGCTAGATACACCCCAAAATTCTCTCAGATTAACACTTTGTGCAGTCCTCTTCTTGACTGCAATAATAGGCTCAACTACACTAGTTAGCCTCCAATATTTCACCCAACTTAGCTCCTCTAATCCTTCCCTGTCACAGAACATATGCGACCATGCCCAAAGCCAAGCATCATGCTTGGCCTTGGTCACACAAATAGCCACAAGCACAACCAAGAAATTGGACCATGCCAATCTGCTTCAAGCCCTGCTGAAAAAATCAGCACCCCACATCCAAAATACCATGGAAGAGGCAAATGATGTCAGCCGTCGGATCAATGATCCTAGAGAACAATCAGCTTTAGCTGATTGCATGACTCTGATGGAGCTCTCTTTGGATAGAATCAAAGGCTCCATGGTGGCTCTTTCAAGGATTACAGTTGATTCTCATGCAAATGCACATACTTGGCTCAGTGGCGTGCTCACTAACCATGTTACATGCTTAGATGAGCTAAATGGTCAAGCAAGGTTCATATTGGAGCCCAAGGTGCAGGACCTGATATTGATGGCAAGAACATCACTAGCAATGCTTGTTGCAATTTCGCCAACACAAGAAGACGTAATTCTGCCATGGAAGGGAGATTTTCCATCATGGGTAACGAGCCGGGATCGGAAACTTTTACAGGCTTTTCCCAAGGATATCAAGGCCAATGTCATAGTGGCCAAAGACGGGAGTGGCAAGTACAAGACTCTTCAGAAGGCCGTGGCATCGGTGCCCAATAATAGCAAGGAGAGATATGTTATTTATGTGAAGAAGGGGAGATACAAAGAGAATGTTGAGGTGGGAAAGGCTAAAAAGAACGTGATGATTGTTGGAGATGGAATGGATTCCACCATCATAACCGGGAGCTTGAACGTTGTTGATGGATCCACTACTTTCAAGTCTGCAACCGTAGGTAAAGATCTCATCTTTTAACTTTGGATTCATCTGAGAGGCATCCATGTTGAATATCAAGTGTCGAATAAGAGGCCAGTAACTAAATAATTAATACTTTTAAGGTTTTAGGTAAGATATGTCAAACTCATGAAATGTTGTTTAATCTGATCCTACTTTGATGAGACCCTTGCGCTGCTAACAACTAACCAACAACACCACAAAAAGTGTTGAAAAAAAAAAAAGAAAGGATGAGCCCATTCATTGAATAGGAATGATTGTCAAAACCAAGTGAACAATGATGAGTTTAATTTACTAGGAACCTTTTTAAGAGGCCCAATTCACAAATTTACGGGACATAAGAGTAACAATAGGCCTATATTTTATTAAGGTTTCATTATATTTTATGATCTGCCAATGCAGCTGCTGTAGGTGACGGATTCATAGCTCAAGACATTTGGTTCCAAAACACTGCTGGGCCACAAAAGCATCAAGCTGTGGCACTCCGAGTCGGTGCGGACATGTCCGTCATAAACCGTTGCCGTATTGACGCTTACCAAGACACCCTATATGCCCACAGCCTGCGTCAATTCTACAGGGATAGCAACATCATAGGGACAGTGGACTTCATATTTGGCAATGCAGCTGTTGTGCTCCAAAATTGCAAGATAGTAGCCCGAAAGCCCATGAGGGGCCAAAACAACATGGTCACGGCCCAAGGCAGAACCGATCCAAACCAAAACACCGGGACTTCTATCCAAAAATGTAAGATAGTTGCGAGCTCCGATCTTGAGCCTGTTAAGGGCTCGTCCGTCAAAACCTACTTGGGCCGGCCGTGGAAGGAGTATTCTCGGACGGTTGTGATGCAGTCCAACATTGGTGATCTTATTGATCCTGCTGGTTGGTCACCCTGGAGTGGGGATTTTGCATTAAAGACACTGTATTATGGTGAGTACATGAACAAGGGACCAGGTGCTGACACTAGTAAGAGAGTAAAATGGCGTGGTTACCATGTCATTAGAAGTGCTAGGGAGGCCCGGAAATTCACTGTGGCTGAGCTGATACAAGGAGGGACCTGGTTGCAGCGCACCGGAGTTGATTACTCAGAAGGCCTGTGAAGTTGGATTGGGTTTATCTTTTTTTTTTTTTTTTAATTATTATGATTATGGCTTTTTAATTTGTCTAAATACAAAATTATGTGATAATTATATTAATTATTGCACTTATTAGTTAAATTTAAAAAATCATTTGCTTTATTCTCTTTCAACCTCTTTAATAAAAAAAAAACATCAATCATTAGAATACTGTTATATTTAAATAAATCTTTTAACATTTAATTTTAGTATAACTGAGTTTACAAATTAATATTACTCATTAATATTTAATGTTTTAACTTAAAAAATAATAATGGTGAAAAGACTCAAGTTTCAATTAATGTGAAAATAATTTGCTGAATTATTATTAAATTAGTATTGTAGGTGATTAATTATTATGCTTATTATTTATGTGAATGCTTACTTTTATTGTTATTATTATTATTTTGTTGGTTGTTTAATGCATTGACCAACCAAAGTTGCACCGCGCTTCAGTTTTGGAGTTTTCTTGATTTGTTATGGAATTTTCTTCTGGGTAAATTCGATTTTAGACAATTTAATGAATGAACAGCTCTCATTTTCTTTCTCCTTTTTTTTTTTTTTTTTTTTTTTTTTTTGTGGGAGTGATTTATGCATAAAGTTCTGTGCTTTGTGTTGGTGGTGAAAAGAGCTAGAAAGCGGTGAATGCTTTGAGTGATGGCACTCACTATAAGACATTGATTTCAACGTCTACAAATGGCTGTAGAAAAGCTTTATAAATGTGGAATGATTTGATGAATTATTTATTTTACTGGAAAATAATTTTATGATGCAAAAGACATCCTTGTTTTCATTAGATGATTTGTATTCGGCCCAAGTGAAATGTAAAATTTCTAGCTTTTGAAGCAAAATTTTCGATTTTAAAGTGTACGATGAAATAACATTGCCTAGTTATTAAAAAAGAAAAAAAAAAAAAAAAAAAGAGAAAACTTTGCCTAATTGGATAAGGAATAAATATGCCAAATTTAAATTTTGTGCTATACATGTGGTGGAAATGACCTTATAATGGGAGAAAAGAGCATGATCAATATGTCCAATTCAGCAATATAACCATTAATTCAACTTTCAAAATCATGTCATATCTCCTAAAAAATTGATTTTGTAAAGCTTTTTTTTTTTTAATAAAAAAAAGAAAGTCTCTTTAAAAAATAGTATGTTTTTAAATATAAATTCTTAGACACTCAAACTCACAATAATAGTGAATTACCATTGGCCCATTTGTTTATTGCAAAAAAACATTCACTTCAAGTTTTTGTGTATTCAGTGCATTTAAAAAAGACTGCTAGCCCTCTTGAAAGAAGCAATCACCGTTCATTTTTCATCTGTTAAGACGTCCTTTAGATTCTGAACTCCCTATTGGAAGTAACTATTTTCAATTTTATCGACTTTATGTCAAAATTAGGGTCTAAAATTTTAAAATTAAAAATTTAATAATTGTCACATAAATATCTCCGTCAAATCTTGAAATAAAGCTACTATTTATGATTTTATGGTTATGCTTCCCCCCCAAGAAGCAAGAGCCACAAAACGTGGATCCAACAATGAACATATAAACTTATCTGTAGATTTTGCCAGAGGGGCGGGGGAATTTTTGGCTAAGGGTAGACTGCTCGTTGAAAGTGATATGCCCACAAAGTGGTTGCTTGCACACAAGATATGATTAAGGCATTTAAAAAAAAAAAAAAAAAGATATTTAACTGAATTGAGAGGGATGCACGTGACCAAATCCCTTCCCTTACAAAAATAGCTAGTTGCGTTCAAATGGGGATTAACTTATACATGTGATTATTCATGTGGACTGCACCAGAAAAAGATCAGTGATAAAGGCCTCACGTACACACACCAACGATACATTTTTGTTCTCATGGTCCAGTTAAGAGATTTTACTATATAATATTTGACTGATTAGGTGACTCAATTGGTGTAAAAGATGTTTAATACTATTAACCTTTTTTTCGGTACATATATAAAGGACAATGGTAAAGATTGTAATCAAAATGTTATATGTTCGAATTACGAAAAGAGGTTTTTGTGGACTGAAAACACCCTTTTTCAGTGAAAAAGATAAGATTCTTTTTTGGTTTTAAGCCTCAATTTATGGTCTTTAACCATCAAATTAATGCTTTGGTCTCTTTGTGATGCAACTTTGTTTCGCTTTTATTTTCTCCCATTGATGAAGTATGAAGGATGAATTTGAAATTTGTCCTCAAACTTCTTTAAGTCACCAATTGTATCCTCCAATAATTTAGTTTTGTTGAATTTGACTTCAAGCTCTCAAGATGAATATTGGAATCTAGTAATTAAGAACTCATTTATTGTTCAATTAAGATTCTTGCTTTCGAACCTTAATTAAGATGTTTGGTGGAATTCAATTCTCTATAACAACACTTCTATTTTGGTTTTTTTTTTTTTTTATTCACCAAAGGAAAAAAGAAAAAAAGAAAAACATCAATGGATTGTTAGTGCATGGAACATTTTGGGTAATCGTGGACAACAGAGATAGTCGAGTCCAAGGTGATGCATCCTTCCGAGGCACAGTTATTAATGCAGAAGTCAAACACTGCAGAAACATAGCGTAAGCTGTCCTGTCTGTCGAATCTTTACTTGTTGGAATTTTCCCTTCTTTTACCCGGATTTTAAGAGTGCTCTCAGGAGTTTCTTGGAGAAGGGTTGCTTTAAAGAGGCCCCCCCTTACTGGCTGAACCACAACTTGGCCTTCTTCTCTACCCATCCACCTGATCATCAAACTAACCAACAAAGCCTTGGCATCACCCAATTTTTAGTACCCTCTTTTGGACTTAAGAGGCTTGTTCTTAGGCCCTCCTTCCGAGCTAGAGAGGCTTTTCTCCTGTCAATCCTGAGCCCTGGCAAATCATTATTATTATTTTTTCCCCCTCTCTGTTGGTTTTCCTTTTTCTTTCTTTGGCATTAATGGGTTCTCATTTTTCTGTTTAGTGCATGCAATCAACCCTTATATATGATTTCAAAGATGGGATCTTTGGATAGTTTTACATTTCTCAGGAACAGTTGTAGATACATGGAGGATGGAGCATTGCAGTATAGTTTGGAGGAGAAGGAGCAGAGGTTGCTTCTCTGTTGAATCTCTCATTTTTCTTCACCATCATTGGCCAAACCTTTAATAAGGTATATCAGATTTCTTGTTTATCATTCTCTCCTTATATATATATATATATATTAAAAATGTTTTCTTTTCAGTCTAAAGATAGATACCAATCTTCATTCAATGGAAGATGGTTCCTAAATAATATGCCATCTTTTTTTTTTTTTTTTTGGTTTTTAATCTTCTCTAATAAGTTGCTGGGCCTTTTATTTTTTGGTTCCTTCTTTTGTGTCTGTAAATTAACTGCTTTTGTGGTTGAGTTCACATTCCAACGTCTAATTATGCGCTGCTTTCTAGCAGGCATAAAAGAACATCTCGGTTTTTCCTTCAATTTTTGTGTCATTCATTAAAGGAAGACCACTGCATTGGGCTTCCAGATTCTACCATGGCAATGAAGATTAAAGGGATCTGCAAGGGGTTTAAGTACATCTCGCAGATCTTTGGTGAGGACTTTTCTGTCTCCTTTACGCTATATTTGTATCTTCCTGGTTTGAAATGTGTTCAATCAGTGCTTATTTAGATTTTTCTGGCTTTTGTAATGGGGAATGCCTTTCCTTTTTTATTTACCTTATTTCAGTGGTGAAGGAGAGAGAGATGGAAATTGGGTACCCAACAGATGTGAAGCATGTGTCACACATAGGGTGGGATGGCCCTTCTGGCAGCCAACCTAGTTGGGTATGCATGCGGCTCTCATCAATTGGACTCCATGTTTCTGCTTTCATTGTGTTCTCATATGCCTAATCCTGAACTTTGTTTAATAAGTTGCTTAATTGATTGGGATTTGACAGATGAGTGACTTTAAGTCACCGCCTGATTTCTCAACAACATCTGCACTTAGTAATCCAAGAGACTCCAATTCTGTAACTTATTCTCCATGGTCCTCTCAAGGTAAAATTCCGATATTTTATTTCCTGTCTGGTTTGCTTTCCATTTCGTTATTATCATTCTTTAGTTCATCTCTGCATCACAGAGTATCTTTTCTTAGTGAAGCAGAATTCTGTACATTGAGAAGTTAACTACACGTATATAATTTTATCAACAAAAGAAAGCGTACACATAGATATTTGGGGGATAAACCATGGGAGCTTGGTGGTTATCCAATGTGGTTTCCACGCACTTGGCCCCAATCCCCTCAGCCTAATCTCTCCCCCTTGAAAATGCAGGTGAGTGATTGAGTGTGTTGCTGGGTTCTAGATTCGGTAATCACTGTAGCCGAGTGTGTGGCAAACTGCTTAGGATTCATCGCTACTTGAGTAGTGAGTTAGGATATTAACTCCGGCTTAAGTACGTGTAAGTGATAACTAATATTCCTACGATGACCTTTTTTTTAGCATTCAAAAAAGATATATGGGGGACAGGTTGCATAGAGTGGGATCACATTTGAAAATACTTCACGGGTAAGAATACATTCTCACATGCAACAATTTGGCTAGTAGTCAACCCAAGGTTTGGCTTAATTAATAAAATAGTAGATATGCTCCCCACCTCTTCAAACCTTGGATCGGCTAGCAAGGAATTAACTCCTTGTGAATCCACTGGATGATCTATTTTTGACTGGACTATGAAGTTGAGCTTAACCCGTGATATCACTTAATCATAAAAAAAGGGTGTTCTAAGGATTCCACATTGTGGAGTCTAAGGAAGAAAACAAATGTATGCAACCTCACTTTTATTTTTACATATATGTCTCGATGATACGAACGCCTCATGATGATGCACTAAAAAAAAAAAAACAGAAGGAAAGGCTGATAGTTTAGAGGGCACATATATAGGCTTAGTACCCGGAAGCTGTAGTCATGGGTTGCTTTGTCTTTTACCGTATGGAATTATTGCATTAGAAGACAAAATCATATATGGTCTGTCACATGCGGAATTATTGATAGAAAATGGAGACTGGAAACTTATATTAATGCAATTTTCAAGCTTATTGAAGTTTTTTTTTGTACGGTATAGGGAGAGTTTCTCAGATTCTTTGCATCCAATAGGACTATTTTGGCTCTTGTGTCACGGGAGAATGGTTATCTAACAGGGGGAATCCAATATCTCATTGTATTAAATAAAAATAATTGTTGGTGGACCATAGTAAACTGTGGAATTTGCACATCAATTGTTCTTTTTTCCCTTCTGTCACATGGAATTTGTCATTTCCAATGGCTAACATCCACCATTTGATAGCTAACTTCCATTAAAAGTATGCACACCTTGCTCTTTTCTGCATGTCCGTGACCAATATTGATATTGTAGTTGCTATTTTCTTATTTGAATTATCCTCTCTGCTCATGTAATTGTCACTATGGTGATATGAATACTCATGATCTTAATAAACTTTTACAGATTATGACAACTCTATGGGACATCAATCTATGGCCAATGTGTTCAATGACAGTCCATCTTCAGATCTCCCAAATGCTTCCAAGAAACCTAAAAGGAAGAAGAAGACAACTGCTACTTCAAAGTCGTCATCTTCCGCATCAAGGTCTTCACGATCGTTGATGGCAAAGGCTACAACATATGAATTACAGCCCACACCGAATCTACAAGTTGCATGATGGTGGTCTACGGAAGAGGAAGGACTCTCACCTAGATAACAAAAGTTGCAAATCGCCTTAGAGAACAAAAGTTGCAAGGTCCCTTTTTGTACTTGCGATGACAGAGGGGCTGAAAGAATTAAAATGTATGGCGTGCAATGCTAAAGTAATGCAAACTACAACAAAAGCATGCCAATGATAAACAATAGAAGGAAATTAGGAAAGGGTGGAGATCTGAAGGTAATATTTGAAAATCATTGTTCAGGGGGGACATTAATGCAGGAAAAGCAAATTTCTTCTTCTGGGGGTTTTACGATGAGTGAATAACATGTAGAAATGTGGATTGTTCAGCATTTCTGTTGCTAAGATTTGCTAATTCAAATATTGGATTGAAAAAAACTTTAGTTAGTCTTCAAAAATAGTTCTATAATTCAGTGAAGGTCATTCACCATACATTTGCAGATTCAAATATCAGCATTGGCTTCCCTGACCAGAATCTTCTCTGCATGTCTGCCATGTTGCGTTATGCATAGGATTTTATTTCCTCAACCATGATCAGAACATTATTAAAAACTGACGAATCGGAAGGGAACTTCTAGTCAGGAAAAACTTCATAACTGTGTCTATGTGCCTAAATTCCTTATACCTGGACTTGTGGGCTGCCAACCAAGGCATGATTTAACGTGAAATCGATTAAACTTTCATTAGAAATAAAGGAAAAAGGACTCTTGGCTTGCTTATGTGGCTTACATGTGCTACAAACGGACAACCAATATTCACCTCATAGGGCACATGAATTCCAAGGACTTACATAGGGCATGGGCTCATGTTTCACCCGGATGGGGAGGAGTGCTCACTTCCTGCAAGAATTCCAACAGAAAATGCAAACCGTCCTGTAAATAGTTCTGTTCATACTAGTGGCAATATTTCTGAAAAGAAATCCACAGGGGAATATATAGGTTTTGTCGACTTTTGTATTTAGAATAATTCACATTTATTTTAATGCAGTAAAACTAGAGCCATCTGTACAAAACCAGCAACAGATGCCTAGATTTTGATGGATAATTCATTGCAACCCCAGGAAAGATCCACGTAGTTTGCTTTTGACATAATTCAGGAGACTGATTCCTGGGTATATGATTAGCCTTAAAAAAAAAAAAAAACCTGTTGGACCAAACATAACATAGCTGGTAGACAATGATCACATTCTATCCATTCAGATTGCAAACATAACATTTTATGTAGGCCAGTAATTTGGTGATTGTGTACCTGCCTCCGAGTATTGAACCCTGCTTATTCATAAAAACTCATACTGTGTGTGAGGTTTGAAGAGAAGGGTCAAATGTGCATGGATTATTTTCCAATTTTAACATGAACGATTGTGGCGATACGACTTGATTCATTACCTTAAAAAAAAAAAAAACAAGAAGAGAGAGAGAGACAGACGATATGAATTTGGGATCATCAATTTGAAGTGGGAAACAGTAATAACTGGTCAGATAATTCAACCCAATCATTGTGACATTATTGTAATGGTGCTTCCCCTTGCCTCTGCTCCGGACTTCTTCTGAAACTTGTGGGCAACAAGATACATTTGAAATGAGAAGAGCACAATGTTACAAATTTGAGCTTCAATTGCTAGGCTGGAGTGAAAAGTCTCAAGACAGGTCACGTCCAGAACTTTGCTTCACATGGAAGGCAGAAAATCTCAAGATATAAAGGTTCCTCAAAATTGCATTCTTTATAGGAAACTGAGTTGTTATTATTTTATTTTTGCCTCCATGTTGGAAGAGAGAATATGAGAATTATCAATTCTTTGAACAATTATCTTCCAAAGCTGAACTTTTTTATTTGGTAAAAATTATATCACAACGAGAGTTCCATTGTATGAAACGCAATATTAGAATATAAAAACATGAATAAAAAGTAACGAAGAATCCAGTGTAAAGCATAATTTGAAAGGGAAGGTTAAGTAATTTCAGTCCCATTAATGATAATATGAAAACATATACTTTCATTTATGGAACCAAAAGAACATCTTTATCGTCAGTTCTTAATTAAGTGGCTATGGATGGAAAAGGATGGGCCTTGAATTGCCTTGAAACATAAATTGAAAGCTGGCCTAAAAAGAAGCGTAATCCTTGTGTTAAAAGAACTTGCAAGAAAGATGTCCTATTCCTTCAAATATGTGTTGAATCTTTTGATGTAGATGGCATTATCAAGAAGTATTTTCCCTTTTCCTAGCTATTACGTAACAAAACTGGTCATTACAGCCTGGTAGAAGCTGACAAAGCTGAGCAAATGTTGAGCTGTATGAATATGTGACCACCAAGGTGAACCAAATTTGACTTTCTAATGGTCTTTCCTAATCAGTTTGAAAAATTTGCCCTTGCTTTGGTCTCCATTATAAAACACAATGATCAATGAGAATGAGACCTGAAACTCCAATGGCTGGGCATAGTTGGCAAAGTGAATATGCTTCACATCTCGTTGATGAAGATTAGATTCTTAATGTTAAAATTTAATATATAATATATTTTTAGAGGGCATATAACAATTTCATTTTTTCTTTTTTTGAATTGGTTAGTTTCTTATTATGGTATCATACTCTTTATAACCAACACGTTATAAATTCAATTTACAATGATCTCATCTTTTTGCATTAATTACTTGTGAATTTTTGCTTCTATATATGGAAGAAAGGTTTGAGTTTGGTTTATGCTTCCGGCTCAATATATTACGCCAGAACTTAACACTCGGAGAACAATTTGACTAACACCATCACATCATTGTAAAACCATAAAATGACTATAATGAGACATATCGATCATTCATATATATATATAATAAGTATCACCTCTAATTGCTATCTCCGACACTCCATGTCAACCTATTTCCACCCAATTGTGGAGATTACGAGATGATTCATGATCTAATTCCAAACCTATTGCTTTCAAGATGCTCGGTTGCTGCACAAATTTAAAATCATTTGAGGCCGGCGAAATACATACCATGAGCACGTTGGTGACGATTTCTCTGGATAAGCTAATCGGTAATGGTAATTTCTCTTTCGAGCTCCTGAGTGGGATGGCTTATTGTACTTCAACGCCAACCGTGCATGGAAAGGCAACTGAGTTCTTGATCATCAAGAAAAAAGCCACCAGTTACAATCACTTGTCACGTAAAACTGTCTTTGTCCGAAAGCTGCGAGCGCACACACTTAGTTTGCAAATCAAAGCTGGTTTAAGGTTATGAAGTTGTTACCACTCAAAAGCTAATAATTAAATGCATACCCTTCGTTCATTGATTGAAATTTTTTATCGAAGAAAGTTGTTAAACAGCTTTCAATTGATTTTATTATATGGAAGTCATAAATGGCACATATACATAAAGTGCAGTGAACATTTATTTGAACTATTATTATTCAACCTCCACACTGGTTCCTATTTAGATTCTTTCATAACTTTAAAAGAGATTCATTCTGTTGAACAAACTGTATACATATTCATTTATGAGATATAAATATAGAACCCAATAATAAGAGGTTCCAAAAAACAAAAGGAAAGCTACATGCCCCATGGAGCAAAAGCAGGTTAATTTCTAGGCCTGTTTTGGAGATTCCTCCAATATGCAACAGGAGCACTGATCTAGTTCTTTGTCAATATCCACCAACTTGTTTCCACTTCATACTGATTAAGGCCTGTCCAAACAATTGATAGATTGGTGCAGGTTCAAAGAATTGTTAAATAAGCATTTGGGTTTATCAAATAACCATTGGTTAGACGAAATAGAACATGAAGCATTGCAGGTCATGTTCTATTTTCTTGCCTATTGTTTTTGGTACCGGGATTGATACGAATAGTACACACACAGGCCTTCAGTGAGCAGCATGCATACTAATAAATTATATATAGCTTATGTCACAAACTCTCATAAGCCAGACGTATGCATAACTTCAAGTTGTTCAAACATGTCTTAAAAATATATGTACAATGTTGTTAAAATTCAACTAATTGGGTCAACAATTAATCGGGTTAACTGGTTAAATTAAATAGTTAATTTGATTGATTTAATATTTAATTATAAATATTTATTTATCAGTAGTTGAAAAAAAATAATCTAAAACAATGATTATATATCATATCTTTTGATAAAAATATATCTTTAATTATTAAATTTAAAGGTTATTGTAAAAAAAATACGTATGAAAGGACTTGATTTTATGTAAAATTGCAATTTTACTGATTAAATTATAAGTTTAAATAACTTTTTCTTGGGTTTCCTTGAATCTAGGATGCTATAAATAAGATATCTAATGCAGTCCAACAAAACACAAAAAAATAATAATAAAAAAAAGTTTTGATAAAATTTATGAGTTAGTTGCCGATTTAAATGAAATTTAGGACTCAAAACATTAAATTAGACAACAAAGTGTAGGGGTCAAATTATATTTTTTGGTATTTTACCCGAAATTGGTTAGACCATTAACCAAACTCAGTTTAAAATGAATTTGAATGTTTTTTTTTTTTTTACCATTTCCCGAGTTTTATGGTCGAATCAGATAAAAAATTTGACTAGTTCTCAGTTTTTCCCAATTCAATCAGCTAGTTCCGTCTAGTTCTTTGTATTTAGCTCTCATAATCATATCAAATATGATATTGTTTAAATATTTATAAAAGAGATCGTATAAATTATTCATAATTTTCTAACATATGAAAGGTAAGACCTTAACCTTGAATCTCTTATTCACGGGTTATACATTGATTTATTTTCCAAATTATATGTAAATGCTATTAATAACGATAGCATTGCAGGACCATTATCACTCACTAGGTATAGATTGGGCAAGCAATGAATACCGTGAATTGTGACAGTGCTAATTATATATGGTGCCGGTGGGTGAACAATGAATACTAATGAGAAAAGAAAAAAGAAAAAGAAAAACTTAAGTCCTAATTCACTTTTGAGTCAAATAAATGTCGTGAGTTGTAACAATGAAAGCTAAGTAAACATGACATCGTCCTGTCTTGTCTATGTCCAATTTTCCATGTTTCCCTCAAAATTACGCAGCAAAGGTCGAAACACTACCCGCATTCTTGTTCTTGTATGAATGGACAATTTAGTATAAATCGAGGAGAAAACTAAATATTATTTACATAAATAATAAATTTTTTATTTTAATATTATATTTCAAATCCTAATTTTAATTCATTTGGTTTATAAATTACTTACATCTCTTTTTCTTTTTTAACTAGAGATTTTTTTTAACTCATGCTACCACTTGAATTTTTAATAAGAATTCAAATTCCTTGTGTATATTTTATGTTTTAAATAGGGAATTATTTTAATAACATGTTATGGTAGTAATTTTATAATTTGTGCAAAAGAGATTTCTTGTCATTGAAATAATATCTTAAAAGAAGAGAAAAGAAAAACGGTGAAATTTGCTTCTTGATTGGGTTCAATTTGATCCACAGAAAATAACTTTTGATTTTCTATAGAAAATTTTCAAGGGAAGAAATATATTCATACAATAAATTTATGCTGCTAAAAGAGAGAGAGAGAGAGAATATCAAGCAATACGAATTTCAGACTATTTTGAAGTCATACAATCTAATTTCCAATAAATGTTATAAAAAAATGTCTAAGATTAATTAGTTGTATTATTGTAGCAGTAGATCCCAGTCTAACATTAATGGTATGAAGTATGATGCAATTTTATTAATTACACAATATATATTCATATGACTTATTTCTAACATTTTCCAGGAAAATAATGTTGCAATAGCATTGAACATCAGTTATATATACGCGGTTGGTGAACAAGGAATCCAAAAAAAAAAAAAAAAAAAAAAGAGCCATAAACTCGAATTTTTCTCAAATAAATGTTGTGACCGTGATTAGCTTAGCAAACATGATATCGTCTTCTTCTGTGTCCAATTTTCCATTTTTCCTTCAAAATTACATAGGCACTGCCTGCATTTTTTGCTCGACTTTTTCTCATCATGCGTTCGTGACCTAAGTTTACGCTACAAATATGACTAATAGCTTAGCGAGACAAAGTACTATTAAATATTCTAATTTTATTGCTTGACTTTTGTGCTTATTTAGCTTAATATGATTTTGTAATGTAATACTCTTTATTTAATAAAATTTACTTTGTCTTATAAAAAAGATTATTAAGTATCTAGTAACTACAAAAATAATGCTTGGAAATGAGATTCAGGATTTGAATTTCAACTATTGCTCATAGTTTAACTCCATGATCTTCAATTCAATTGAACCCAAAAATAAAAAATAAAAAGAGCTTATTTTGTTAATGGGGTCACATAGCTGATACTGAACAATCATCAACATATTTTTGTTGATTTTATCATTTAAGAAAGTCATCAATCTTTAACTTTGATTACTAGCCTTCTTATACTCAGTAGCATAACAACAAAAACGCTTGGAAACCTCATGGTTCTTGGTTTAAATACCGTGTAGCTTTTCACATCTTTATAAATTTTAAAAATTTAAATTTAAATTTTTAACTATAAAAATTTTCTTTTAAGGGACCGACGCCATTGTTTTTTCTTCAATCAACGAGACATGATGGTTGGAAAGCAAAGAAATAATCTGTAAAAGGGCCTCTTGTTGAGAAGGCTCAAATAGGTCCAATCCTACCTTATAAAGAACGATTCCATTCTTTATTTACCTTCTAGATTACGTTTTCTATATATGTAACCTAATCCCTTCAAAGGGTTTAACTACTAGGTCAGATTGAAGATGTAAATGATATGTTAAATCCTGATATGTCCCCTCAATTGCAACTCTCTTAGGCTACAAGTATAGGCAACATATAGTTCCTCCTTACCTTGCCCAAAAATTTATAATTTAATGAAAGAAAAAGGGATAGCATCTTTTGAGCACATGGTCTCTTGATCGTAAAGTATATGATACCAAATCAACACCTCAATTCGTTCAAAAGCTTATGACATTGGTTGGTTGAGGCCCAAGAAACTAAATAATATATTAAACTTAATAAAACCATTAAACCATGTTTAATATTTTGAGTTGGTTATAACGCAGAGGACCATCAATTTATATAAATAGAATCTTATTGTTGCTTTGTACATAAAAATTGTTACTTTGGTTCTAGTTTTCGGTCTCATTGAAACCACTGAAATATTATTCTTCACATTGAGAAGAAAATGTTTAATATCTTAAGTATTTATTTACTTTGTCTATATTAGGATATCTATTATGCTAACCAGAGTTACACGACAAAGAAGGTCGTTTCTATTTTGTAAGTCTCCTGTCATCTATTCCAATACGAGGCATTTAATTGAAGAATTAAACTTCTCAATGATTGGACTCATTCTATTGACATGTCCAACCATGCTTTTATTTTGATCAAGTTTCAAAGGGAACAATGGGCACATCACAAAGTTCCATTTGAGGCTTTCGATTGAGGTCCTTCCTTTTCCTATTAATGGTGCTGGTTGAGTTAACTTGGGTTTGGAGAATAAAAACACAATTAGTAAATCGTTTGTCATATAGACACAATGCCTCTTTGCAACACAATTATGAAGACTTTAAATCAACTAATAATAAATATTAAGAATTAGAAAAACCAAGATTTATTGTTTGATTTGTTCCACCGAATATTGTAATTGATATTTTGAATAATGATCCTTTTGCTATTTTCTTTATTTATATATATATATATATATATATAGAGAGAGAGAGAGAGAGAGAGAGAGAGAGAGATTTATTGCTTTTATTTAAAAGTTGAAAATTTATTGACTCTCAAAAAATAGGAAGGGACATTCGTCATCACTATGTCATAAAATTATTTAACTTGTTAGTTAAATTATTCATAATATTAAATTATCATAAAAATTGGCTCTCTTTTCTAGTGATTACCCTTATTATCATTCATTTTAAGAGTAATCTTACCAAGCATTTTACTTGTATAATATTTTTTCACAAACACTTTCATGACAATTGTGTATCAAACGTCAGCTCAGGTTAGTCCTCTCTGATCTATAAATTTTCTACTTTCATTTTAACTCGAAACTTGAAATGGTGGTTCTTCTCGGCCACACCGAGATGGCCACCGCTCAAAGCAATGGGAGTGTGGTTAGGAGTTAGACTGCCTGCCATACTCATGAATGCTCCATTTGGATCACCTGTCAAAAACAAGTTTGTGGTCCAATGTAGCAGTGTGTAAAACTTCTGCTTCTATCCTCTTTCGTTTTATTTTAGCTTATTAAAAAAGTTTCGTTATACACTTAATAGAGATAACTTTCTTAGTTTCTCTTTTTAATATTGAAATCTTTGATTTGAAAAATAAATATTAACTACTTTGGGTGTTTTTGAATGGATTATATCTCTTTGATTTTTTTTAGACAATAAATTTAAAATATTATTAAATAAAAATTACACAACATTCATTGATTTTATACAAAATAAAAATAAAAATTGATAGTTTCGTGCACCTCAAGCAAAAATATTTAGCTTTAAATGGACTCAAGTTCCAAGTAAAAGTTTCTACTCCCAATGTAAATGAAAAATTCAAGAAATTTCACTATATACTCACTCATCAAAATTTATAAAGAAATTACACTTGGATCATTAGATAACAATAGAAACATAGTCTTTAATTTTGTCACTAATGTCTTTGATCACCGCCGTAAGGTTTTATGATTTTTTAGTGCTATCATTTAGTCATGTAATTGCAGTACTAAAATTATTTTTAATAATTATAAAAAAAAATCTACCTGATTGCACCAACTAACTTCATCATATCACTATCTCTTTAGATTAAAAATAACTCTGCTTTACTAATATTCAATGTAGCCACTATCTTAG
Organism: Kandelia obovata; assembly: GCA_021464305.1. NCBI lineage: Eukaryota > Viridiplantae > Streptophyta > Magnoliopsida > Malpighiales > Rhizophoraceae > Kandelia > Kandelia obovata. The sequence goes on along the minus strand of CM038485.1, from coordinate 57,394 downwards.
TAAAAAAGTATAATACCTTCCTTGGTGACAAGTTGAATATAACTAAAATTTAAAAAAATAAAATAAAATAAAAAAAAAAAAATAAATAAATAAATATATATATATATATATATATATATATCAAGTATAAAATTATTTAATCTTTAACCGGTACTGAATTTTAACTTTATATCTCTTTTATTAAATTTTTAACTACTATCACGTAAAAATATGCCGTATGGGTGACAGATAGGATTTCTTCAAAAAAGAATTGTTGTTGTATTTTATTTCGGGAAGTGAAATATCTATAAGATCGTTAGTTTTTCCTACCAAAATGGATTTATATAAATAAAGAAAAAGGTTAAAGTCCCTGAATGTGCCCCTAATTCCAAATGAAATTACTCTCAACTTATTATATGCATATTCTTCGCATCAAATTTTCAATAAAGTAGACATCATTAACTAATATTTTGTCTTTTACTTTCATAAAAAAAGTTGAAGTGCGAACTTCATGAATTTTCCCATCCATTAAAAGAAAGGGGGAAAAAAAAAACCTTCAGGAAGAAAAGATGAATGAAAAATTTACCTCATTCCTCCTTTTTATTATTATTTTTTAAAAACTTTATTAGTTCTTATGGTAATTCAAATCTATTATAATCTCTAACAACATCATTAAGATTGTAAATATAAGATAAAAAAAATTAAAATTTACTTATAATATTAGAAATTTTTATAATTATTTTTATTTTATTAATTAAATTTAACTCATATTAAAAATATTTTGTTAAACATAATCACATGATAACCACTTATATGTTACATGATAAATATATCTCTTTTTTATTGTTATATCATTAAATTTATAGATATTACATAAATTTTAGTTTTTTTAAAAAAATTTAAAATTTATATTATATTAACAGATTTGATGATACGATAAATATAGAGATGTATCTACTGTATGATATATAAATAATTATAATATAATTATATTTAATAAAAAAATTCAATATAAACTAAATGAGTTATTTTTTTTAAACGAAATAAATATAATTACAAAATTTTATATAAATTATTATTATTTTTCTCTCTCCGCGTATAAAGGCAACTCCTTTTGTTATCCAAAAGAAGAATCCTTCTCAGTAAGCATGCTAGCTATTAAATGTGGGCGGCATATGGGGCCAGTGTCTTTCTGTTCAATCCTAGGCATGCTCATGGATTCATATTACACATTTACATACATGAACATGAGGATTTTACGTTCAAAGATTTTACGACTATTGAGGCATTGAGTGAGTGAATGAAAATGACCGGAAGAGTGGAAGTCAATGGGCCATTATTCACATTGCCTTCCTTATTACCCTCTGGAGTAGAGGAATTCAAAGCATGAAACTCTCTCTCTCTATATAGCATTTACACCTCTCTTCCCCTCCATAAATGCAATCGCACCCTCTCAATACTCTCGGCAATAACTCCTTTGCTGCCACATCCTCTCCACCTGTGCCCTTTCTTCTTCTCCCTTGTCTAACTTTCTTCAAAGCATCTCTCTCTTCCTCTTCCTTTTCCACTCTCTCTCTCTCTCTCTCTCTCTCTCTCTCTCCCCAACCGTGTCTCTCTCTCTCTCTCTCTGTGTCCACTGTTATTTTCTCTGCAACCTAAGCCATAGTCCTTCAGCCCAGCAAACCAATGTAGCTTGCTTGCCCTCCTTGCATTGGACTACCCCACAAAAGTGTTCGGCATCTATATAAACAGGTAAGTTCTGAATTATAATACCCGCATATCAATAACTCTCCATGTGTTGACTTTTAACCACTTTTCAATACTGTGGTGATTATCAATGGTTTTTCAAAACCACCATTATTTTTGGCAACTTTCTTTCTAACCTAGCCAATGCATGACTGCATTAGATATTTGCTTTTTGGGCTCTTTGGTTTTAAATGATATTTCGGTACAGAGATAGAGAGTGATAGACAGAGGGAGAGAGAGAAGAATCGTTCAGCGAGATGTTAGTGGGCGTTACAATTTTTATTTTTACTTTTTTGGTTGAAGTTGGTGTGTGTGTGTGTCAAAAGGGGGTTAACTCATTGTCAACTCTTTGGTCTGTCTTTGTGATATATAACTTATTAATTTGCTTTAGTACTTTCTATAATTCTAAGTCCTTTGAGCACGTAAATCTAGAAAAGGCTCCAGACTTTTTCTCGGTTTAGACCAAATATCCATTAGTAGTCATTCCTGGTAACTTGTACTAATCTTATTAGCTTTTCACTCAGACAGCTCCAAAGAGAATCTATTAAACTAACCCCCACTACAAGACAAGAGTAAACCTAAACAACCATTTTATGCCTTCAACCGACAAGTTGAGAGACTTTGTACACAGATAGAGAGGGGGTCCACAGAGAGGGAGAGACAGAGAGGGAAGGGGGGGGGGGAGAAGATGCTGCTTAATTAGGGTTTGTGGGAGACTCTCCTTCTATATAGTGGAGTTTAAGGAAGAAAAGAAGTTGTCGGATTCCACTCGTCGCCATCACCACTAGTCCAGGGTATATCCTCTCTCTCTCTCTCTCTCTCTCTCTCTCTTCCTATGCCTTGCTTAATTATTGTACTTTTTAAATTATTTCCTGGTTTCACCTTATATTAGCTAAGGAAGATCCTATCATGGTACTTCTTTTTTCTTCTTTTGTTTTTTTTTTTGGTGCTGCGGGTGCTGTGAGGATGAGGTATTTCATCATGGCCATCTCATGTCCCATCAACAAGTTGTTTGAGCTGCACATAAATATTTCTAATCAACGCTATTAGAACTTTGTTAACTTTTTTACATCTCTTCACCAGATCCCACCGTGTGTAAAGCCTCGTGTGAACATGCGTTAGCAAAAATATATTGGGGATAGAATAGACATCACTTGCCATATAAGTTCATCTAATATTTATTATCTTGCAGAGGATAGAGATTTGTTTTAACTTTTAATCCTCTTTTTCTTCAACTGAATGCTTTATATATATGTACTCTTCTTCTTCTTCTTTTTTATTTTTTCTTTTTATTTTTTCTTGGCAGACTAAATTACAAAACATATAGGACTTCAGAAATTTTGGGGGTTTGTCAAAATGTTCCAGCCAAACATGTTTGAGAGTCATCATATGTTTGATATGACCACAAAATCCTCCGAAAACGAACTGGGGAGGCTGAAAGATGACGATTATGAGACCAAATCCGGCACAGAAACCAACGAAGCTGCCTCCGGAGATGAAGATCCCAACCATCGGCCCAAAAGGAAGCGTTATCATCGACATACTCAACGCCAAATCCAAGAAATGGAAGCGTAAGATTTTATATGCACTCTTAGTTCCTAACTTTTGACCATGGTAGAGAGAGAGAGAGAGAGAGAGTTGTGATAAAGATACTGCCTTGATTGCTGTGCTGTTTTGGCAATTTGGACATCTTGAGAATATTTGAACTTTGATCATCAGTTTTTTCAAGGAGTGCCCACACCCAGATGACAAGCAAAGGAAGGAGCTCGGCAGGGAGCTGGGGTTGGAGCCTTTGCAAATTAAATTTTGGTTCCAGAACAAGCGCACCCAGATGAAGGTAAGGCATCTTCTGGTGCAATGATGAAGGCTTACATGTGGCTTTCCCATGAGCATTTTTGCCAACATGAGAATTACTAGTACTTTCCATTTGGGATTTTACCTGTGTAGAAAGCTCAACTGAAGGAAAAGAAGAAGAGAGGAATATACCCTTTGTGGCATTAAAATGAGGCCATAGGCATGATTTTTTAAGATATGAAATTGTAGAGAAAATAACTTACTTTTTCATTCAACTTTGCTGCTTTACATAGGGATTTTGGAAATTTACAATGATTAAATTAAAATCTTGCTTATTTATTCATGTTAACAACTTGTTACAATACCTAAAACTTTTCTGATAGCTTTATATTGTTCAAGATAGACTCTTTAACTTGCAAACAAACTATTTAACTCAATACAACATCTTAAACACTAGCAGCAACCCTAAATGTACGATTGTCTTGAAAAACAAAGGAAAATAAGCTAAACAACATTTGATTAATGCATGAACAACAGTTGATTCTATCTCAATAAAAACACACCATGAAATTTGAAATAGTGGAGGGAAAGGGAATTACTGCACAAGCTAGAATTTTTGCTCCAGCAAATTGTCACTACCAATACCCCTCCTTGACACGTTTGCTCGAAAACAGAAAATTTCTTCACTCAAACTGATTTGACTTGTGTATTTTTGCTGCTCTTAAAGTCATAGAATGTATTAAAATTGATTTTTTTATATTTTGTTTTCTTTAAGTCATGGAGGACATTTAACTTACTGTAAATTGGCTGCAGAGTGTTAAAGTTTCTGGTCTATTAAACTAGACTTCTAAATTATTTTGACTTGTTTATTTTCCTTCTGAAGCCATGGGGTTCATCATCTCATTGATGAGAAGAAGGCTCCATAAACATCTTCAAACTTTTTTTTTTTTTGTAAACACATTTAAAAACAATTTTTCTGACATCTAGATGATATAAAAAAAAGTTTTTTTTTCATGCATTCTAATTGATGTCAAAGAAAGAAAAAAAAAGGGATTTTTCTATTATTCTTCTTCCTAGGAAAACTGATTAACATACCATATGAGAAAGGTTGATTTTCTGCCATTCTAGTTGCTAGTTAAATTGTAAGAAAGGAGAAGATGATACCATTTGTGGTATTAAATTGAGTCAATAGACATGATTTTTGAAGTGATGAAATTGTGGAAAAATAAAAAAAAGAAAAGAAAAACTTACTTTTTCATCCATCTTAGCCTGTTGATGGAGGGAGATTGGGAACTTACAATACTTACATGTAACCATGCTTATTTATGAATGTTAATAGCTTGATACAATTCAAAAAACTTTTAAGACAGTTTTAAATTGCTCAAGATAAACTCTTTAGCTTGTAAACAATCTAGTTAACTCAAATTATAAGCAAAACACATCTTGGAGACCAGCTGCAGCCCTAGTTGCATGTTTGCCATGAAAAACAAAAGAAAACAAGATGTACCACACTAGGTTGATGCTTGAATGACAACTGATTCTATCACAACTAAAAAGCACAATAAAATTTGAAAAATTGAAGGGAAAGAGAACTGCTGCACAAGCTAAAATTTTTCTCTATCCAAGTGCCCAACACTGCTCCTTGAAACAGTTGCTAGAAAACAAAAACAATTCTTTATTCAAATTGATTTAACTTTTGTTTTTTTTTTTCGTCGTCCTGCAGCCTTAGAGAGTATTAAACATTTACTTTTTCATGTTTCCTTCTCCTCAAGTCATGAAGGGTCTTTAGATTGCTATCAATAGGTTGCAAGGCCTTCAGAGATCTTAGTTTATTAAACTGGATTTCAACATGATTTTGATTTCTTTATTTCTCTTCCTGAAGTCATGGAGGTCATCTGATTGATGAGAAAAAGAATACATGGGCAGCTTCAAGTTTTCTAGTTTAAAATCCAGACTTGAAACTAATTTTTGAGGAAAGTGTTACATGTGCAACTTGGACTTTTCTGGTTTGTCAACCAGATTTGAAAACAATTTTTCTAACATCTAGCTGAAGTGAGGTCAAAGAGATTGTTTTCCTACATTTTAATTGATGTCAATGAAAGGTAGACTTATTTTTTTGTTATTCTTTTTGCTAGACAAACTGTTTTACTTATCATATGAGAAAGACTAATTTTCTATCATTCTTATTGCTAAGAAAATTGATTCAGAATGTAGATGTAAGATTGGTAATTTTCTCGATTTGAAACTACATTTTCAAGAGTACATTAAGATCATTCAAGACTCTAATATCATTTAAAGGGGAAAAAAATGAGAAAAAGATACCATTTGTGGTAATGAAATGAGTTAATAGACATGATTTTTGAAGAATTGGAATGGTGGGAGCTTGGAAACTTACAATGCTTACATGCAAGCATGCTTGTTTATGCATGTCAATAGCTTGCTACAGTACATAAAACATTTCTGACAGTTTTACATTTCTCAAGATAGACTTTAGCGTGTAAACATGCTAGTTAACCCAAAAATACAAGTAAAACTCGTCCTAAAGACTAGTTGCAGTCCCTGGCTGTATGGTTGTCATGAAAAACAAAAGAAAAACAAGCTAATTGACACTAGGTCGATTCATGACCCACAGCTGATTTATTTCAACGAAAACACACTCTGAAATTTTAAAAACTGGAGGGAAAGGGAACTGCTAAACAATCTGGAATCTTTTACTCCCGCAAAGTGTCATCACCAACAGTATCGTTCTTAAAGTTAAATTTTCATTTTCATTTTGCTATCTTTTCATCTCCCATAAGGTCAACATTTCCTTGTAGCTTACTGCTCTACATATATACCTTCTATTGCAGGCACAAAATGAACGCCATGAGAATGCAATCCTTAGGGCGGAGAATGAGAAACTTCGTGTGGAAAATGGTAGGTGCAAGGAAGCACTGAGTAGTGCGTCATGCCCTAACTGTGGTGCCCCTGCTTCTCTTGGCGAGATGTCCTTTGATGAGCAGAATTTGAGAATTGAAAATGCCCGTTTGCGAGAAGAGGTCATTGCAAAAAAGAATACCTACTAGATCAGTTATTCTTGTTAGTTTTGCTTACCATCTATGATGACAATTTATCAAACAAAATGATTTTTTTGCTATCAGATTGACAGGATGTCTGCAATTGCTGCTAAGTATGTTGGCAAACCTTTGGCTTCTTTTTATCACCTTTCACCTAGTTTGCCTTCCAGATCTCTTGATCTTGGAGGTTGCAATTTCAGTTCTCAGGCAAGCTATGTCGGGGAGATGCATGGAGCTGCTGATCTTCTTCGATCAGTCACCGGGCCAAGCGAGGCAGACAAGCCAATGATAGTGGAACTGGCAGTTGCAGCTATGGAGGAACTTATGAGAATGGCTCAGGCCAGAGAACCCTTGTGGGTTCCTAGCAAAAATGCCACTGAGGTGCTGAATGAAGAGGAATATCTAAAAGCATTTCCCAGGGGAATTGGGCCAAAACCATTGGGATTAAGATCTGAAACTTCGAGGGAATCTGCTGTTGTTATCATGAATCATGCTAGCCTTGTTGAGATTCTCATGGATGCGGTAGGTTTTCATTCATAATTCAGAGTTGGGTATTCGTACTAATGTTTAATATGAAGAGCCTCTTGTGTTAACTACCAAATATTGATCAAATGTCGTTGATTTCTCAGAATCAATGGTCAACTGTGTTTTGTGGCATTGTATCAAGAGCAATTACCCTGGATGTCCTATCAACAGGAGTGGCCGGAAACTATAATGGGGCCTTGCAAGTGGTATACTAAAGGATTTGAAATGATTCTCCAATAACAAAATGATATTCTTTTTGAATGAAAAGTGTAACTTTCCTGAGTAGATCAAATGTTTCATTCCAATCAGCTTGTCAACAATTACTTGCACTATGTTTATTTGGCAGATGATAGCTGAATTCCAAGTGCCTTCACCTCTTGTTCCAACTCGGGAAAGCTACTTGGTGAGGTACTGTAAACAGCATGGTGATGGGACTTGGGCAGTGGCTGATGTTTCCTTAGACAACTTGCACCAGAGTGCAATATCAAGGACCAGAAGAAGGCCATCAGGTTGCTTGATTGAAGAATTGCCAAACGGTTATTCAAAGGTAGTAAGTCAAACTTAAATTACTAGTTGTTTTCTAGTAGCATGCAGAGAAGTCTAGTAATCATAGTTCATTTTTGTGTGTAGGTGACATGGGTTGAGCACGTTGAAGTGGATGACAGATCGGTTCATAACTTATATAGTCGCTTAGTTGATTCTGGTCTTGCTTTTGGAGCAAAACGTTGGGTAGCTACCTTAGATCGACAATGCGAACGTATTGCTAGTTCCATGGCCATCAACATTCCAGCAGGAGATCTTTGTGGTATTACCACAATTCAGGCTCTGGTTTTTGCCTTTATTGTCTAGATACAAAAAGCAGCTGACTCGCCTTGATATCAACATCCCTGATTTTGAATCTTTTACAGTAATAACAACTCCGGAAGGCAGAAAGAGTATGCTGAAGCTGGCTGAAAGAATGGTGATAAGCTTTTGCACTGGTGTTGGTGCCTCTACAGCTCACGCGTGGACGACATTATCCACAACTAGTTATGATGATGTTAGAGTCATGACGAGAAAGAGCATGGATGATCCAGGCAGGCCTCCTGGTATCGTGCTCAGTGCCTCAACTTCTTTTTGGATTCCAGTTCCGCCGAAAAGAGTGTTCGATTTCCTGAGGGATGAGAACCACCGATGCGAGGTAACCGAACCACTGAAGTCAAGTACTTTCAGAAGTTGCATTCTTTTTTCTTCCGGGACCTGCAAAAAGTTATATTTCTACCCTTAGGAAGATTGGCTTGAAAAAACAATTTGACTGGATTAATTAGGATAAATTTAACTTGGATGACATTAATATAAGTTTCTTAATTTGCATTTACAGTGGGATATACTTTCAAATGGCGGGGAAGTTCAAGAAATGGCTCACATAGCTAATGGCCGCGATCCTGGAAACTGCGTGTCTCTACTCCGTGTGAATGTAAGCTGAGGAAACATGCTTCTACCCAGCTAATGTATGCATCTTTGTTACATTAAAATGATCGATGAGCACTGACATATTTGTACAAATGCGAAATTGTAGAGTACGAACTCGAACCAGAGCAACATGCTGATATTACAAGAGAGCTGCACTGATTCTACAGGCTCGTATGTAATCTATGCACCTGTGGATGTTGCTGCCATGAATATTGTCTTAAGTGGTGGAGACCCAGATTATGTTGCTCTACTTCCATCAGGTTTTGCCATACTTCCTGATGGACCAGAATCGAGCCCCGTTGGAATTATCGATATTGGGTCGGGCGGCGCCCTTCTCACTGTTGCATTTCAGATCCTAGTTGATTCAGTCCCAACAGCAAAACTCTCTCTTTCATCAGTAGCAACTGTAAACAATTTAATTAAGTGCACTGTTGAAAGGATCAAGGCTGCAGTGATGGGCGAGATTGCATGATCGAAAAAGGCCTGACTGAGGTTAGCATGATCCACTTGTTCTAATTCAGATAATTTCAGTCCTTTGATTCACAGGAAAGGACTTATTGAAAAAACATTTTTAAGGCTATTGGGGTTAAAACACTTGTCTTGATAATTAACTGGTTTTGACTGAAACTTGAATTTGAAAATTTCAATTCTTAAAAACGCTAGTCTGTTCTATTGCTCCCTCTAAAATGTAATTCATACGTTAGTTTCATTTTCTAATTTTTAAATTTTCTTTTTTTGCTGCAGCATTAACAAGAGAATGGAAGTGGGGGAGAAAAGAAGCCAAATAAAAAAAAAAAAAAAAAGAAACTGTGAAAAAGCATGTGGGAGTCAAGAACGCACCTCAAAATGATCCTTGCCTTGTGGTGTGTGTGTGCCAAAGGCAGAGAATTATAGGTTCGGGTATTGACTTTGCGTAACAAACCCATGAATGTAAACATCAGACCTTGTCTTTTGTCATATGTTCACCTTTTGTTTCCCTTTAGTTTAGCGTTTAGAGTGGTTAGGATCAAGCCAATTCCCCTAACACTAGAAGTGGGTTAGTTTGTAATTGTCTAAAAACTCATCTTTTCCTACTGTTGTGTGGCTTCATTTCAATTAGTGTAACTCTCTCCACGGAGCACTTCATGGAAGAGAGCAAGAAGTTTGCTTCTTTTTTCTTTTTTCTTTTTTCAGAACCTTTTGAATCCTATATAAAATGGGCAAATATTAGACTGTTTATATATATTTTTTCAAGTATTCTGGGCAGCTTTGTAGGAATATTGTGCCCTATTAGTGTATGAGTCTTAATTTGGTCTAATCTACACAGGTACTGGCCATCTTTGTCTGTCACTTGTCATCTACACCTGCAGAGAGGTTTCGTTTTTTACTTTGAAGATATTTTTCTTAAGGTTGGAGAATAAAGCTCTGTAGGAAAATTCAACATATTTGTCCGAATTTAGGCATGTGAGAATCAATTGGGGCGTTGATTTTATGGATTCAACATTGATTCAAAAGTTTTTGAGCTGTTGGTTTGTGTGGGTCTCACGTCAACTTCCATGTAGAGGCCCACAAAATTTGTTCATTCCCAAAATCGAGAAGGAAGACATTTTCGTGTATATATATATATATATATATATGCACACACACACTAAATGATTGTAACTCATAAGCTTATTGGGATAGGCATGAAAGTGGCCCAATCTAGTTAATTTGACTTTGGAACAAAGAAGTGAGTAGTCCTCACATAACTTATGGAAAATTACAGGGAATCTACTTTGACTCGGCTTATGAGTTAAAATAATTTAGCACAAAAAAAAAAAAAGTTTAGAATAAAAAAAGTATTAATAATTAATATTTTTTGTGGTAAATTATTTTGATTCAATCAAGAAAGTGAGTCAAAATAATGAGCACCAGAAAATATTAGTAGCCCCTCGTTTACATTACTTAGGTTTGAAATCATTGGATACATATTCTAATCCCCAGATGGAATTTAAGCTAAGGATCGTCTTCTTTGCAGATGGATTTTGCTTACCGTGAGACTCCTCAGCCACACATTCTAACCTTGAAGACCATCACTGTTTAAATTTTCTAATTTGACTTCATTTCTAAGAGAGTTAATTCAATGATAAATGTAAGGAAGACAAATAAAATAACTGTCACAAGTTATAAAAAAAAAAAAAAAGAAAAACATTGAGACTCAGTTCTATATGTATGACACCAAATCAGGTGTCTATCACACTCTTGAAACAAGTTTGTAAACATGGTTAACACCTCTTTTTTTTTTTTTTTTTCTGTTTTCTTTCTCTTATTTTCATTTTTTAAGATAGATAAAAACACAATTCTACTTATCTATAATGCCCCCCTCCCCCAACCCCTCAAAAAAAAAAAAAAAAAGGGAAAGAAAAGGCTTTTCTTCCTTGAAAATTGCAACCACCACTGGGCTTGTTTTGCATGTTTTACTTCAGATTCAGAAGTCACCCCATTAAACTTTGGACTTCCAAAATAGGCCTAGTAAAGGCTTAAAACTTTAAAGCAAATGCCAAAATAAAAAGTCCATTCGACGACTGCTCTAGCTTTTACCTGCAACGCAACTGAAGGGAAAGTGCCTTGGTTTATTGAATGTGAAATCCTTCTCTTCTCCAAGCAATAACCATGTAGCAACTTTCCGCAGAATCATTTGCCTTTACACCTAATATCAGATACCGCCTAAAAGAGCCGGTCTTGGAACCCATGTTGAGTAGTTTGAGACCATTCAGTATTTTTCCAAGAGCACTCGCAGAGATTGTCGTGGTATTCATGCTACCTAGAACGGCAAATGTTGAATAATTTCTGGCATTGTATGATATGGACCATAATATGTCTATTACAAGAAGAATTCTATAAAAGAGCCTTTATTGCTATTGGTGATTTTACCTCTCTCTCTCTCTCTCTCTCTCTCTCTCTCTCTCTCTTTGGGGAAGGACAAATGGATAGGCTTTTAGTTCCTTGTTCCTCCAGACTTGTTTGCCTTGACGACCTTCAGCCACCATTTCAAATCATGTTTCGTGTGATGGAAATGCATTAATATGGGTTATCGTGTTCAAGTTCCAACTATAGCGAGGAGCTGCCATTCATACCACAAGTCTACATGCTTTACTTAACAATTCATCAATTATTATCTCCATTTTGCAAAAAACTGAGATAGACTTTGGTCAACATAAAAAACAGCAAATGGGTTTGTACATGCATAATGATTAAGATGTGCTTTATCAATACTAATACCAATCTAATAAGATAATCTTATATTAGTGTTTTGTAATATGATAGGATAAGTATGCATAAAAATTAAAATAAGTATTAGGAGAGAATATGTAAGAAAGTAAGTTTAATGTAAATAAATGGTTTTCTTTAAAAAAAAAGTATTTTTAAATTTGAATTTATTTATTTTTTTAAATGGCCACAAATCGCCTTGCAATGTGGGCATCAATATGCAGAAATTTGTGGCTTGAAAGATAGACAAGAGCATTTAAGGACAAGTCCAGAAGGGCATACCAAATCCTTGGCAAATTCTTTTGTCGTTGTTTTTTTTTTTCCATTTTTTTAAAGAAGACATACACATTCTTAATGCTATTTTCCATTAGACATTCCTTTCAATTGAATGCAATTGCAATTTTTTCTTTATAAAAAAAAAAAAAGACACAAATTGCTTGAAAACATTAGGATGTTTTGATAGATAGTCCCTACATAGATGTGGCTTCCCCATGAGAGCTGTTTGAATCTCGACACCATAAGGCAAATATTTACTTTTCTGTTTACAGTACATGTGTATTTACTAAACCACTCTTTCCAATAATAATTATAAGTAAGAGTAAGGCACTATATATATATATATATATATATATATATATTCTAAGTAAGAATGAATATATAATATTTTATACAATAGAGTACTGTACTATTATAAATCTTATTTGTATGAAATATTATTTTTATAATATAAAAAAATATTTTTTGGTATAATATAAATTTTAATTGGGTATAAATGAATCTCATGTGGCTGCTTTCTTCCGTGTTGGTTACGAAGAACCTCTGTTTCACAGACAAGTAGCGACAAAGCAACGAAAGAGCAAACAAACAATAAAGATATGACCACAAAAAATAAGATAAAATAAAATAAACAATAAACAGTAAACAGTAAAGAGGTTGCTAGCAACAGTCGCTATTTACCTTCGCTGTATCCATTCAACACGATCGGATGTGAAGGAGCCATTGAACAAAACCCCACAAATTTTCGCTCCACCGTGTGCACCGGTGAGACCAGAAAAAAAAAGGAACAGAAACCCAAACTATGTCATTCCTTAACACCGACAGACATTTCCTCATTACAAAAGTTGAACTCACTGTCCTGTATAAAGCCACCCACCTAAAGCTACTATTCTCCGTTTGTTTGGAATGTCGTGCTAATATAAATTATTTAAGATAGTAATTTAATTGATGATTAGGTATATTTTTATATGAAAATAAATAAATAAATAAATATTATAATTCATTTTTTAATAAATAATTTTTTTTTCCAAAAAAAATAAATACAAATGATTATATATATATATATATAAAAGAATATTCCATCCCAATACATGGCTCTGAAACTCTTTGGATCTACCAAAGAAGTATCGTCACTTATACACTTGCATTTAGGTCAATATTCATCTTCGTGCCAACCTAAAGATGAAAATAATTATGAATCCTACCAGACTTATAAGCTAATTTTCACAAAAATTATTATTCTTTCTCTAAAAAAAAATAATTATTAGAGTGTATAATATTAAAAAAAATTATTTAATATAAAATTTTAGTTACATTTTCTGGTACCTAATTTATTGATATACTTTTCATGGATGCCCACTCCTCGTTATAAAGAACTTAGTGATGAACATTTAAATTAATTTAATTTTAATATCACTTAATTATAAAATTATTATTTTCATTTATAAAATCAACGTGGAGAAACTTGACGCCCCCAAAAAATGGCATGCAGATATTCTAAGGTGAGAGGCCAACACTAACAGAAAAGGAAGTGTCATAAAGAAATTCTACGACAAAGTCGTACTAAAGTTCAAGTATATTCCACATTAAACTTACTTCTCCGGTTGTAAGCTTTATGGCGATGCCACCTGTTGAATGTATTGCATTTATTTAAATTAAATTACAAATTTTTATTAAATATTTAAAAAATTAATATTTTTTTTTTAACAATTTTAAAACTAATACTTTCCTTAAAATATTTTTAAATCTATTACAATTAATAAAATAAAAATAATACTTTTTACGCTTGTTTTCTTCGTTTTACATTATCATAATGATATTTATATTATATACATCATTGTAATTTGACTCGCATAAAAAAAAAAAATGAGTGTTAATTATCCAAGTTTGACCAAAAACACCAATTAAATGGCTTGACGTTTGTACAAACTTCGATGGATTAGTTGATGTAACCAACCCTTCATAGACAGATTGTGATCAATAATCGGTGATTAAAAGGTTTTTTTTTTTTGAAAAAAAATTACATAGACAAAAATACGAGTAATAGACACATTTGGATATAATCAATGAAATAATATTTCTTTACTTTATTTCACCTTTTTACATTATTTCTACGTTATATGTATCATTATAATTTGACTTGCTTGAAAAACGAGTGTCAATTGCTCCAGTCTAACCAAAAACACCAATTAGATACCAAAAATACAAATCAGATGGCTTGACCGTTTGTAGAAACTTAGATGGGTTTGTTTAATAATTGGAGATTAAAAGTTAGAAAAGAACTACGCAGACAGAAATACAAATGATAGACACATTAAACACAATTAATAAATTAATAATTTATTATTATTATTTTTACTTTTTCTCTCTTTATTAACTATTTTTCACATTATTATAATAATATCTACATGAAAACCACCAAATACATGGCTTGACTGTTTGTAGAAACTTAAATGAGTTAGCTTATCTAACAACCAATCTTTCATAGGCAGTTTCTGATTAATCATTGGAGAATAGAAGTTAGAAAAAATATATACTAAAAAATAAATATGAGTGATGATTAATAATACTTTTCTCTCTCTCTCTCTCTCTCTCTCTCTCTCTCTCCATTAACTCACTTTTATTATTATTATTATTATTATTATTATTATTATTATTATTATTATTATTATTATTATTATAAAATCTATAGATAGCTTCTAATTAATAATTAATGATTAAAAGTTAAGAAAAAAAATATAAAAAAAAGGGATATGCATATTTAGATAGAATTAATAAAATAATACTTCTTCATCTTTCTCTTTTATTAACTTACTTTTTTTTTAATTATTTTAATGATATTTACATTATAAGAAATGATGTATATGAGTGTGTGTATTTGGTGATAATGAGGAGTTAGCCCTCGTTGTTTTTTTAGGTGCTATTTAATCGAGAGAAATCTTTTATAAACACAATTTTTATGGTTCAAATGAACGTAAATCAAAAATATTTGTGAATATTTTAAAATTATCTTAAAATGTTTTACTTATCATACTAGTCTCATATCTTATTTTTCTTTCCTGTGAGTACAATTTTTGAACAAAATTCATCGAACTATTAAAATTCTCTTTGGCCAAGAGGTCAAACACTAAAAATTAATAAAAAATAAATATAAAAAAAACATCAGGTAAAAAAATAAGTATTAAATATCAAAACATAAGAAAAATCTCTTAATATGAGCTTGTTTTGCTTCTCTTATTAAATATAATATAAATAACACACCAAATTAATATAAGTATGAGTTCTTGTTATATTTATTTTTTAATATAATTTATTAATAATTTTATATTATATAAATTTATTTTATTTTAAATAAACTCTGTTTATTATTTATTATATAGTATAAAATTATGAGTAAATTATATTTTAAAAAAATAAAATAATTTTTTTTTAATATATATATAATATAGATAGATGTTCTTTATTTGGGAGTAAACCTTGCCCAAGTTGTAATCCTTCTATCCTCGTTGCACATTTGCAAGAAAGCACTCCAAATGTGCTGTAGGAGAGGAACAAGCAATTAAAAGACGGTCTCTGGATTGCTCCTTTTCGCCCAGCAGTAGAATAAGTTACTGCAAGCAATACGATAAGGTCCCCATCAGAGCTTTGGACCTATCCACATCCTTAGTTCAATAATTTAACAACAAAACGAAGACCCATCACACACACACACGCACACACAGCATTCACATGGCTTTTGACATCCAAACAAGTTTCCTTGGTGATGGAGATAAAGATGTCCTTGATTACACACAAGATTCATGGGAGCATTGGATGTCAGCTTCTAACTAGTTGAATTGCATTTTACTTGTAGATCAGAATAAGCATTGCAATGTTGTTTTCATTGTCTTTTGGGAGAAGGTTTTAATGTAAGGTGGTTGTAATTAAGGTCACGAGGCAGAATGCAAGACCCATACTGTCTCACATGTAAAAATATGGATGAAAAAGACAGAGAGAGAGAGAGAGAGAGAGACAAGGAGAGGGAGAAGATGAGAAAAGTCTCGTGGAGGAGATTTCATACGAAAATGTCATCATAAAGTTCAACTATTTGCCATTATATATTCCAAATGAAAATTGCTTTTCCTGTTGTAGATTTTGGCGGTGTCACGAGAAAAAAGTGTCAATTGTCCGAGTCTGATAAAAAATATAAAATACATAGCTTAATTTTTTTTTATCAAAATTTAGACGAGTTAATTAATTTAATAACTTTTCATGGATAATTTTTAATTAATAATTGGAGATTAAAAATTAAGAAAAAATTAGATAGATAAAGATATGAATGAGACATATTTAAATATAATTAATAAAATAATATATGTGTCTATATTTTTTTTTCTCTTCATTAACTTACTTTTTATATTGAAATTAATGACATTTACATTATATGAAGCCATCAAAAAAAAATAAAAATAAAATATATATATATATATATATATATATATTTTAGGTGCTATGGAATCAAGAGAAATCTTTTACAAACAAAACTTTTATGGTTTGAAATGAATGTAAAATAATTTTATATTACATATATAATATGAAAATATACACAAATTTTATAATAAAATAATAAATTTGTTTGAATATAATGTATATTGTATAAAATATTATTTATATAATATAAAATTATTTTATATTTATAAAATTTTGTGTTTATGCAATCGTTTTTCATTAATAAATGGGATAATTGGAGCAGTCTGACTTGTCTACGATTACCCATATATCTCTTCAATGTCACAAACTCAAGTGCTTCTTGTCAACTTCCATTGACCTCAAAAGATAGGGGATTGTAAGTGAAGGGAAACTCATTTTCCACATTTTTCTACAGGAAGGCTGCTGGCGTGGGTTGCCTTACGTAAGGCAAGGGCCACTAAAACGTGCAATGGGTATGGACTCACCATGTTCTCTCTGACTAGGAGACATGTCTTCTCATCCACAATGTAAATGCAAACCGAATACATCAGTTATTGATTTCGCCATTATTAAGAAGGCTCTTGCGTTTACGTTTATGTTTCTTGTTTATGTCTCATATAGCTCTTCTCTATTGAGATCATTAGATTTAGGATTTTATACCACACCATATACTTGTGAAACTTAGACTCCTGAAATATTGGGATTAGATGCCTAATGATATTTGATAGATAATACCCTATGGAGGAGTACCTCATGAAAAAAAAATAAAAATGATTATAATAAACAAAGTATAAGAAAAAGATGCAATTAGTTGAAGAATTGTATATAGTTGAAATTCCATATGTGTCACAACTAAGAGCGAATTGACTCATATCGACACTTGGGATATTTTACTCTTTTGGTAGGTAGGCCCCAAGGTTACAATTTTTATTAGCACGTCCATATGTGTCACGTCCTTACATGTACCAGCCTGAAAAGTTTTCATTGAAATTTGGTAATTCGAATTTTAATTTAATTTAGTCTGAAAAGTTCAATAAAATAATTATTTTATTTTATTATTATTTTATTTTAGAGATCCTGTATCCTACCACTCATCTAATCCCCATTAGGAGTCTTGTAATCTGTATCAATTATATTCAGAATTAATACAACACGTGTTAATTGAACAGAAAAATATGCGGTACATGCACTTGTTGTTGGATAGATGACACATCAATTGAGATGAGTGGAGCCACTCGAGATGTAATGGCAGACCTACCTCTTGTTTCTATTTGTAATTCGTTTGTTAGAAGCCTTTACACGGCTCCCCTATATATATGCATGCTTCTAGTTCAATAATTTCACAAGAAAACGAAGACTCACCACACACACGCACGCACCCACCCACCCACAACATTTATAACATGGCCATCCGAACAAGTTTCTTTGGTCTCCAATTATGTGACCCATGTCCTCCAGGCACTCTGCAGAAGACGCTGGTAGGAAGAATTGGCAATACCCAGATAGCTTGTGCTCTAGCTTTGGAACCTAAAACTACGGCCACAACAAGGTCCGGCATCATGGTGGTTGATAGGCCATTGGTGGAGAACCCACTTCTTAAAGATGACTTAAGATCCATTGGTGGAAAATTTGGGAGGTTTGGAGGGAAGTTTGTGCCTGAAATTCTCATGACTTGTTTAAGTAGGCTGGAAGCGGAATTCAAGCATGTTTTACAAGATCCAGTCTTTCAGGTTTGTTATGACCCCCCTCCCTTTTTTGTGCGTTTTTAATAAATTTTGGTATATTGTTTCCGAATTTAAGCATCTTTCTTTCCGGGTCCTGGAAAGAGGGGTCAGAGGCTCACCTAGGAGGAGGAAGGTGGTGAAGAATGTCACTGTAAAAAGCAACACACCTCTTTGTCATTCGGTCTACACCAAGTCCTCAATCCTTAAAAATATTTATAACAATGGTTATGATTCTTATTAGGAGTCTCCAAGAAGATTTATAACAATTGCTTAACAAACAGGTCAACCGATTCTTGAAATGTCATATCAAAATCTTCGTGATTGTTTCACTCACTGCCAGTTTAATTATTAAAAGAACTTAACTCATAATTTTTACTTTTTTTTTTTATTAAAAAAAACAATTATTTCCCTTTCTCTCTCTCGTTCTCTCTTCCGTCCCTCTGATGGACCTCGATCGGGCCGTGACTCATGTTTTTGGTGCTTGTACATGTGATGCGTGCAGGAGGAACTAGGGACAGTTTTGAGGGACTACGTGGGAAGGGAGACGCCTTTGTACTTTGCTCAGAGGCTCACCAATCACTACAAGAACAAAGATGGACAAGGACCAGAAATTTACCTCAAGAGAGAGGATCTAAACCATTGTGGTGCACACAAGATGAACAATGCGATTGCACAGGCCATGATCGCCAAACGTATGGGCCTGACCAGTGTTGTGGCCGCTACCGGTGCTGGACAGCATGGTGTGGCCACTGCTGCTGCCTGTTCCAAGCTTGGTATGGATTGCACTGTCTTTATGGGCACCACTGATTTGGATAAGCAATCCTCAAATGTCCTCTTGATCAAGCTTTTAGGAGCTAAGGTACCCTGTTTTTTTTTTTTCACTCTTTACAAAGAAAATCACCTATTATTACTTAAAATATAAAAAATATCTTATAAATTATTATTATTATTTTTTACTAGTCAAGTAATCAAATGATAAAACTGTTGCACTCTTAATTTTTTCTATTAAGAATCAAACTCTGTTACTACAAATAAAAAAAAAAACAAAAAATCATCTATTTGATTATCAACTTTACCCGTCTTGATTCTGTATGATTTTTTAAGTTTTTTTTAATTGTTTATTTTGGTTGGTTCTAATTTTAGTTTCGTTTTCTTCTAATTTTATTTTATTTTGTTCAGTTCAGTTCGGAAAACAAGTATTTGCACCCTTTTATGTAATCATGGTTTCCTTTTCGAAAAGCCACTCGTAGGCCAGTTAATTGGGCTATCTTGGTTAATACTGTTGAATGTAATCCGGCAGATTAAACCCGTGGAAGGCAATTTCCAGGATGCAAGCTCAGAAGCAATTCGGCAGTGGGTGGGGAACTTAGAGACAAGCTACTACTTGGCGGGCACCGTGGTAGGGCCCCATCCGTGTCCAAGCATGGTATGTGAATTTCAATCGGTGATCGGAAAGGAAACAAGGAAGCAAGCAATGGAAAAATGGGGAGGCAAGCCAGACGTGTTGGTTGCTTGTGTAGGAAGTGGTTCTAATGCATTGGGTTTGTTCCATGAATTCATAGAAGATGAAGATGTGAGATTGATAGGAGTTGAGGCTGCAGGCTTCGGCTTGGATAGTGGGAGACATGCTGCAACTTTGTCTAGAGGAGATGTGGGAGTTTACCATGGATCCATGAGCTATTTGTTGCAGGACGATGAAGGACAGATTATTAGGCCACACTCTATTGGTGTAGGGTAAGTGAGTGAACCCATTGGTGCTAAGGACAAACTCAAGCTTAAAATCTTTCTCATAATTAAAATAACTTTTATCGACATGTATACTTGTGGCATGTTTCGATGTAATGGTGGGGGCAGGAGTGTGTGCTGTGGGGCCCTCTTAAAATAAAATTAAAAAAAAAAAAAAAGGGATCGAATCAACACTCAGTATTTTATTTCTAACTGTACCTTTTTTTACTAAGTTATTACTAATATTTTATTGAAACATGTTGCAGGTTGGAATACCCCGGAGTTAGCCCAGAGCTTAGCTTTCTTAAAGACACAGGGCGTGCAGAATTTTACTCTGCCACAGACAAGGAAGCTATAGATGGTATTTTTTTTTTATTTTTTTTTTGAGAAATACTATTAATGATTTAAATTGAAGTAAGCAGCATGTTAGGGCTGAATTCATGTTCACTAATCTTGGATCTTCATTATTTTGCAGGATACCGACGGCTATGCAGATTAGAAGGTATATTTCCAGCCTTGGAGGCATCTCATGCACTGGCATTTCTGGAGAAACTATGTCCCACTCTGTCCAATGGCACCAAGGTTGTAGTAAATGTTAGTGGTCGAGGAGATAAAGACGCTGCAATTGTCTTCAACTACACACAAGATTCAATGGAAGATTGAATGGCAGCTTCTGACTAGTTAAATTGCATTATACAAATAGATCAGAATGAGCATTGTAATATTGTTTTCAAGGCCTTTTATGAAAAGGTTTTAAATTGCGGGTTGACAGTGACAATGTAAGGTGGTTGTAATGATGATGGTCACGGGGCAAGTTTTAAGACCCTCACTGTCTCTATGTAAAAATAGTATGGATAAATATGCAAACATTTTTAAATAGCTATCGTCCAAGTATCAGTACTTAACCAGAGACAGTTAAACACAAGAATAATATTAATTTCAATTTTTTTAGTATTCTATTAATAAAAAATTATTTATCTTAACAAAAATAATATTTTCATAATAATGTTCTTTGCCGTAAACACAATTGGGGATACAAGCCAATATTTTTTAAGTGATCTGGACTTAATTGACACAACCTACCATGTTAGAACAGGAAGAGCATTAGAAGTTGAAGGACTCCAATATAAGGAAAAAAGTAGAAAGTCGAGCGGACCAATGATGCAATTATCCTCTTCCGTCCCCACGGCCAAACGTAGCATTACACATCCTCCGTTGCATCGACAGCTATTTGTTTTTCTATATGGTGATAATGGTAAACAACCAATTTCCATACACTGTACAATGTGCTTCCCTCGATTCGATTAACAGCAAGTTACCTGTACTTAACACAGTTGCCTCCTTGGAAATAATCTCCAAGATTCGAATGTTGATCAACAACAAAGTGAAAAAACATATTCAAACCAGCTCTTGGGCCATTGGCCCAAATAATACAATACATGTAAATACGAGAATCCAAAACGAATGCAAACTGGGAAAATAAAACCATCCAGGACAACAGCCTTCAAAACATTTGAAGGAAGAATAGTGCGGTATTATTGGTAGAAACCACTCTCCAACACAATGCTTGTTCTCAGCAACCAAAAACCAACAATTCTCAGCTCATAACAATCAAAATTAACAGTTTCTTTTGATAAAAGGAGAGGGGGGTGAATCATTATTATGCTTCTGCTGTTACCAACCTAACCAGTTGGAGAAGAAACGAGCTACATGCCTCCTTCGGAATTTGCTCGTGGAATCTACCTCCTGCAGAACGTAAACAAACAGCAAGAAACAACATGCATGCAGCAGAAAATCCTCCAACATGACTCCAAATTCATGTTAGTCGCACCCACTTTTCTTCAGAATACAAAGCTATAATTACCCCACACTCTTTTAGTACCTTTGAGAACCTAACAAAAGGTCAAAATCATTAAAAACTTTAATCAAAATGGCCCAAAAAATCCTTCTGGATGTTTTGATGGAAAAAGTCAAGATCTATCAGAAAGAGCAAAAATTTTAGACCTTTTGCTGCAAGATGATATCCATGGTACAATCCAACTATACATGTGCATGATTGCGTCATGAAGCCAAGGTATGGCAAGCTCCAAAACTACTGTAAATGTATGAGCATAAACTACAATGAAAAAACTCAATTAAGTTACAGAAGACGCAAAAGCCGGTCTAATAAAGCTAACTCCTCATTCTTTTTCTTTGACTACCCTCTTCGGTGTTGCCCTGCACACAATCAAAAAATGCAAACGATGAGTTGGTAATAACCAAAGTGTAGCTAGATATCTCCAGTGAGATGCAAAGATAGAGTGCACGGATGAGTGTAATTTCATCACAACATTGTCTTCTGAATACCAATGGGTAGGCTGATAGTGCAACATATGTTGCTCTATCAGGTTGACACATGATTAACCAGTAATGTTCTATTGGCAAGAACCCAGGTAGAAGCATTACTCTAAAACCAGCGAGTGATTGGAATTACAATGCACAAATGGCAAGAACTCAGTCAGAATGTCTACTTCTAAAAGCAGTAATTGCTTGGAATAAGAATGCATACCCCTTCAGTGAGCCCAAAATTCTCGGGGGGCACCACACTAGAATCAGACCTGCATTTAGCATGTACTATAGGACCAAGCTGAGACCTATCCATGCCTACTGTCGATCCACTGGGGGCATTCAGGTAAACAGCTCCTTTGTACATCCATTCCTCAGTTTCATCACTGTAGAAATCATCAAAGCGCTCCCCACATAATGCACAAGCTATTTGCTCTTCTTCAGCAGGAACAGCCATTTCTTCATCATCTTTCTTCTCTACAACAGTTTCAGTGGGTAAAAAGCCAGGAACAGCCTCAGATCCCAATGCTTCAGCACCACTGAGCCACATACTTGCGCTTACAAACCACTTGCGAGAAGGTTTCTGCTTGCGATTCTTGGACATTCGATTCTTTGTAACATGCCAATCCATGTGACTCCTATGCTCTTCCTGACACTTGAATCGAAGGCCGCATGTGGTGCACTGTCTTGGAAGCTCAGCATACAAGGCACTTATTGCAGATTCATGACGCATCTTAAGAAGGTCGGCATCAAACTCAAGTCCAACAGAATCCTATTAAGCCCCACGTATGAGAGAACGAGTTCTTTATTTTGTTTTTCTATGCAAAAAAGAAAATAGAGATATTACTCAAAACAAGTACCTGTACAGGTGTTTGCTTTGACACCGAGATCAAACCTTGGGCCATGAGAGAATTTATCAAGCCTGAAAATGGACCACCAGGTTGTTGGCTGGGGACAACTGGACCAGCACTCTGAGGAATGGGCAACATTTGCAAGGCAGGAGGAGGGCCGGGAGGCAGAGGTGGCCTGATCGTCACCAATGGATGCAATGTGTTTGGGTTAACAGATACAGGCAATTGTACAGCAGGCACAGTATTCGAAGGCACCATAAGCCCCCGTGCACTATATCCATGACTCAAATGTGGCACTAGTGGGTAAGGTGGCACTGAGGGTGTTACAGACGAGGGAAATCTTTCTCGAGCATCATTAAATGGAGGAAACTGTGACTGAATAAGATTAATCTGTGCTAAGTTTTGCTGACTTGAAGCATCATTTTGATTTGGTAATGGTGGTTGCTCCATCAAACTGAGCTCCTTACTTTCAAAACTATTTGGCTGTTTTTGGAACCTAACAGCAGACTTATGGAAACCCTGACTTGAGACAGCCCCATCAGCATTTATTTGATCAAGCGGAATCATGGTTTCTTTCTGTGGTGTTAAAATAGGATGCATCGAGGGTGGGTAAGACTTATTCACGTTTGAAGGAGGCCACAATGCAGATGATGATGACAAAACAGTTGGTGGCCTGACTGGTTGTGCATCAGAATCTGGAATTTTGTCCACACTAGGAATCAAAGTCTCAGCAGCAGAGGATACGCTACTTGCAGATAATGAAATCTGGAGATCCCTTCCTCTTCTACTAACATTTGGGAGAGTTGCCGATTGAGACAAGTGATGTGGCAAGCTCCAAGCTTCTGAAGGATAGTGAGAAATTGAAATCTGATTTCCCTCAGTCTGAAATCCAGTTACCTTGCCTGTTATTCCTCGAACAGGCTGCACAAAGAGCATCAAAATTCTTGACTAGGAGATTGTTGTTTTATGTTTTATTTTCTTATTAAGACATACATGGAAAGCAGAAAATGGAAAAACAGAAAAGGTAGAAAATATATATAACACCAAATAACACTGGACAATGGTAATGCAAGGATCCAATCTGGATCCTCTTTTCACTCCATTAAAAAGCTAATCAACCATACAAAAATTTATATATTTCAGAGAGTACATAAAATTTGCTAAGGTAGATTGATGAATAAGGGAAAACAAGCAGAAAGGACCAAGATGGAGTTGCTTTTGGAGTAAATCTCATGTCAGACTTCTATAACTTTTAATATCAGTGACCACAACTTGTGATGTACAGAGAGAAGCTATATTACTCAGAAAGATGGCTTCCACATACCAGAAGAGCATCTACAGCTTCAGACAACCAACAGATACTCTTAAACAATTAGAGATGCAAAGAAAAAGCAGAGGAAACATATGCCCAGAATTCAGATCTTGACCAACAATAAAGGAAAGCATGACTAGAATGCTTGTTTCTAATATCAGATTGCATTTATGTACCACTTACCCTCTCAAAGACAGGCCTTGGCCTAATACTTCCATGAGATGAAATAGATGGAGTCAATAAATCATTATTCCTGTTGCGGTCTATTAAAGTAGGGCTCATGTCTTCCCAATCAAATTCCTCCTCTTCAGTGTTCTGCCATGACCTTGAAGCCATCTTATTTCCCATGCCTTTTACATCTAATCGTTCAACATGCATAGGTTTACAGGTTGGAATTCTTTTCCCCCTGTCATCCCCATAAGCATCTATTAAGGCTCTCGGCCTTTCAAGGTCATGCCCATTGCTAAGACTATATGCCATTGAAGCTTCGAACCGGTTACGATTATCATCAGAGTAGTGCTTCCTTCTCCATTCACTTGTCTCCTCGTCTTTCCCGATGGCTCTGCTAGGCCCATAATCAAATACAGCACGAGATGGGGAAGCCCCTTCAACAAACCTTCGAGGAGAAATTCCAGGTGCAAAATCATCAATTTCTGGAGCCAAAGGCCTCTCTGCACCAATTCTTGATGGCGACAAGGGCCTAACAAGCCTGGATGTTGATGATGGATGTGGCTTATTAGCTCCATGAGCAAACAATGGACGGCCCACCCCTGCAGTTGTGTTTAATCTTTGGGTTCCAACCTGTGAGAATGTGACCTCTCCAGGATCAGAATAATGTTCCTCGTATCTAACTAAATCAATGGAATGCTTAGTGTATGTGTGCATGGCAGGAAGTTACACATATATCAAAAGGCTCACAAGACAGAAACTTCAAAGAAACCAAAAATTTTGAATCATGAACTAAATTTCATACTGCTTTTATATTTTTCCTTTAAGAGTGCTATTACTATCCACAGGTACTGTTCACAGAAGACTTGTTTGCATTAAATTTCTTTTCAAAATCCAATAACAAGTTGGATTATTTATCCCATCAAGACATTGATTAATTTTTTTTAGTTCAATAAACTTTTTATTCAAGAATCCATTCTCCATTAGGATTAGTACCATTACAAGTCTCTATTTAAGGCTTTTTCAATCTCACAATGTTACTGAATGCAGTGTTTTTATTTTTCCTTTTTTCTATAGACTTGATGCTTTCTTTTTCCGAACGGTGTGGTGCAATAGTTCTAGTGACATGCTGTTAGTAATTCTTTAAACAGGTAAGTGTGATACTAAAAATTTTCTTCTATTGTACCCATTCCAGCTATTTTATTCAATATTTTCCAGCCTAAATCCCAAATATGAACCTAAAACTTATGTTCTTCAAACTTTCACAAACCACAATAAGTGCTGTTGAAAATTATCTTCCATCGAAGGTCCTACTTTCATAGACACAAAAAATATTCAAATTATTCTTAAAACTATGCAAAGAACTCAGGATATTTGATAGAACACCCCCCGGTCCTTCTCTCTTTTTTTCCCTTATTAGCAAAGTGGAATATACTGAAGCTATAATAAAGGGATATAAAGATGATGATAATACTGCATAGATCAAAAAAGCTTGCACCTAGTTACAGACATCACAGAAGGAGCAATTTTCCCTGAGCTCACAAAATATCAAGATTATGAAAACTGACTTGCAAATTGTCCCTCATTACAATTTGGTATTTGAATCAATCTAAGCTAGTAAAAAGTCACAACCCAGTCGTAACCACAAAATGGCAGCAGAGAAACTGGCACATGCAATTTGATGGGAAAAAATCAGAAGAACCGCCATTTTCACCTAGAGGACCTTAAGTATGGTCTAAACCATCAGACATTAAAACACATACGCACAGATAGAGAGGAGATTACATTGTCTGCAGTTGAATGTTCCAGCTGGCGCAAGTACTTTGGATTGACATGTATGCCATGAGTAGGTCTGATCGACTCAGAAGCCCTGAAGGAATTCAAGCCTGACGACTGTGGAGAGAGCTGCAGTTCAGTCTCAATCTTGTGAAGCACAGAAGGCGGAAACACTGCCGACCATGTGCCAAAGAGATGGCACATTGAAGGGTACATGCTAGGGTGGACTTGTCTGTATGCCTCACAAAAAACCTGGCCCCGAGTATTCAAGTCACAATGTCGCAACCAAGACAGCAAGTTATAAAAGGCAGATTTGCTAAAGAATTGACAATACTCTGTAGTTCACTCACCTCAGGCAAACGAGAAGAGAAGTATCTAACATAGTCTCGGCCAATATTTTTGACAATACTATCTAAAAGATACAATGAAGGCAGCTTTTGATCGACCGGGACCTATAAAAATAAAGATAACTCAAACATAAATTCATCTAACTTCCCGAAAGCAGTATTTTTCTTTTCAAAAAAAATCCAATCTTTTGTCCATAGGAATTCAAAAAATAAGGCAATGAACCCAAGAGCGATACGTGCAAAAACCCTATAGAAACAAAAATAACCAAACCTCGATAATACGGGCGCAGATGGCATCGGCAATGCCCTCGGCATGTTCGCGCTGTTCCCCAGCAATAATCGTCAAGTCGGTAATAACAGGCTTCGAATTGAAAGTCAAATCGGCGAGCAATAATTCGTAGAGATGAACGACATCGTTCATGCTGAGAACCGGCTGCGGAGTGTCGTCGTCGTTGTCTCCGGGAACCCTAGCCTCCTCTTCTCGCTGCTTCAACAGGTCCCTGAACCTGTCGAGTATGGGCGGCGACGACGTCGTCGGCAGCTTCGGCGGCAGTTCATTGGGCATGGACTTGGCGGCGTACGCCACTCGCCTAGGGTTTTCTCGGGAGACTAAAAGTTTCTCTGATTGCATCTCCATTCAATCTCAGAGAACACAATAATATCTGCCAAATTAGGGTTCCTCTGAACCATCAGAATTAGGGTTTCGTTAAATTGGCCGTTTCAATTTGAGCTGTGTGTGTGCGTGCGTGTGTGTGAGAGAGAGAATGAAAGAGAGCGTCCAGTGAGCGATTGGCACTTGGCATTGGATCGGGTTATGTATGTCAAAATGTAATATTTAGGAGACAATTTCACATTTTCCCTACAATATTTCAAATTTATGCAATTTGGTCCTTTCATTTTTTTTCCTTTTGGCTTAATTTAATTCTCAAATTTTAAAAAGATTGTTATCTGTTACAGATTATCTCAAGTTTTATTGGACAACTGACAAGGTAATGCAATGCAATGCATACTTTTTCCCTTTGGAAATGCTGCAAGTGGTTACTATTGATGTATAGCATGATTTATACACTAAAACTACTAGTTACTTTAGAAAAAAAAAAAATTGCCTATTGTTAAATTAATAGATAAATTAGTTAAAACAAGTAATGAAAATAAAATTTCATATTAATCAAAGTGTATCATCTTAAGTTTTAAAACTAATTAAAAAAAATTAAAGTAATTTTAAGTTTAATATCTGAATTAATTTAAACAATTTAATTAATTAATTTTATATCAAGTTTATTTATTAATATTAATATTTTTTTTTTCTAACTTTTAGTAAAACAAACTTAAACACCAATTTGAAAAAATACAATAAAATTAGAACCATGCATGCCAACATAAATTACCCTTACATGATAAGAGTTATCATTATTTTTTTCTGTTTATTTTTTAAAGTTTGATATATAATTAAACAAACATACAATCAAATTTAATGCCAATATTGTAAATCACAAAAAGGCTACTTCCTAAATATTTTTATTTAATTTGTACAATGCACCCAAGGCTAAAAATGCCCATCAAAAGACAAAAAGCCAAGCCACCGCCAACGTTGCTTACCGAAATGATTTTGAGGATTGAAATTCTCAAATTCAAAGTTTCCACAAAGTCAATTTGAAAAAGAAAAGAAAAAAAAGCTCAAGTCACAGCACACCAGGAAGAAACACATGAAAGCCTCCCAGGTTTAAGGGAATATGTTTAAAGCCGAAGCAGCAGCAGTGACACTGGTTTCTGATATAAACCCTTGTTTCTGTTTATGCTTTATTAATTTTTTTTTTATTATTCTTAGCTTTCTTTGATCTTAACCCTTCTCATTTTTTATTTCTTCTTTTTTTTTTTTTTCTTTTTTAATATTCCAAACCCACAACTTGTCCTTTCGTCTGACAAAAGATGCTGTCAAGACTTAGACTAGGTTATCATCCCAAAGGTGGCAAAATTTGTGGATGTCTGTATTCAATTTTAATTTCACAGAAGGTGCGGAGGAAGTCCTCTGTGGACTTTGTATAAAAGAGTACTGCTGCCTTGCAACCCTTATAGTATAGACAACTTCGCCGGCTCATTCTCTGTTGCATTACGCATTAATGCATGGATTTCCTCTGCAATAAAGCATAAAACCCCAGAGCTTAGTCTTCTCTTATACTGTAATGAAGAGCCATATGTGTGCCACATTGTCTATTACTTGTTGGTCACTGGCCATTTTGCAACTAGAAATGGTTTGGGCTCTTAATGTTCCTTCATTCATCTGTCTTCCAAATCTCAAGGAGTTATTCTTGATTGCATTGAGCTTCTGGATGATCACTCGGTGCAACATTTTTTGTCTGGTTGCCAAAACCTCCAGAAGCTGTTTTTACATAACTGCGAATGGAAGAGTGTAAAACGCTGTTTGTATTTCTTCTCCTATGCTTGTTTATAACTAAACTTTTTGATGATGAGATCGACTACTGTCAAGTTGTGATCTATGGAATGAATCTCAAATCCTCTGTGTGTTGTGGTGAACTTTCTCAAAATTGGTTATTTCATTCATTCATGCATCCTCAGTAGGAAAGCTATGCATATAAATGTAGGTGAGAAGGTGAAGAGGAAGAAAGAGGGAGAGAAGTTATTTGTCATTTACAAAGCTTCTGTGGGGATTATGTAATATGTAATAATTGACAATATCACCTGAAACACTAGAGGTATGCTTCCCAGTGGCAGCTGTGCTTTAATTTTTATTTTTATTTTTATTTTTCTGGTAAGGACTAGTGACTCATTACTTGCTGTCTTCATTTTGCTGCTTTTGTTATGTTCAGTTTCATAAATGTTTCCCTCTCCCTCTCTATCCGCCCTCCAAATTTTTCTTTATGGATAGCTGATGAGCGTTTGAATACTTCTTTTTTATCTGGTTATGCACTGCTATTTTCATTGTTGCAGTTTCTAATATGGATGATATTAAGTTGTGTGTCTTTCCACCTACATTTTCATCCTCTTTTTTTTACAAAGTAATGACGATTGAAAATTATAAAATTAAAAAAATAAAAAATTAATTTTTTCTATAGATTAGACTCTTATAAATTTTATAATTTTTTTTATCTTTTTGAAAGAATTAAATTTTAATTTATTAAAATAATTTTATTTTTATATATTTTAAAATTATAAATTTTACACACACACACACACACATATATATATCTTATTATTATAAAATTAATAAATTCATAAATTCATAAATTAAGAAATTTTATATAATAATAAAAATTATTAATAATAATTTCTTAATTAAGAGTATCTTATATTTTTTTTATTTTTTAATTTAATTTTGTCCTTAAAGTTAATTAAAAAATTATCTTTCTTCGATTTAATATTTTCTTTAGTTTAACTATCTGGCTTCTCTTTCCGTAATTTTTTTTCATTGGAGGACTTATAATACTATATATATTTTTTAATTTCATTGTATGTCTATTAAACTCTAAAAAATTAAAAAAAAAATATCTCTCGCAATCAAACTGATATATTGATTTTTTACACATATTATTACTTATAATTACTTTTATTTGAATTAATCAATACAATTTGATATTCTTTTAAATCAATCAATATAACTTGATCTTATTTTTAAAAAAAATTATCAATATTGAGTTATGTGAAAATATAGTGTAGAATTGCAAATAAATACTTAGAATTCGAAATAAAAGTAAAGTTTTAAGAATATCGTTACCAAATAATGAATTTAAAAATAAAAAATTAATCTTTTCAAGATGATCAATCTCTCTTGTTGGATGAGATCGATTTTCAATAATTCTTTCAAAAAAAATTAGCTTTCAATTTGTTAAAATATATTTGATATATTTTTATTTTTTATATTCTTTAAGTTATAAATTATATATATATAGTAACTATTATTGTAGAAATAATAAATTAAGAAATAGATAAATTAAAAAATTTTATATAATAATAAAAATTATTAATAATTATTATTTAATAATAATAATTTTATCAAGGTTATTTTATTCATTTTTATTTTACATTGATTTTATCACATAATAACGTTTTTATTATTTTATTTCTAGATTCTCATCAGAGGGGCCACATCCTCATCCCCATCTACTGTTGCTTACCAGATGGACTCATCTCAGACTGAACACTTTCTGAGTGAGTTTTGCTCGTGCAGCACTATTAAGCATACTCCAAAATGCCCCTCATCTTACTGCCTTGACTTTCCAATGCTAATACCCTTTAAACTGGCACATATATTTCCTATTTCCATCAAGCATTTTTGTTAGGCATTAAGATATTTGTGTTGTTTTATAGGGTGTTTTCTTGCCTTATGGTTATGAAGTTTATGAAGAGAGTCTTTTTGTAACGGATTTAGTACCTACTTGCTTTTTGTCACACTAGAAGTTCATTAACACTCGAAACTTAAGTGCAACCGAAGAAGAGATGAAAGCGCTCAAAATTTTGCTTAATGCTTCAACAGATTTAGAGAAGATGTTTATATATGGTGGTTATTCACACAAAGGAAGGAGAAAAAAAAAAGAGCACTCCCCAGAGGGTCAACAGGTTGTGAAATCATTTTCTTATGAATTTTTGCTGGTTACAACTAGATGTTATCTGGGCAACTCTCTGTTTCCACATTCACTTCGAGCTGTAGAATTCTGATGAATGATGTGTTTAGTTTCAGAAATGGATGATCACTCGTTTTCTTTCTCTTACTCTTGTCATGCCACCTTTGAGCGCCCTCTTTCTGTTATTGTCTGCATTGAGAAATTTTTAACAATGTAAAAATTTCACAATAGAGAATACACTCCTGTTTAGGAGTGAGTGTTATTGCTTATTACGGGCCATCAAGTACTCCTGTCTCTTATACACATCTAGATGTGTATAAGAGACAGGTTTAGGAGTGAGTGTTATTGCTTATTACGGGCCATCAAGTACTCCAATGATATTAATTAGGTATCTACTCTTTGTCAAACTTGAATTTGCACCATTTGAAGTCTGGTTGGCCTGAATGTTCCTTAATCAACCTATTTAGTGCTTCTTTAATTATTTTGGCTCTACCTCTGTTATTGGGCCTTCTGAAATGTGAAATGGACCTTTTGCATCCATTGGAGCCTTCCAGCCATCATTTCTATGGTTCACATCATTAGCTTGTGCTATTGGACCTCTTGTATCCATTAGAGCTTTCCAGTCATCATCGTTATGGTTCTCATCATTCCCCCTCTCCTCAAAAGGATTCGACCTCGAATCATCACTTACATTAAAATGGGAAAGATCAGAAACGTTAAATGTTGCACTCACATTGTACTCACCAGAAAGGTCCAACTTATAAGCATTGTCATTAATTCATGCTACAACTTGAAAGGGACCATCTCCTCTAGGTTGTAGTTTTGAATGCCTTTGAGCTAGAAACCGTTCCTTATGCATATGCACCCAAACCCAATCACTAGGTTCAAACACCACTCTCTTTCGTCCCTTGTTGACATAGGATGTGTATTGCTCAGTTTGTTTTTCAATTTGTTGTCGTACCTTTTCATGCAATTTTTTAACCATGTCAGCCTTGCGTTTCACCATCTAAACTGACATACTCATTGACAGGTATAGGTACCAAATCCAAAGAGTCAACAGATTAAAACCATATATAATTTCAAATAGAGAATAACTAGCAGCAGAATGAACACTACATGTGGTAAACAATCTTCTCATGTTTTTCAAATTCATTTGAATAATAGCATGCAAAAGAGTAGAAAGAGTTCGATTAACCACCTCAGTTTGCCCATCAGTTTGTGGATGACAAGTTGTTGAAAACAATAACTTAGTACCTAACTTACCCCACAAGCTTCCAGAAGTAGCTTAAGAACTTTGTATCTCGATCTGAAATAATCTTCGTGGCATGTCATGCAAACGTACTACTTCTCTAAAGAATAAGTCAGCCACATTGTTTGCGTCATCAGTTTATGACATGGGATGAAGTGTGCCATTTTTAAAAATCTATCAACAACAACAAATACAGAATCTCTACCCTTTTTGTTCGTGGCAATCCTAGTACAAAGTCCATAGATAAATCAACTCAAGGATGACTAGGTATGGGCAAGGGGTACACAAGCCATGGGCAAAACTCTAGATTTTGCCTGTTTGCATGTTATGCATTTTTCACATATCCTCTTAACATCTCGTTTTCATGTGTGACCAAAAGAAATGTTCATTGAGGACATCTAGGGTTTTCCTAACACCAAAATGACCCATTAGACCTCCCTCATGAGCTTCTCTTATAACTAACTCCTTCAAAAAACTCATAGGTATACATAAACGATTTTCCCTAAATAAGAAACCCTTATGCCTATAAAACTTCTCAAATGTTGATGTCTCACATGCTCCATACACGTGAGCAAAGTCAGGATCATTCACATACAAATCCTTAATATGTTCAAATCCTAATAAGTTTACAGTAAGTGTAGAGATAAGGGCATACCTACGAGATAATGCATCAGCTACCACATTTTCCTTACCTTATTTATATTTGATGATGTAGGGGAATGTCTCAATGAATTCAATCCAACTGGCATGTCTTTTGTTCAACTTTCCTTGTCCCTTCAAGTGCTTCAAAGATTCATGGTCAGTATGGATGACAAACTCCTTGGGGCAAAGGTAATGTTGTCATGTCTCCAAAGCTCGCACCAATGTATATAACTCCTTATCATAGGTAGGATAATTAAGGCTTGCTCCACTTAACTTTTCACTAAAATAAGCAATTGGGCGCTTTTACTGCATCAAAACAGCTCCAATGCCAATACCTGAAGCATCACACTCAATCTCAAAAGCGTTTGCAAAGTTAGGTAAAGCAAGTAAGGGTGCAGAACTTAATTTTTCCTTGATGCAATTAAATGCCTTGTCTTGGTCAGTACCCCACCTAAAATTTATGTTTTTTTTGATAAGCTCCGTGAGTGGTGCAGCAATGGTGCTAAAGTTCTTAACAAAGCGTCTATAGAAATTAGTTAAACCATGAAAGCTACGCATATCACCAACTGACTTAGGTGTAGGCTAATCACGAATTGCCTTAACTTTTTCCTCATCAACCTCAACACCTTTAGTACTGACAATATAGCCAAGAAATGTGATTTGATTAGTATAAAAGGAATATTTATGTAAGTTAGCATACAATTTCTCAAAACGTAAAACACTTAGAATGGAACGTAAATGATGCAAATGCTCTTCTAGGGTTTTACTATAGACTAGAATATCATTAAAATACACAACTACAAATTTACCAATGAATGGACGCAAAATATGATTCATTAGTAGCATAAAAGTACTCAGTACATTGGTAAGACCAAATGATATGACAAGTCATTCATACAAACCGTACTTAATTTTGAAAGCTGTTTTCCACTCATCTCCCTTTCTCATCCTAATTTGATGATATCCACTTTTCAAATCAATCTTAGAAAAGACACATGAACCATGCAATTTATCCAACATGTCATCTAATCTAGGTATGGGGTGACGATACTTTACAGTGATTTTGTTGATTGCCCAACAATCAACGCACATCCTCCAAGTCCCATCCTTTTTGGGTACAAGTAGGACAGGAACAGCACATGGACTCATGCTTTCCCTCACATGTCCTTTGGAAATAAGCTCCTCAACTTGCCTTTGAAGCTCCTTCTGTCTCCTCTAGTATTTACTCTATAGGCTAGCCTGTTAGGGATGGATGCACCGGGATGAAATCAATTTGATGCTCAATTCCTCTATTAGGTGGCAATCCACTTGGAACATCGTCAGGGAATACATCTTCAAATTCTTGCCATAGAGCAACAACAACACTAGGCAAAGATGGGTCAAAATTGTTAGTGTTAAAATAAGCCTCCTTGTACAAAAATAGGATCACAAACTGATTGTATAGAATGCTCTTTGACATCGCTTTCTTTGCATAGAAACTCTCTCTTTTCTTCTCCTTTTCTTGTGTACCCACATTTTTTCTCTCTTTTCTCTTTTATCAATCTCTTTTTTCGGTTCACTCTCATTTTTAATCCTTAATTGATCCTCATAAGCTTGTTGAGGTATAAGGGTACAAGAGTGACGGGTCTTTCATTCATTACAAAAGAGTATCGATTCTTGAAGCCATCATGCATAACTCGTCTGTCAAATTGTCATGGTCTCCCTAGTAGAATATGACCCGCATGCATAGGTAACAACGTCACATAAAACTTCATCGTTGTACCTTCCGATAGAAAATGATATAAGAACTCGCTCATTCACCTTGACTTCCCCATCTCATTCAGCCACTGAAGTTTATATGGCTAGGATGCCTCATAGTATGTAAATTCAGTTTCTCAACCATAGTTTTGCTAGCAACATTAGTGCAACTCCCACCATCAATAATCATACTACATACCTATACTCTTGATCAGACACCTTGTCTGAAAGATGTTATCTCGTTGCACCTCATTTTCTTCCTTTACTTGCACATTCAATGCTCGCCTTGTGACAAGAGCTACACCATTAACTGGATACTCCTCTCCATCACTTTCAGCCTTTGATGATGGCAAAGAACATCATCTGATTCACTTTCAGTTTCCACATCTCCGGTACTTCGCCAAAGATCATTGCACGCTTATTTGGACATTGAGATGCAATGTGACCCCTGCCCAAACACTTAAAGCATTTAACATCTCTATTTCTACTTGCTTGGAGTTCGAAATTACCTGCCTCCTTGCTAGAACCCACATTCTTTTGCTTGGATAGCTCGGCTTTGGACTTGTAATTGGTCATATTGTCCCTTTTACTCTGATTTGGCTTCCAAGACGAGGTAGAGACAGAATTCTGAACAAACTGTGTGGAACCCTTTCGTTTAAGTTGCCTTTCAACTTTCATTGTCATGTGCACCATGTCTTCTAATTCCACATAATGTTGCAATTCAACCACGTTTGCTATGTCCCTATTTAGCCCTAGCAGAAATCGAGTCATAGTCGCCTCTCTATCTTCTTCTACATTTGCCCTAATCATGGTAATCTCCATCTCCTTGTGGTAGTTCTCCACATTTTTGGTGCCATGAGTGAGCCCTTGCGGCCTTCGGTACAACTCCCTGTAATAGTGATTAGGGACAAATCTCCTCTTCATAATAGCCTTCATGTCCTCCCATGTATCAATAGGCCGCTTGCGATTCCTTCTCCTAGTCAAAACAAGTTGATCCCACCAAATAATAGCATAATTAGTAAATTCAACTGCAGCAAGTTTTACCTTTTTCTCCTCGGAATAGTTGTGACAGTCAAAAACCAATTCAACCTTCTTCTCTCATTCTAAGTATACATCAGGATCATTTTTACCTTGGAATGGAGGAATTGTCAATTTAATAGTCCCCAAATTATGGTCATAGGTGCCTTGTCTCCCAAATTCTCTTTGATCCCTTCTATTGTTAAAATTTCTAACCACAGTAGTTTGATCATGAAATTCATCATCGTCTACATCATCTTCATGCTCATGGGCACGTCTCAATTGCCTTTTTGCTCTGGGAGCCTCATATTCCCTATGCCTCCTTTGAAAGTCTGCTATTGTATTAGCTTGCTCCTTCATCCTCTCCCGCATATCATCAAATCTGGTATTCATGCGCTCAAATTGTTGTTGCATAGTTTTGATTATGAAGGACACATCACCAGCTCCCTCCTGATCTGCACCTTTGTCTTTGGACGTCATAGTATTAGTTTTAGACAAAATAATTAAGGTCCCTCACAGGACGCTCCCTCACGTGTTTCGCTCAAAAGATGCTGTCACTCTCCCTCGTGTTTACACTCCTGATGGCTTTTCCTTTATATGAACTTTCTCTCTTGCCTTTTACTACTTAGATTTCCCCTTTCAGCTCTATAAAGAACTAAACAACCTAAATCAAGAGTATTGATTCTGAACAAAATATGACAAATGGTATAGAGTTGAACAATTTGGAGAACAAGTAATTAAAAGGGAAAAAGGATATCAAGGTAAACTAATTTTATGAACTAAACTAACAAAAGTCAGGTCGGGAGTAGGTAATCCTTGCTTCTTCTTTTTTTTCTTTTTTTCTTTTTTTTTTCGTTGATCTTTTTTTTTTATTGTCACGAAATAACTATAAAATACTTACATGCCCCAATTGGAATTGGAATTGACACGTTTTTGAGCTTAACAAACAAACAAACGAAGAAGGATTGCAACTGTCTCTTATACACATCTAGATGTGTATAAGAGACAGGAGGGAGTGTGACAGCATCTTTTGAGTGAAACACGTGAGGGCTGTCTCTTATACACATCTAGATGTGTATAAGAGACAGAGTTAATCCTTGCTTCTTCTTTCTTTTCTTTTTTTCTTTTTTTTTTCGTTGATCTTTTTTTTTTATTGACACGAAATAACTATAAAATACTTACATGCCACAATTGGAATTGGAATTGACACGTTTATGAGCTTAACAAACAAACAAACGAAGAAGGATTGCAAACAAATTGTTTTGTGTGTTTGAATAGTAATGCACAAACTCGATCAAAATAAATAAATCACAAGGTAGAAAATTGAAGGGTGAATGAGTTCAACCTGATTTAGAAACAGACTCTGATACCAACTGATGCGTAAAACCCCAAGGGAACCAATGCACACAAGGAATCAAAGATGAATCAAGAAAGCTAAATCAGAGTTAAATAACACAAACCCTAGACCCAACATGTGAAGGAACACGAACCTAGGGTATTTAAGAAGTATATGGACGCCGCACTCCAGAACAGAGAGGAATTGGGAGTGATAAGTCGATTGGAACGCCACAAGAAGAAGTACCTCTTGATAAGTTCTTTAGTTCTCAAAAGAACCGAGGGAGAAAAACTTTACTTTCTATTTCACTCAAAGTTATATATCCTCCAGAGCTTACAAAGGGTGCCTATTTATAGGCAAAAATAGTAATCCTAAAGAGGCACAAATTCATACTTAAGACAAATCCTTATTTTGAGAAATTTCTAACAATGTAAAAATTACACAACAGAGAATACACTTCTGTTTAGGAGTGAGTGCTATTGCTTATTACGGGTCATCAAGTACTCCAATGATATTAATTAGGTCTCTACTCTTTGTCAAACTTGAATTCGCACCATTTGAAGTCTGGTTGGCATGAATGTCCTTAATCAGCCCATTTAGTACTTCTTTAATTATTTTGGCTCTACCTCGTGTTATTGGGCCTTCTGGAATGTGAAATGGATCTTTTGCATCTATTGGAACCTTCCAGCCATCATTTTTACAATTTACATTATTAAGTTGTGTTATTGGAACTTTTGTATCCATTAGAGCTTTCTAGTCATTATCATTATGGTTTTCATCAATTGGTGAGTATTGAATTAGTTAATTTCTTCTTAATGAGAACGACTGATGTCTATTTTGATACTGTTGGTTTCCAAGATGGATGATATTAAGGTATCTATCTTCTATACTCTCTGTTCGCCCTTTTACCGGAGAAATATATGGTGTTTGTAGACCCTTAATGCAATTCCAACTTTTCCTATTTCTATGTTCTTATGTATGGAGAAGAAGTGTATCGCATTCTGCCATCGTTACTGTTCTTCCATTCAGCCCTTCCTCGTTAAGTTTTGCTTGTGGACTTTCAAGGAATTACCATTGTGTCTACACGCTCCGCTCAAAAAGTTTAACCCGTTGTTCAAGTTTTGAACAAGTTTACAAAGCGGACCTTTTCTACCTTACCGCAGGAAAAAAATTTCTCTCGGGTAAGATTTCCCACCACGTTCGCTTTGCTTGACTTTGGTTTTCCATGACTTCTAAGAACCATTGAATTACAAGACTGACCTCCATTTTTATTTTACGGACCAAGTATCATATGGACATGAAAAAGCTGTAACTGCAAGACCAAAAGGCCTTCTTCAATTATCAAAAAAATGCACTCCAATCACCGTCTCATCTTCATCAAATCCTTAGTATTACTCCCACTTCCTTTATTCCTGTTTACCCCAAGCTATTTCGCTGAAGGAGATCCTGTTTACCATTGTCCAGACACAACTACTTTCGCAAGGAACAGCCTCTATGACGTCAATCTCAATAGCTTGCTTTCCTTCCTTTCCTTCGTCTCCTCCAACTCGACCAACACGGAATTCGACCACTACAGTGTATTCAAAATCAAGGACGCGGCAAGCCAACCCAACACCGTGTATGGCTTGTTCCAATGTGGTGGCGACGTTAGCTACGACGTCTGCAAAATCTGCGGCGCGCAGGCCGCCCAGGATATAGTACAACTTTGCCCTCTGAGAAAAGATGCCACCGTATGGTACGATGAATGCCGCTTACGGTACTCGAACGAATCCATATCTTATGTCGTAGAAACCGGGCTTATGGGATACTCGTGGAGCACCCAAAAAGTGACGAAGCAGCCAGAGCATTTCAACGCTCTGGTAACGACCACTTTGGATCAGATAGCCACTCAGGCGGCCAACGCTTCGTCGGCTGCTGAAAGAATGGTGACCAACGTGAGTATCACGGCGTTTCTAACCTTAAAAAGCGTCGTGTCCTGTACGCCGAACATGTCTAGTCTCAGCTGTCTTCGCTGCCTTCGTGGGGCTATCTCACGGTTTCCGGCTTGCTGCAGTGGTAAGGTCAGAGCAAGAGTTTGGTCATCGAGTTGTTATTTTCACTATAAAGTTTATCCATTCAATAATCAAACAGCAGTCACCCCTGCCGCCGCTGCCCCAGAACCACTTCCGCTTGCGGTGGTTCCCAGTTCTCTGCAACCTGATTCTGTGTCTTCGCCAGGTAAGTCGCAAGATTTTGTTGACTCTGCAGGTGAAATTATCTTTTACGTATTTATATTTTACCTACTAAATATTCAGAAATTAGCCACACAAAAAAAAAACAACATTACAACGAGATCTGTAATAAAAAAACATCTTTGTTCAATCGTATAAAAATGTCATTGAAAATAACTTAAAAGCTCATCCACTCTCTTTTCCTTCGCTACTACCTCCACCTATTCATCACAGCTACACTTTTTCATTCTCTGAAAAACCCCATTTCTCTTAAAACTTTTTTCATCATTTCACTCTTTTTACTCTTCTACCACTGACTTACATCCACTCACAATCATCACCCTTTTCTTATTTTCTCTCTAAAATTTCATTCCTTTTAATCATATCTCATGACTAAACTCTCCTTCCTCCATCATCACCACCTCAATCCACGCGTCACCGTTCTCTTAATCTCTCTTTAAAATCTCATCTATTTTATTTTTTTTTTTCTCACCACTCTTACCCCTTTATCCATCCATCCAACCTCTCTCAATCTCCCTCTAAAATCTCTCTCTCTTTTTTCATCCTGCTTTTTGAGCTATTATCACCCTTTAATCTTCTCATTCGCCGCTACAACG
Organism: Kandelia obovata; assembly: GCA_021464305.1. NCBI lineage: Eukaryota > Viridiplantae > Streptophyta > Magnoliopsida > Malpighiales > Rhizophoraceae > Kandelia > Kandelia obovata. The sequence continues at coordinate 17,273 of CM038485.1, read as the reverse complement.
AGAGGCAAGCGTTCTTCTTTGATCACACCGTTAAACCGAAGTCCTCTCCCAACATTTTCACCTTCCGCCTTTTTACAGAGAGAGATGTGCGAGGAATAGAAGAGGCTTTTAGTTATTTAAAGTTTCTGATCTTTTTAGACTATACAAAAAGAGTAAAACATTTTTGTTTGAGTTCGACTGATATCTTAGTAGTAGTATATTTTTTATAATTTTTTTAAAAAATATAAAATTTGAAATATAAATAAAATGTAATTTATTCTAATTTTTTACCATTGAAGAGATATATATATATATATATATATTTATTTATTTATTTATTTATTTTAAATAAAGATAAGATTATATACATGAAGTTACGGCTGGCAAGTGACTTATTGTTCTTTTATGTGTGCATGCAGCTAAAGCACGTTTTCACACGGCAATCACAATATCTGCTGCAGTCGCTGGTTGTGTCATGTTTTCCTGCATAGCCTACTGTCTCATAAGAAAACGAGCAAGGATGAAGTCTGGTAACGCCTTAGAAGGGGATGGTAATATTGAAGATTAGTAGAGCTTATGGTAAATCAACTTGCCATATATGGTTATTTCAAGAACTTGTGTTTTTACTTCTTTTTATTATTGCATTTTGTAGATGGAAGCCAAATAACCACCGTGGAGTCCTTGCAATTTGGTTTGGTAGCCATTGAATCTGCCACAGAAAAGTTCTCCGCTGATAACAAGTTAGGGAGAGGCGGATTTGGTGAGGTTTACAAGGTAACTGTTGGAGTTTGGGCCTCACCCAACTTAAATTTTTGGGTTAAATGCTCACTTTACATAATATCCTATATATAGCTTGCATCCAATACATTGTGTTGGCTTTAGAAGCATCAAACTGAACATTCAATCTGGAAAAGAGCTGATAAGAAACTGAGGGAAAAATACTAAAATTCTGGAGGTGGTCGTGCTGGAAACCCCACTTAAAAACTCAACAACTACTGATATTTATGGTAGATTACAACTGAAAAATTTGTACATTGCTTGCCGAAATACATACATTTCAAACTAAAATCATGGTCTCTCATATTGTTAGCTGCTGCAAAATCTGCACCTAGCAATACTAACCTACAGCTAAACATCTCTGCTGAAATTCTGCTACTGCAATTCCAATTCCCGGTGCTTTTTGTGGTTTAAACACAACCGGCTAGCAACTTTCTTTTTCTTGTTTGCATGCTGGACGCAAATGCTAAGAAGCCACATTCTTCAGTACTCCTTAGATAGCACAGAAGCCACATTCATCAGCACCTTTATTTGGTTTCTTTGCTCTGCTAGAAATGTGGAATCTCTGTTTGTACATTTTCATCAACATTCATGCTTTTCTTCATTCATATTGCTTCACCAAGATGGTAGAGCTTTGCTAACAATTTATGAAAGAAAATTATCAGGGTGCACTTCCTAATGGGCAAGAAATTGCTGTAAAAAGGTTGTCAAGAAGTTCTGCACAAGGTGCAGAAGAATTCAAGAATGAGGTCCTCTTAGTAGCCAAGCTTCAGCACAGAAATCTTGTCAGGCTGCTAGGATTTTGCTTGGAAGGAGAAGAAAAGATACTGATTTATGAATATGTGCCCAACAGAAGCCTTGATTACTTTCTATTTGGTATGCTGGTCTCACTCCTCTAATCCTATGGCTAACGGTCTTTAGTCTTTGTAAATTCACTAATTGCAGTTGCAGAACCCCTATCAATTTCTTTCATACTAAACAGAAATGTTTCTAAATCCTAATCTCAGTGTCTCTTCCATGACCATGTAGATGCGAGGATGCAAGGATCCTTAATTTGGTCAACACGTCAAAAAATAATAGGAGGAATTGCTAGAGGAATTCTTTATCTTCATGAAGACTCCCGGCTGAGGATCATACATCGCGACCTTAAAGCCGCAAATATTTTGTTAGATGGAGATATGAATCCAAAAATATCAGATTTTGGAATGGCTAGGCTTTTCGAAGTTGATCAAACTGAAGGAAGCACAAATAGAATTGTGGGAACATAGTAAGTTTGCCGTGGCCTTATTTGTTGTGCATAGTTTAGGTGAATATCATTGTATACTGAAAATAAGTTTAAAGGGAAGATAAAATCAATATTGTCCTCACTCTTTCTTAATACTCCACTGCATCTTGTCAACAGAGTGCTCAATGTGGTATGCAGCAAACATTTGTAAATCTGTTAGTGCATTAGAAGCATGTGTATTTTGTTTTCAATCTAAAATTGTTCCATTTGTGTCTGGTTTCAAGTGGTTATATGTCTCCAGAATATGCAATGCATGGACAGTTCTCTATCAAGTCTGATGTCTACAGTTTTGGTGTCCTACTTCTTGAAATTATTAGCGGAAAGAAGAACAGTTCGTTCTATAAGGCAGAAGGCGCAGAACACCTTGTGAGCTATGTGAGTGTCAAATTTTGTTCCTTCGGTTATCATCACTGCCAAATTGAGAATGAGGGTTATATGCACAACAAAGATTGATCATTCCTGGAGTATATGTACAGGTGTGGAAGCTTTGGAGAGACGGGAGACCATTGGAAGCATTCGATCCAAATTTGACAGTAATGCGTTCAACAAATGAGGTTGTTAGATGCATCCAAATAGGCCTATTATGTGTTCAGGAGGATCCGACCGAAAGACCCACAATGGCAACGGTTGTTCTCATGCTTAACAGCAACCATATAGAATTGCCATTGCCTACACGTCCGGCCTTTTTCATCCATGGTAGAGTAGAGCAGAGCAGGTCAATGAAGGGCTTGGAACTGGATCAATACAGGGACAAGTTAGACCCCATTTCTGTGGATGAAGTGCCAATTACTGTTGTGTCTCCTCGATAGTGGAAGCTAATGAGTTGTCTCCAAAAGTGTGATGAAACTTTGAAAAACATAATCGCATTTTGCGAATCTTACACCATCATAAACTTGGAATCTATCTCTATTTTTTATTGTTTTTTTGTCCACAGTACTATTTTATTGATCTAGTACCATAAATCTGTATTTGGTAGGCAATAAAGTACTCTGCTGCCGACATTTTTTTATTTATGTCACTGAAGAGCATTTCAAAAGATGATGAATTTGTAAGATATTCTTATTCATTCAAAGATAAACGTTTCGAGGTTCTACATTGTAGGGTCCTAGAAATGGTCACAATATCCATCTTTTTTTGTCCATTAGGTGATCGGTTGGACAGTAAGCTACTTAATGAAATAGCTTTCCCAACTTTTATACACCCTATACTCTATTTTCAAGATTAGAACGTGAAATTTCCAAAATAAAAGTTTATGCGCTTAACTACTCAGGATGTTTCCTGAGGGAGTAGGATAAGTTTCTTTTGCTGCTTTACAGCAACTTCTATGTCTTCTAGTTGGGCTATCAAGATATGAAAATGTCCGTTGCAAGCTAGACATTAATGTGTGAACTTGCACAGCCTAACCTGGTTTAGATTAAGAGTGCTTAATAATGTCATCCCATTATTCCTTGTGAATAAAAAATATTTCCTCCTGTTATAAAAAATGGAGGGCAGCTTGCTGCTGTGGTTCCCTTCTTTGAACATTGTTGCGGACAACATGGCGTCATTTTAGCGCGCACACACACATCTGGATCATTATCATGAAACTTTTGTCGGAGTCAAAGCATCATTCAAAAGCCGGAACATGAATCCAAATTTTAATTTTATCACTCATAATCTAAAACTTACTGTAAGTAACGAGCATCTTTATATGCATATTTAAAGATTTCATAATTGTTAATTAAATTTCTTGGCTTGTATATAATTTTGTAGAAGTGAGGCGACTATATATCTTTTATACTTATTTGGTATTAGAGTATTTAAATTGCATAACTACAGTAAGTAAAAACACAGAAATATTATTGGTGTTAAGAATTTTCTGGTTAAAATTTTCAAATTAAAGATAATAGACGAAATTCTCTCATTTTTTTTATATTTTAATTTATTTAGAATACATTAATGTATATACGGGTTAAAATAAAATATATGAAACATATTAATATATGATGTTCAAGTTGAAAATTTTTTACCTAAAAATATTCATCGTCACATCCTAAAGGGAGTTAATTATTACTTCTTCTTGTTTTTTTTTTCTTGGTTTGTAATTTTATTCCTATATAATGTCTATAATTGTTTTTAGTGCTCTTATTATTAAACGTAGTATATCACTTTAAGTATTTTAATGGTCTAATGTATAAATGTTATTGCTTCTTATGCATTTAAAATTAAAAAAATTATTTGTAGCTATTTTTTGGAATTTTGATGAAAGATATTCATCTTATATTTAAAAATTTATATAACATTTTTATCTTAATATGTTGACTATTTATTGTTATGAGATTGTTGTGTTGGCTAATTTAGAAGTAGGTCAAAGACCATTAAGTTTATATTAAGATAAATTAGTTGGTGGAAACAAAGGGAATGTTGATTATAATAAAGTATCATTTGAAAAATCTCCTATTGTATCCAAATGCTTAAAATATATGAAATCACAAGAAAATAAAATAATTTTAAAGCATACAATCAAAATAAGATTGTTGTGAAATAATAAGATTATGAAATTTTATGCACATTAGTATTCATGTGAAAACTGTAATTGTCCTAAAAATTAATGTATTGTTGTCATTTTAGTTAGAAGCTAGAGGGCATTGCTTGAGCTACATATTTTTTTGACTTCACATATACTTATCTTACCACCATGTATCATTTGTAACTAAGGCAAACATTATATCTTTTTTAGAGTCTAATATGTTTCTTTATGATTTCAGTTAAAAAAGGTATCATTTATATCACTAATATGATATCTACGATTTTAAATAATAAATTAATGATATAAAAATATGAAAATTTATAGGTAGATAATATTATGTTGCTCTATAATTTTATTTACATTTTAAAATTTTCTTCTTGTCTCTCAAAGCAAACATGAAAATATGGTAGACGTTAATTTTAATCTTGCTAAAATTAAAGGTATTAGCAATTTATGTAATGCCCTTAATGAATTCTTATATTCAAGTTTTTGGTCTTTTTATACTTTATTAGTAATTTTCATGGCTTTAAACTTCTTTTAAATATTTTTCATGCTTAAGGTATGAGTTGTTATATATATATATATATATATATATTATATGCTTTAAGTTATGCAAGCTCAAGATTTTTGTGCAATTCAAGCAAAAATGTCTAATTGTTATATAGTAAACAAATAAAAATTTTTCTTGGTATTGTTGTGTTACTAGCATCTGCTTACCTAACGATATCATGAAAAATTAAAAAATATTTATATATTTTGATAATATAACTGATAACTATATATTTTCATCTTTATAATTAGTTATGAAATATTTTATAGTGAATTTTTATTATGATGAAAGAGTATAATAATATTAACTAAATTTTTTATTTAAATAAAATTTATTCATTTTTAAAGGTAAAGTGATAACTTAAAAGCCTATAAAACAAATGATTCTTACTTAATATGTATTAAATTTGAGTTATAGTCATAAATGGTTAATATAAATTAATTAAGAAATTTTTTAATAAATATTTTGTTATAGATAAAATTGACATTATAAATTTCAATGTATCATGATAGTCAAAGTGTTTATTAGTTATACTAAGAGTAAGTTGTATGATGGAAAGAATAGATATATTTGAGTGATAGAAATCTAACTTATTTAACAATAAATTTTTTAAAATAGATTGATATAAATAATAATAAGTTATTAATTAATTTTATGTACATGATCAAAATTATAAATTTATTTGTGTAGGTAATAATAAAAATTTTAATATTTAAAATTGAGTTACACACTTAACAAAATTTATAACTTTTATAAGTGTTTTGTTACTTGTATCATCAATTAATATATTCAACTAAAGTGAAATTACTCTAATTAAGTAAGATTTCTAGTATTCTCATAAAAATAAACTAGCTGTGTACAAAACTTCAAAGCGTTTAAATAACATAAATTAAAAAAATATAATATAAAGAAAGATTTATTAATATTTATAAATAAATTATAATTCATAAAAAAAATTTATTGTATCATATTTTTAAGTATTAAAATTTATAAATCAAAATTTTTTATTTATAGTCTAAAAAATATTAAAATAATATATTATATTTTTTTATCCGCTCAATAAAATTAATATTTGAAAATAACTAAAAATTGTCAACTGTTTCTTACCAACTGTAGCATGAATTTGCTATCTTTTGTACGATTTAAGTTTTGAATAACTGGTCTTTTCTTTTCTTTTTTTTCTTTTTTCATTCATTTTTTTATTGTGAATTGTTGATCTTGAGTATTAAAATCTTGCAAATAGTTTTTTTTTTTTTTTGGGTTCATCCTGCAGTTTTTTTTTAAATTAGTTTATGGGATTTATAGCCAACATTTCTACCATCAGATCATCAGGCAGCTTATTGCTGCAAAATATGTTCGTTTTGATTTTGGAGTTTTAGTTATGTTGTACTTCTGTTCTCGTGCGTGTCTCTTTTCCAAGCTAATCTTTTCCTGCAACCCAACGCATCAGATGGAATATGTTTTTAACTATTAAAGGGTATACAATATCTAGTATCGTTAAAATATAGTAACTTATAATATTTATAAATTTTTTATTCACAAATTTAAACTTTTAGTTATCCCTAAAATTTTAAGAAATTATTTAATTAAGAATCAGAATTTAATATATGTTTCTGTCTACACTCTCCGCTGAAAAGTTTGATCCGCTGTTCAAAGTTTTGAACAAGTCTACATGGCGGACCTCTGTTCCTGTTTGCTGTGCTTGACTTGGGTCTTCTACGACTTTAAGAACCATCGAATTACAACAGCAACGTCCATTGCTGTTGTCCGGACCATCTAGCATATAGAAAAGAAAAACCTGCAACAGCAGAACCAGAAGATCTTCTTCGATTATCCACAAAAACAATGCATTCTAATCATTATCTCATCATCGTCAAATCCTCCATGTCATTCCTACTTCCTTTATTCTTGTTTACCTCAAGCAATTTCGCTGAAGATGATCCTTTTCACTGTCCAGACGCTGTCTCTTATACACATCTAGATGTGTATAAGAGACAGCTGTTCCTGTTTGCTGTGCTTGACTTGGGTCTTCTACGTCTTTAAGAACCATCGAATTAAAACAGCAACGTCCATTGCTGTTGTCCGGACCATTTAGCATATAGAAAAGAAAAACCTGCAACTGCAGAACCAGAAGATCTTCTTCGATTATCCAAAAAAAAAATGCATTCTAATCATTATCTCATCATCGTCAAATCCTCCATGTCATTCCTACTTCCTTTATTCTTGTTTACCTCAAGCAATTTCGCTGAAGATGATCCTTTTCACTGTCCAGACGCTACTTTCACAAGGAACAGCCTCTATGAGGCCCATCTCAATAGATTCCTTTCTTTGCTTTCCTCCAACTCGACCAGCACGAAATACGGCCACTACAGTGGATTCCGAATCGGGGACGCTAGAAACCAAGCCGAAACCGTGTATGGCTTGTTTCAATGTCGTAGCGACGTTAGCGACGACGTCTGCAATATTTGTGTCGCGCGCGCCGCCCAACGTGTAGTCCGAGTTTGTCCTTTGAGAAAAGCTGCCACTGTATACGACGATAAATACCTCCTAACGTACTCGGACACGTCCATGTTTTCTGACAGGGAAACTGGGTTTCCTGTATACGTGTTGAACTCTCTGGATCCAGATCCTGCAGCAGGTAAGTCAGAAGATTTTGTTGACTTTGCACCATTAGAGTAGTTCATATTTGACAAAGTCAGAAAATTACGTCTTCTAACTCAATAAAAGTGTATATATATATATAGTTATTTTTTCAATATTAACTCTAACATCACAACTATATGTAAGAGAATAATGATAAGATAAAATGTATCTATCACATTATAAGATTTTTCCGATTCATCATTTTTTTGTCAACACTATCAATTTATATTTTGTAATTGATCGACAAAACTATAAATAAAAAATGTGCATATAATTGATAAAATTCTATAGTTGTATTTCCTTTTTTTTTATTTTTTTTGGGGGGGGAAGGAAAATTTTATTGTGAAATGAATGTAGCCACTCATGAAGACTATGATAGAAGAAATTTACCCAATGGCGACGCTACTAAAAAATAAAAAATAGAAGTTTGACGGTTTGTTTGCAATAAATTGAAATTCAATGACCTAATTAAAATTAAATAATACGCATTGACCATCAACCTAAACCTTCGAACGAACATGAGAAAATTTAAGTAAAATGAAAACCACCACGTTGACTTATCCATAAAAAGAACATAAAATTTTAATTTATTATGTAGACCATTAAGCAAACCTAAATGTAATCAAAATTTATTAAAAGTATAATATATTATTTATATTCAAAATCTTATTAAATAATTTAAATTTTTAAATGCAATTATTTTTTAATATAATATTAAAATTTTTATAATTAAATAATTTTATATTGTTAAAATATAATATATCATTTATATTCTTTACTTCATCTGCGCTTAGCTCCCATGAGATTGAAAATAAAGTTTTTTTCTTGTCTAACGTGTGAATGCAGCTAAAGCACGTTTTCCCACAGCAATCACAATTTCTGTTGCAGTTGCTGGCTGTGTCGTGCTTGTCTGCGCAGGCTACTGTCTCGTTAGAAGAAGACGAACAAGAATGAAGCATGTTAGGGTCCCTGGAGGGGAAGGTAATATTGAATACTGGAAGAGCATATGGGATATCAAATTGCCATATATGGTCATTTCAAGCACTTGTGTTTTTACTTTTATTTACTATTGCATTTCTTAGATGGAACCGAAATGACCACCGTGGAGTCCTTGCAATTTGGTTTGGTAACCATTGAATCTGCCACAAACAAGTTCTCTGCTTATAACAAGTTAGGGAGAGGCGGATTTGGTGAGGTTTACAAGGTAACTGTCAGAATTTGGGCCTCACCACCAAGTTTAAACTTTTATATCAAATATATTGTGTTGGCCCTAGAAGTCTCAAACTGAAAGTTAAATCTGAAAAAGAACTGCTAAGTAACTGAGGAGAAAAAGACTGAAATTCTGGGATTGGGCATGCCGAAACCCCCCTAAAAACTCAACAACTACTGATATTTATAGTAGATTGCAACTGAAAAACTTGTACATTGCTTGCCTAACATCCATACATTTCAAACTAAAATCACGGTCTCCCACATTTTTTGCTACTACAAAATATGCACCTAGCACTACTAGCCTTGAGCTAAACTTCTCCGCTGGAATTCTGCTACTGCAATTCCAATTTCTGGTCCTTTTTCTCGTTTCAACACAACCGGCTAGTAACTTTCATTTTCCTGTTTGTATGCTGGACGCAAATCCAAAGAAGCCACATTCTTCAGAACCCCTTACTTAGCAGAGAAGCCGCATTCATCAGGGCTCCTGAGTTGGCTTCTTTGCTACAAAACCTCTGCTAAAAATGCAATTCTCTGCTTGATTCTTTTCTTCAATATTCATTCCTTCCTTCGTATTGCTTGAATCTGATAGCTTTGGCTTGATGTAAATTATTACACTGTTAGATGCATGCAATTATTAGTTTGATGCTTGCATACCCTGACATATGCCAAAATGTCACACACCCACCTACCAAGCTCTATTTGAAAAATGATATCATCGCAAAATATTGAGCTCTGCCAAGATAGTAGAGATTTGCTAATCATTTATGAAAGCCAATTATTAGGGTGCACTTCCTAACGGGCAAGAAATTGCTGTAAAAAGGCTGTCAAAAAGTTCTGCACAAGGCGCACAAGAATTCAAGAATGAGGTCCTCTTAGTAGCCAAGCTTCAGCACAGAAATCTTGTCAGGCTGCTAGGATTTTGCTTGGAAGGAGAAGAAAAGATACTGATTTATGAATATGTGCCCAACAGAAGCCTTGATTACTTTCTATTTGGTATGCTGGTCTCACTCCTCTAATCCTATGGCTAACGGTCTTTAGTCTTTGTAAATTCACTAATTGCAGTTGCAGAACCCCTATCAATTTCTTTCATACTAAACAGAAATGTTTCTAAATCCTAATCTCAGTGTCTCTTCCATGACTATGTAGATGCGAGGATGCAAGGATCCTTAATTTGGTCAACACGTCAAAAAATAATAGGAGGAATTGCTAGAGGAATTCTTTATCTTCATGAAGACTCCCGGCTTAGGATAATACATCGCGACCTTAAAGCCGCAAATATTTTGTTAGATGGAGATATGAATCCAAAAATATCAGATTTTGGAATGGCTAGCCTTTTTGAAGTTGATCAAACTGAAGGAAGCACAAATAGAATTGTGGGAACATAGTAAGTTTGCCGTGGCCTTATTTGTTGTGCATAGTTTAGGTGAATATCATTGTATACTGAAAATAAGTTTAAAGGGAAGATAAAATCAATATTGTCCTCACTCTTTCTTAATACTCCACTGCATCTTGTCAACAGAGTGCTCAATGTGGTATGCAGCAAACATTTGTAAATCTGTTAGTGCATTAGAAGCATGTGTATTTTGTTTTCAATCTAAAATTGTTCCATTTGTGTCTGGTTTCAAGTGGTTATATGTCTCCAGAATATGCAATGCATGGACAGTTCTCTATCAAGTCTGATGTCTACAGTTTTGGTGTCCTACTTCTTGAAATTATTAGCGGAAAGAAGAACAGTTCGTTCCGTAAGGCAGAAGGCGCAGAACACCTTGTGAGCTATGTGAGTGTCAAATTTTGTTCCTTCGGTTATCATCACTGCCAAATTGAGAATGAGGGTTATATGCACAACAGGATTGATAATTCCTTGACTATATGTACAGGTGTGGAAGCTTTGGAGAGACGGGAGACCCTTAGAAGCATTCGATCCACATTTGACAGTAATGCGATCAACAAATGAGGTTGTTAGATGCATCCAAATAGGCCTATTATGTGTTCAGGAGGATCCGACCGAAAGACCCACAATGGCAACGGTTGTTCTCATGCTTAATAGCAACTATATAGAATTGCCATTACCTAAACGTCCGGCCTTTTTCATCCATGGTAGAGCAGAGCAGAGCAGGTCAGTGAAGGGCTTGGAACTGGATCAATATAGGGACAAGTTAGACCCCATTTCTGTGGATGAAGTGCCAATTACTGTTGTGTCTCCTCGATAGTGGAAGCTAATGAGTTTTCTCCAAAATTGTCATGAAACTTTGAAAAACATAATTGCATTTTGTCAATCTGGAATCATCATAAACTTGGAAACCTGTCTCCTGTTTTTTTTTTTGTTGTCCACAATTTCATGCTATTCATCTAGTAGCAGAGGTCTGTACCTAATAAGCAATAAAGCAGTCGGCGTCCCGCGCACGAATTTCTATACTATAGGGTCCCTAAAAATGGTCACAAGATCCATCTTTTATGATTTATTAGGTAGTCCGCTGTAAGCGATATAATAAGGTAACTTTTATAATTTTTATACACTATATACCCATTATCAAGATTAGAATCTGAGATTCCGAGGATAGAAGTTTAAATTCCTTACCACTCTAATGTTTCTTGAGTCTTAAGCTTCACATATACCTATTCATTCTAAGACAAACGTTTCGAGGTTTTACATTGTAGGGTCCTAGAAATGGTCACAATGTCCATCTTTTCTTGTTCATTAGGTGATCAGTTGGACAGTAAGCTACGTAATGAAATAGATTTACTAATTTTTATACACACCATACTCTATTTTTAAGATTACAACCTGAAATTTGGAAAATAAAAGTTTATGTGCTCAACTACTCAGTGTTTCCCGAGAGACTAGGATAAGTTTCTTTTGCTGCTTTACAGCAACTTCTGTCTTCTTGTTGAGCTATCAAGACATGAAAATGTCGGTTGCAAGCAAATTAGACATTCAAGTTGAACTTGCACAGCCTAGCCTGATTTAAATTAAAAGTAGATAAGCTGTCATTCCATTATTCCCCTGAATAAAACACATTTCCTTCTGGTAGAATGAATGGAGGGCAGCTTGGCTGCAGTGGTTGCATTCTTAGCAAAGAACATTGCAGCAGACGACATGGACTCATTTTAGCAAGGACTCACACATCTGGGCCAGTATCATGGCACTTGTGTCGGAGTCAAAACATCATTCAAAAGCCGAAACATCAATCCAACTTTTATTTTTACTACTCATTTTCTGAAACTTACCTTAAGTAATGAGTATCTACATGAAACATGCCATTTCGATTATGTGGGGGCTTTAGGCCCATTACCCTTGATCAACAACAATTCTTTGTGGTCACTGCACTCCAGACATTTCGTGAGAGTGATGACCGAAGCCTCTTGGAAGTGTTTGGAATTTTTGAAACCTAATACTTAACCGGCTCTTAACCGTCACCCTCATTGAACCATTTTGGGGGACAGTTTTTGAGGTCTGAAGGACTACTAAACATTTTGGTATAGTAGTTAAGAGATCCGTGTTGTCATGTCAAAGGTCATAGATTAGAACATCCACCAAAACATTTAGTAGGACTAAAGGTACAGGAAGTTCCTCCTTTAAATGGGCGCAATCCTTTCTAACAGGTCTGTGAAGTACTACCCATGCATGAGCCCATAACCTTCTAGCCATTCAAGTAACCTTAACAGATCCATTTGATGATGAAAAAAAAAAAAGATCAAATCCACTATGCTTGTTTCCATTCTGCACAGCCCAAATATTTTCAATTCAACTGGATTTGAACAATGAATACGATTTTTCTTAGGCGTGAAATCCAAATCGAAGACAAACCGTTGTGGCAACAGGCAAAGCAAAAGAGGAGCTTCAAACTAACGGAAGAACTGGATGTTGTGAAAATGGAATCCATACGGTGCACAGACTAACATATGCACTGTTTGGATTCTGGGATGGTTTTGTTTTGTTTTGTCATTATTGACGTTTTTCACCTTCGAATGGGGAATTGTGATTGTCCCGATGACATACAATTGTGTACGTAACATGTTAGATGAATCCTGGGACCCCACTTTGAAGATGGTTGCCATGATATCATATTCATATATTTTCATTTTAGAAAACAGCCTCTCTGTGCACATGGATGTCTGCAGGTAAGAAATAAAGTCAGAGAACATGCTTAGCATTGTCCGTAACCATGACGAATATTCCATCATTATTGTTTGACAGAGTTGTTTTTTTTGTTCTCGTTGGTAAAATGAGGGCCAGAGTTTATTAAAACACGAAGCCAGAAACTGTTGAAAGTGAACGCAAACAAAAATATTAGAAAAAATTGAATTAGAGCAAAATAAAAATTTAATAGGGGCAAATCGCAGGACATAGGCTCCCATTCCTAACAATTTGACTTCGTCAGTGACTTGAACCCAAAATCAAGAAGTTTCTTACCGAGTGTTCTTTTTATTGCTGGTCATGATTTATGAAGCCCCCCCCCCCCCAAACCTCCGCCTTTGAATTGGGCATTTTACAGAGAAAATTCATTTCTCCGTTCCACTTCCTATTTCCAGGAAAAATAATCTCCCAGCGACAAGCAAAATCAGCTCCAGCAAAAACACCTTATATAGTAGAGGAATGGTAGATATAGGCTCCAGCTTTTTCTGAGGGAAAGCTGCGGTTAGTAATTGATCCCAACTCTTCAACACCTTTTTAAGCTACTCGGGATCTCCACCAAGGAGATCTAGCCTCATAAATGTGCTTGCCATCGTCCCAAGAAATTTGGTATGCCTGAAGACCAATAGCAACACCTAATTCCTTTCCATGCCGTGCAACCCACTCAGTCATAGCAGTTTCTTTGGCATCCTCGCTAGCATATTGCTTTCTGTATTTGCCAAATGGATTTATCCCGGGAGTGGTCATTTCTGCAATTGCAGCTGTCATGTACATCGAGTCGCCCATGAGTGGTGCACCACATGCAGCCAGCTGAGCTCGGATCTGTGGATAGGGTAGATTATTGCCAGAGTTAACGATTGTATATGTTTGCCTCTCATTACAGTGATGGAAAAGCAAAACTTCCCTCTCTACATCATTCTCTTGACAACTATTGCTGTGAACAAACTAATTGGAGGGCTACAGGCTTCCTATTCTCAACAACCGGGGCCCACAGCATACAAAGCACTTCAGTTTCTCAAGTAATCCGCGTCAATCTTTCTGAGTTGTAAATTGAAAAGCAAGTTTCAATCATATTGGAAGCCCTTTGAACGGAATTGGATATCCTCTGTAATCTCATCACCCATGGCTCTCTGCTGTTGTCAAGGTCTTAATCCTCACAGCTGCTAATTCTGTCCTTCACGGTGAAGGAGCTGTTTGAATTTCCTAGTGGCGGTTAATGAAGACAAGCTTGTTTTAAGGAAACTCACTAAACAATTTATCTTCTTACCCTACTGGATCAGAGAATCACTATCCCAAACAGGTACGACCAGACCATCAACTTATTGTTAGTAACTAATAAACATACACACACAAGAACACAAAAATTTAACGCGGTTTGATTATTTTTTTGCCTACATCCACGGGAAGAACGGATCTTTATATTCGGAGGTTTTAGTTTCTACAAATTTTTTTACACCGGATTACACTATACCATACTTTTGTTACAAAACTTGCATGTATTTATACTACAAGAGGAGGAGACAAAATGACCTGCAAAGTCTTTGGATGATAATGTGAACCATGAATTGGAGTCAATTTTTACAAATCTCCACCTTGACGATGATTTTTCATCCAAACATAATCACCATTCCTCCATTACACCCGAAGGTGCACAACTTCGAGAAATGTTGATTAAATCCAAATAGTGTTGGAACTTGATTCCTGAAACAATCTTTGTGAGCATATCTGCAGGATTATCTTCTGTACCAATCTTCTGTAGCAGAATATCTCCTTCATTTATAATTTCTCGAATAAAATGAAACCGAACATCAATATGCTTTGTGCGGGAGTGATAAACTTGGTTCTTTGCTAAGCAAATGGCACTCTGACTGTTACAGTGAACTTTAACGTGCTCCTGAATAATTCCCAAGTCTTCAATCAACCTATGAAGCCAAATTGCTTCTTTGAAAGCCTCCGTGATCGCCATATACTCTGCCTTTGTAGTAGACAAAGCAACAGTTGACTGAAGCGTTAATCTTCAGCTTATTGGTCCTCCTGACATAGTAAACATATAACCTGTAGTTGATCAACGCTTGTCGAGATCACCGACATAATCAGAATCAACGTACCCGACTAGACAATTGGTCATAGTCTTATATTTCTGGAACTTTAGGCCAATATGCACAGTACCTTGAATATACCGTAGAATCCACTTAACTGCTTGTCAGTGTCCTTTATCGAGATTGTGCATATACCGACTTACCATGCTGACAGCTTGTGAAATATCAGGTCGTGTACACACCATTGCATACATCAGGGCTTCAACAGCATTAGCATATGAAATATTATCCATTTGTCTTCGATCATCATCTGTATTTGGAGACATTAATGCACTTAGTTTGAAATGTGAGGCCAGAGGAGTACTAACAGGTTTAATCTTGTCATTTACACCAAACCGCTGGAGTACTTTCTTCAGATACTGAGTCTGAGTTAACCAAACTGCGCCCCTTTCTCTGTCACGCTTAATCTCCATACCAAGAATCTTCTTGGCTTCTCCAAGATCCTTCATCTCGAACTCTAAGCTCAATTGAGCCTTCAGCCTGTCGATCTCCACCTTGCTCCTAGATGCAATTAACATATCATCAACATATAGGAGTAAATATACAAACGTACCATCTTGGAGTTTCTTCAAATAAACACAATGATCAAACTAACTGCGTGTGTACTTCTGCTTATGGATAAAGCTATCAAACCGTTTATACCACTGTCTAGGTGACTGCTTCAAGCCATACAGTGACTTGCTTAGCTTGCAAGCCCAATTCTCCTTCCCAGTGACTTTGAAACCTTCAGGCTGGGACATATAGATTTCTTTTTCCAAGTTACCATGCAAGAATGCTGTCTTCACATCAAGTTGAGCTAACTTCAAGTCAAATTGAGCTACTAGAGCCAACAAGATCCGAATAGACGAATGTTTGACCACTGGCGAGAACACTTCATTATAGTCTATTCCTTCCTTCTGAGCATAGCCTTTTGCTACTACTCTGGCTTTATATCTGGTGCTTCCTTTTTCAGAGGCACACTTCTTCTTAGTATAGACTCATTTGCATCCAATAGTTTTCTTTCCATGTGGAAGTGGTACTAATTTCCACATCTGACTCTGGTGAAATGACTACATCTCATCATCCATAGCCAGCTTCCAATTATCACTCTTTATACTCTGAACCACTTCTTTGAAGGTGTTGGGAATATCATCCTTTGTCACTGGCAGCGCATATGCCACCATGTCAGTATATTTAGCAGGTTTTCGGATCTCTCTCCTTTGTCTGTGAGTGGTAATGGACCTTGATTGTTGGTCTGGTGCTGGTGATGGAACCTCTACCTCAACTGAGGTATCCTCCTGGTCATCAAGATACTTTTCTGGCTCCTTTGGAGTCTCAAACTCCACCTGTTGGAAAGAGTTTTGATTCTCTTTTTCCATTTTTGTGATGGTCCTTTGCAGCATCGCCGATTCATCAAAGGTTACATCTCGGCTTAGGACAATCTTCTTTGACTCAGGATTCCAAAGTCTAAATCCCTTAACTCCTTCACTAAAGCCTAAGAAGATAGCTTTCTTAGCTTTAGGATCCAGTTTGGATTCTGTAACATGGAAATACACAGGACATCCAAATATATATATCCGATCATAATCTGAAACAGGTTGTCCAGACCATACCTCTTTGGGATATCTCCCATCAAGTGCAGAAGTAGGTAACCAGTTGACAATATGAGAGGCATACATCAAAGACTCTGCCCATAATACTTTGTTCAGGCCAGATTGAGAAAGCATACATCGCACTTTCTCCACCAGAGTATGGTTCATCCTTTCTGTTACACCGTTTTGTTGTGGGGTTCCAGAAACTGTAAAATGTCTGATTATCCCTTCTTCATGATAGATTTGCTTAAAGGGATCTGATTTGTATTCTCCACCATTATCTGAGCGAAGTCTCTTGATCTTCCTACCGGTCTAGGTTTCAATCATCTTCTTCCACTGAAGAAATATGTCTAGAACTTCATCCTTGTGTTTCATCATATACACCCAAACATAACGTGAAAAATCATCAATAAAGGTAACAAAATAATTTTTACCTCCCAAAGATGAATTCTTTGACGGTCCTCATACATCAGTGTGAACATAATCCAATATTCCTTTAGTAGAATGAATGGC